>NW_010586452.1:216841-268808 GCF_000705375.1 Tinamus guttatus | reverse complement strand
AAGGGAAGGGAAGAGGGAAGAAGGGAAGGGAAGGGAAGGGAAGGGAAGGGAAGAAACTTCTTCACAGATTATGTAGGAGTAACTTTAGTCACTGGATTTGATGGATGATTGCTCCTGTGATGAGGGTATTTATTCTTTCATGGGATGTATCACATAATTTTAGGCAAAATGAGGTGAGTTAAACAGTCGTAAATGGGTGTGATTGAGTCTAAGTGAGTGTGAAGTAGTTTAAAGTTGGCTCATCTTACTTGGAAAAAGTCCAGGTCAGTGTAGGAGACTAACTTACACCCTCACATTTTCTCAAGTCCTCTTATGTGTTGCAAAAAGGAACCTTTTCAAGACTTTTAAACTCATGCCCTATCTACTATTGGGTAATTAACTTTAGCTTACACACCCCATATGGCTTCTGTAGGCTATAGTGACCCTGCAAAACAAGCTGGTCAGCTGTTCCCAGCTCACCAATATCAGCTCCTACGCTCACGGTGCTGCAGTTCCACGTTAACAAGAGATTATTAAAGGGAAGAGGGATAATATTTGTGTTCATTTTTCTTACACATTCCTTGTAAGCCACAGTGGTGGTAGTTGAGTTGGAGCATAGCTTTATATACGGCAGCTAGTAAAGAAGCCCCCTGTGACCTTGCCCACAAAAATGTGGAGGTGAATGTTAAGGTAATGGTGAAATCACGACAATCCATTCTGCTGTCTCATGAAACTCTGACTTAAAAACTTCCTCCTCTAATTTTTCTAATATTTTATTTATTTCTTCCACACTAGCTGAATTAAAATCCCACCCAAACATTCCCAGGCCAATATATTTGTCTTATTACTTTCCCACGGCTGCCAATATTGTTTTATTTATTTATTTATTTATTTATTATTTTACTTTAGAGGTACACTTTGTTTTGGATACGTTCCCACAGGCTGCGAAGATGTTGCACACAGAAACCTCTGTTTTACTTAGCCAGGTACTTTGGCAAGTTATCAAGTGACTCTTTCTTACCAAATGATGTCTTAACTGCATAGGGTAGTAGAAGCATTTTGGAATCAGAAATGGTTGAATTACAGTGACAGTACCATTGGAGAGGAAGAAGGATAAAGAGGGCAATATTAAACTTGAAATGCCTTAAAGGTTAACTATTTCCTTTTGGAAAGTGATTGTTGGTGTTTGGTTGGTTTTTTTTTGTTGATGTTGTTGTTGTTTTTTTTTTTCCTGACATTAAATAAGCATAGTTACATCTATATTTTGTTTAATTGTTTTGAACTTACTGTAACTTTCATGCCAGAATCTAAAAGCACTTTATTAACACTAAATGAATATGCCTTATACAGCCCTGTGAGGCAGTTAAGTTCCATTATTCTTCTTTGTGGATAAACTGAGGCAGAAAAGGTCATAAAACTTACCCAATCACACATCAAGTGAGTCCCAGACCTAGGAATTGGACCCAGAGACCCCTTCTGCTATTCTCTTGCCATTGTGTAACTATTAGATTTTGCTCATTAAAAAAAAAAAAAACTAAAAAGTGGAAAAGAAAGTACATACAACATAATCATATTCTGAATCATATTTCAGCAAATGCAGTATTAAAGGGATGGTGATGAATAGCATCTTTTTTTCCTTGATCTACTGAATTATTTTCAGTGTTTGCTGCATTTGTACTTGTTCTATAATTTTGACAGCAAGTTCTTTAGAAAGCGAACACTCTAATCCAATTTACATTATTCATTTGATGTGGCTTTCTTTGTCCATCAAATCTGTGCCTTCTGATTCACTTCCTGACTCACTGCGGTTTTATGCTAGTGTCACTCCATTGAAATCAATTTTGTCTGGGTGGGATCTTACTGCTTTTCATTGGAAAGCTGCATTTATATTCCAAAAATAGCACCTGAAGAGAGATGGGAGGAGGGACAGGAGAAGAGGGGAAAGAGATGAAAAAAGGTCTCTGTATTCAGGATTTTTCAATAAAAGTTGACCTGGGAGTATTTGTAGACTAGAATTTGGTTGCTTTGAGGAGCTGACTTCAAAGTCAGGTCAGGTTAAGGTCAAAACTGGCTTGATAGACGCCTTGAATTGCTTGCATTACACAAAGATAGAGGCCTCAAAAACCCATTATTCCTGCTAATACGTGGGAGACAGTGTCTGTCACCAGCAATCTGATCCTATGAATAGGGCTCAGAGAAAAGAGCATGCCTCTTGAGGGATAGAATTTGTGTCACAGTTTTGAAATGATTTATGATTATGGCATAAACAGATGAGGAATAAAACATGGAATAAAGAACATACTATCCCACACTTAACACTGAGAACAAAGATAAAAATAAATTCTGCTTTGTCAGAAATTCAGCCAAGTAATTTATTTCAATACACGGATACCTGAAATGCAGTCTGCTCACCTGACTCCAGGTCTTCCTTAGATCTTTCTGTGGTTCCTACATCAAGTCTGTTCTGAAGAAATCCATGGTTGCATTCACCTAAGAGTACACTATATTTAAATAGTGGTGTTGAGAGAGGTCAAGAAGCCTGTGCCATCTGCAGGCTCCATTTCTTTCTCCTATCTCACTCAAATCCAGTAACAGATAACATATAGTCTGCTCTAACTGAACTCAGAGGAATAAATTCAGCTGCCAAGAAATTACATATCTCTGCTTTCTTCATTTTCCCTAGGTTTTCCTTTGAAAGGTCAACAACTACAGAAGTCCATCCCCAACACTTTCCAAAGGTCCTTCTGGGAGGAATGACCCTTAGCTTTCAGTTCAGATCCTGCTGTTGCTCACAGTGTAGAAGTTAAAGGAGGATGAATGACTGCTGGTGGGATCTTACCTCACTGGTCATTCCACTGCTGGGAGCAGGTACTCCTCCAAAAGCTAAAGTCAACCTGTCTCTTTGCCGTCTCGGTAGGAAGGGAACCCCCAGCCTCCTCTTGTGCTTTATTTAAAATCTGAACTTTTCTGCATCGGCAGAATTTGTTGTAACCATGTTTCAGGTCATCAGCTAAAATGAAACTCTGGAACAGGGTATGGGTATGTATCTCTAAACATTACACTCTGGTTCCTTCCAAGGATGTCATGGTAATGATGTGCTCATTTTTGATCTAAGTAAAGGCTGAAGAGAGAAGGAGGAGAGGTCAAACAAATATGGATTGGGCCAGAAAGATAAGTTTTATGAGATATTTTCAGATGCATAGAGCTCTGGTAAAATAAGTTCTTCTATCTTTTTAAGTAATTTAATGTTTTTAAATAGGTTTGTAATTGATAGTTCCAAAACCAGGGACATTTAAAACCTGCTTATCATTTACACTGCTTGGATTCCGCCCTGACCTTAATTGAAAATTATCTAAATAAATTTTTTTTAAAAAAACAGCTTCTACCTGCACGTCATACCATTTTAATCCAACACCTTTCCTAATCTGGAGTTCCACCTCATATTTGTAGTACTCAGGTGGTAATAGGACTGCAAGTAAAACTCCTACCTACAAGTAAAAGTCCTATCTACAAGTGACTTTCCATGATTAATATCAGAAAGTAAATAAGCTCTGAAAAAAATGACAGGTGAGGCAATCCTAAAGAGAATCACAAAACCTTCCTCAAGACATATGTGTGCACAGAACTAAGAATGAGCATGCAGCAAGCAGTACAAGCGTGTTTGCCATCTCAGATGTGAGATCATTTCAGGTACTCCAATTAAATGGTAAAATGAAGATTTGATCTAATGACAGCTAGCACCATCAGCACTGAAAGCAGAAAATAAAGTGACTTTGATGTAAGAGAAAAATCAAATCACACATTATCATCCAAAGATTTCCAAAATAGAACATAAAGGGTAGATGCAGCAAAGTATTAAAGAAAACTGAACACAGAAACAGGAAGCAGAAAATTGAAACAGAAAACTGAAATTAAAATTTTAATCAAATGTCCAGCATTTTCAGTCATCTCAATGTTATTCATAATGATCATTTGCTATTGTTCTGCTGTCTTAACCATAGATCCAAAGAGCAGAAATACCATGGGAATCTCCTATATCAGGCCTCTGATAACCTGGAACTAGTTAAAATGAATAATTCAAAAGCAATGTATCTAAATATGTTTTTCAAGTCTGCACAAATAGTTCCAAATTAAAGATTAACAAACAAAAATTCCACCAACAATAATCATGATTAACTCTCAAGATGGTTTCAATTATTTTTTTCCAGTACTGAATACTCATAAATAGCTTAAGGATCTTTATCAAAGTCTATACTCCTTTAAAAATAAGTGAACAAGCCTCTCCCTGCTGCAACAGCACTTACCCAGAGCATTCAGGCTGCAATACCCTTTACTGCAAAAGCTGACAGAGTGTTTTCTGTGAGATTTCTTGTACTCCATTGTGGTGTGAAGAATCTAAGCTTGGTAACATTGCAGTGACAGCACGGCCTAAGTTTTAGCCGGGAAGAATCCAGCAAAGGGCTAATGCAAAGAGAGGAACAATAAGGAGGAGTCTGTACAAGTGGATAGATACCTTATATTCTGTTGATATAGATATTTGCACTGCTGATGAGGCTTTAGCTATTGTTTTCTTAAAGAGAGTCTCTAAGTACTTTGAAAGGTGTCCCTTAGCATTTTGTATTTAAATAAATAACAATAAAAACTAATGAAGAGCAAATGGTGAATTAAGACTCTACTGGATATAAAATGAGCATTAGCTTTTTCAAACAGATCAGATGTTTGCAGGCCTCAGCTTTGTTAATATGCATCCTGGCTCCCAAATTTTCATGCATATTCTGAGAGGTCACTATTCATTGACAGTAGGAATATGTTATTCAATTAAGTAAAATTAGACTTAGCTCTGAAGTTGTTCATTTCATAAAAGATCAGTGACAACATTCCCTCAGTAAGGTCAAACTAGGACCCTAAGACCAGCTTATAATACTATTACCATTAAAGGGCAGCTTAAAACAACAGAAGATACCATACAAGCTACATTCTACACTCTGAACCTTAACCAGTATAAGTAAAGATAAACACAGGGAGGCTTCACAGACTTTCCCAACCAAATTAAATTAACTATTTAAAAACTTCAAAGCAATTAAATAAGCTATTTTTATCACAAAGCATTGCTTGCTATCTGGCAAGAGTTAATTACCCTATTGTAATAGCCCATTGGCACAGCCCCCTTGACTCCCTCCTGCATTCTCCCTATAATTCATGCAGAAATTAGCTGCAACATTGGAGGAAAGGTAATAGCAATTCAGTATTCTGCCAGTGTTCTCCATCATAAGTAGCATTCCATCCATAAGTAGCATTCCATCCAAAAATGCCAATTGTATGCTCGTCTGTGTGGCACAAATTTTGTGTGCATCTTCATGTAACCAGATGGTATTTCTAAACAGCAGACTTGATATGATTGTTGGATAACAGGGAAACACCCTTAAGGACTGCCAGTATACACAGCATTTACTAGTTAATCCCTGCATTGTGATTACCTTTTGGATATAACTCCATCATAGCTGGATCCTGTGGCATGAGAAGAGGAGGCAGTAATGCAATTATCATGACTGTATCCCTCCTCACTTGAGAATTTGGCAAAGGCACCAAGGCTTTTCAGGCAGGCACCACAGAAATTGTCCTTGTAGTCTGTGGGCTAAATAAAGCATTTCTGTTCTTGATACTGTATACATCAAAATGCCTGAGAGTGAGGGACTGTGCAGAATGTCTTTGTGTCATTCTCCAAGATGGACAGTCAGAAATGATTTTAAAAACTAAAAAAAAAAAAAAAAGAAGAAGAATCATAGACTCATAGAATGCTTCAGGTTGGAAGGAACCTCTAGAGATCATCTAGTCCAACCCCCCTGCACACACAGGGTCACCTAGAGCACGTGGCGCAGGACTGCGTCCAAGTAGGTTTTGAAGATCTCCGGAGAAGGAGACTCCACAACCTCGAAGAAGAAGAAAAAGGAGTTAGTAATGGGCTGTTGTAGATTTCGGTTGAGGGATTGTTTAATATCATAAAGGAGCTCTGTGACAATGGCAGAGATAGCCTAAGTTTAACAGCAGCTTTAAGTTTAACAGCAGCTTTCAGGTGAAGAATCTGTGAAAGTTCTGCAGCTTGCAGTCCCCCACCTTCATTTTTTTTCTGTATAACCTTTCAGTATTATTTTTTTAAGACTGCCTCACCCACTCTGAGAGCTCCAGAAATAATATCTGAAGACAGCAGTTGTAAGTGTTTGATATTTTAAGAATGGTCTACCAGGTTTTCCATTACATTTCAGAGAAGTAGCAAAATAAGGTCAGATGAACAGACAAGCATCACCAGAGACAAGAAGGCCAAAATAAGCAGTTCTGTACTTGATCCTCATCAATTGCTGTAAAATGAGCACCTCAAGCCTTAACAAAGAAGGCACCAAAGTAAATCTTAGTATTGTAGTAAAGAGCAGAAATCTTCTTTTAAAGCTCTGAGATTGCCCAGCAGTGAGGTCAGGAGAAATGTAGCACTGCAAAAAAAATGAAAAATCCATTTCTAAAGCCAGCAAATACCATCGACCTCTTTGTGACTGAAACCTTAGGTGAAAGGCTATTTTTGGCTTGGGATTACACTATGGGAAGGAAAAGAACAGGCCTTGTCTCCAAAGTAGCTGGCACCTATATAAAATCAAATAAAATTTGATTTCCGATGCCCTCAAGCTTATAATACTTAAGGAGAGGACTTCATCACTGATGAATAAAAGGGTAATAAGATTGTTACCATAAGCTGTGGAAATCAGCTTGCTCTTACTTTGCCCCTTCGCCGCCCCCACTTTTTTTCTGTGATTTCCCTTGGCTACTTGATTGTTTTGTTTTGTTTTAACATTTGTAATTCTGAAATACTAGTTTCAGAACTACATGGCTCATGCATGGATTTTGAAAAACCTATTCAGTAGCAGTTTTTGCTTCTCTACCAGATTTCAGGGTGTAATAAGTGATTTCAGCCAGAATATATTACATTGAGTGAATATATCTAAAAGGATTACATACCCCAAACAACATATGCAAAAATATTTTTTTCTTTCAACATTAGCTAAATAACAATATTATTTTGTTGTCTGGTCTCATTTTTATTCAAATCATTTTGAAAATATTAATTACAGATTTAACACACTTACAGAGCATGTGTAAAGATCTGTATTTTTTAAAAAATAATCCTGTTTTACAGATGCAGAAACTGAGGTGTGAGGATTTCCTTTACAATGTGCCTCTTCTCTAGTGCAATATTATGTGCCGTCCTTGAAAACTATGCTTGGCTTTTTATTCCTATCTTATTTTACAGAGTATGAAAAAGCAACAGTTTATATCACCGATTAGTGCTGTACTTGTTGGCTGCGGTATTCCTTGACAGCTCTAAGTTCCATTTCCACTGCAGGCCCAGGCTGATAACCGTGGGCTGCGCTTCCTTCTGAGCTCCGAAAAATCCTGCTCTCTGCGCTCACTGCTCAGAGTGCCTTGTGCTTTCAGGATGTTAGCGGGAGAGCCGATTAGTCACCTGCCACATCAAAAGAGTCAGTGTTCAGATCATTCCTCATTTTGTTCTGCCAGAGCTTCTGCTCCCAATCGTCTAGCATGAATAATCTGTGAAAGCACATGAGAAGGTACAAACAGGCACCTTCTGCCAAACTATATCCCGCACTGAGGACATATCCTGCACCAGGCAACTAAACTAGCCATATTTACAGTACATTCCTTAGCTGTACATATGAAGAAACTGGATCTATCTCTCTTAGAAAAAATAAAGATCTTTGGCCAAGAGGAAGTAGCACTTGGGCCAAGTTCTGAAGAGATTAATCACATTTAATTCGGTCTGCATTATGGCCCCTTTCCCACTGAAATCAGAGGAGATTTTTTTTTTCTTTTTTGTGAAAGCATTAGCTGAATAAATAAAACCTGGAGTGTTCAGCCCCAAGGCTCCTTGGCTAAGACTTTGTCTTCCCACCATCTGTCTATTTCAGGAGTGCTGAGCTGAGAGAGCTGATGCAGCTCACCTAACCAGTCCAGGAAATTCATCCTAACAGTAAATGTCTTTTCCTTTCCTAGTTCAGCTGCTAAGGCTTTGAATCCCAAATCAGGGCAAAAATGTACTTTTTTTTTCCTCAAGAAGTATCAGGCAATGTAAGAGCAGGCAAGCAGCAGACCCGGAACACTCTGAGATCCTCTGAGTTGTTAAAACCATTTGAAAGAGGTCAGAGGAACCCTGCTGAAAGGGCTGATCCCAACGGGCACGGAGAGCTCTCCCAGCCTCAAACAGATATGCTATGACCAGCTCTCATGAGAGCATGAACTGGAGCCAAATTAGGACCACACCATGGCTGTAGAAAGGAAAGGAAAGAGGCGAAGAAGTGGCTAGGAAGGTAGCATAAACAGATTAGAAAATTAAGGAGGGTTTTAGAGACTTTGTGGATGTTTAGAGGAGGTTTAGAGTCTCCCAGCATTTTCTTTACATTTGAAACATTTATAAGCATCCATCTTCCCAGTGATGACCCAGACGGCCAAATTAAGTTATGACTCATTGCCATGGAGGCTCATGATGTTACCATCACAAGTATGTAGCACTGCTCCATTAATCTCCCCAAAGGAAAAAGATACACTTATTCGCCAAATTAGTTCTGTACCATAAATTTTTGTGGGGCTTTATAAACATTGAGAAACAATATGGTTCCCCCAAGAGAGTAGTTGACTATAACTAAGCCTGTTTCTCATATATGCGATACATGCAAAAACATGATAAATTTAGCTATTAGCCAACAAGGACATGCTAATTATTTCTCTCTGACTAACACTGACCCATTTGCTGTGGGTCAGAAAAGTCTAGTCACACGCTTTTGAGGACAGAGGTAGAAAGAAGAGGCAGGCTTAGAAGCTATAGGTGCAGTTGTACCTGTTAGAGACACATCATGAATCAGTGTCATCTGCAGAGGAAACTCTACTAGCTACCTTGGCTTATTTGCTTTAGGACATCCAAATGAATGAGTCTAGGAGAGAAAAAGCTGACCAGCCCTCACTTTAAGACAAAAGAAGTAAGCTGTGGTACGAAGCAAAAGAGTGCATAATTGCAACTATCCTCTGCTAGACACTTAGATTGTACACACAATTATGTCATTAAAAAAATTTTAAAACCACCAACTTTTCGTTTTTTTCTGTGATGCAATCCAGACCACCCTCAGCCACTTCTGTCTTTTATTAACCCTTCACAATTACTGTTTTTTTAAGTATATTACTATACTACAGAATTTTTAATCTAAGATAATGGTCTGACTCTTTTATTTTCTAGTCTCCCATAGCATCCGCGGAAAACCAATGATTTTACCTTTTCATTCCAATTAGTGTTCTTACAACAGCTGATCCTGCCACTCATTAATTTACAGATCACTGCTTGGCTGAATTACAGCTCTACCTTAGCCATTGTAAAAGTAAGTTAAACGGAACTTTTCTGCAGAAAAGATAGAACTAATTCTTGCTGAAGAATTGAGCTGAGCTGCAGAATTTATAGAGCCAAGTCCAAGAGCCACATTTTTCAGTTTTAAAGATGTTTCTGTTTTCCTCAGTTCTATGCTTTTCTTTCTTTTTGCTAACACTTAGCCTCTTGCAGCTTAGAACTGAAAGTTGGGATCAGTTCTATTTCTTAGTTACATGACTGTGCCTCCTGGGTGTTTGAGAGATTATGTGGAACAAAAGTAAACTACAAAGGCAGTGCGTTTAGTCTGTTGTTTGTTCTGTGTCTCACTTCTTTGTGAAATAAGGTTTAGCATGAGATCCCACATCTCAACTACTACTATGACAGAAGAGCTGCTTTATATCGATAGTTACAGTCAAACATTGACCACCAGAAAGCTTGTTCAAACTGGAGTTTGGCTTGAAGAAACTGCATTTCTGTCAATGTAACTAAAGGCTCAGCAGTTTTCTGATTATTAATGTTACTTAGAAATCTGCTGGGGCTGATTACACATAACCAATGAAACAACAATGTTTGCTCTTGGGAGCATCCTTTACCTCTGGAGCCATCCAGCCTTCAGCACTCCATGAAAGCCAAACAAATGCATTGTGCGTACAACCACATGGCAAGATTATGCCTCTGCTAATGATCCCATCAGATACTCAGCTAGCACCAACCCTCATGTTTGCTGAAGGCAGTAAGACTGCATTTTTCAAGCTTTGTTTAATGCTGAGGTTACTGGAGGGTGAGAATTTTCTTACCAGGAGCTTTTTATGAAATTGTGTTGACTTTTTATGTATATATATATGTTTTATAGTTTTTCAATTCCCTACGGTTCTCTCATCTTCCTTTCTTCCAAGCTCAAAAGTTGAGACCCTGTGTCTTTCTCTAAGCACAGATGACAGAGCAGAGCAGATTCTTGAGTTCTCTCAGGGTTTTTCCTTTACTAACTTATTCTAACTTTATTTGACAGCAACAGAGCTCTACTGGCCTCTGATTTCCTCTTACTCCAGTTGTGGAGCCTGCATAATCTTGCAGATACTGTGCTCTACAAAGTCAGTTGATTTCTGAACAATTGATTTATCCAATTCTACAACACTGAGCCTTCATGAGTGTTCGACATGCTTGTCACTGGCTGAGGAGAATCTGTTTTCTCCAGGTCAGTTCAGGAGTGTGTTTAGCAGAGTGGTTACTCAGCTCCATTTCAAACTTCTTGCTCTGTCATATGCTAAAGCATTTAAGGTAAGGATTGTCTGCTTATATATTGCTCACACTGGTCCCCAGCTGGTGCCCTAAGGTGATACATTAGAAGTTCAATTAAACTTTCAGATGCTATCTTCTAATTTCTCACTCATACATTTCAGGGATAAATGCCTCTGATAACACATTTAGAGTCTGCGAGCAATATCAGCTCTCAGAGAGATCAGCGGGAACAAGAGATATAAAGTACCACTACTGAACTGACTTAGAGGTGCTGACAAGTTTCCCACCATAAGTAATGAACAGCCAAGGTCTCTTATTTGATTCTTTTCTTCAATTGAAACGATCACTGAATCAATGAATTACTAAAAATCAATGACATATGTTGAAATGGCCCACCTCCAAAGAAGAAAGGATACTGCATTCTTCAATCGTTTTATTTCCGAGGAGGGCCTTGAAACCCACTGTGACCAGTCAGAAAGGGCATGGTTTCAGTAGCAGTCAATTGACACTACACTCCGGAAAATAAATCTTTACATACATATTCATCCAAAGATTCATTTACTTATAATTTACTTAAGGACCATACAATACAACTAGGTAGTTCTTATTCTCCTCTGCAGAGGCCAGTGGTAGTCATACAGACTATCCTGTTTGTTACGTACTCATCTGACACTCTGACTGTCAGTAATGAGGATATTTGATACATAAGGATTGGAGTGGTCCTGGGGAGGATCAGAGAAGATCTGTAGGAACATATGCTATATTTTTACAATAGGATTAATTAGGTTAATTTTCCCAGGGGAATTTCTGTCTCAAATGCCCAAGGAGATGAAGGACTTAAACCTGTCAGAATTCTTTTGCTGATAAAAAATCATGACAAATAAAAGTAAATCCCCAAAAGAACACTAAAAAGGATTGTGTACATTTTGATTTTATTTTTTTCCTCAAAGACCTCTCCTCTTTTGAAAGAAGACTGGAAGGAATTCTGTGTTTCTCAGCTAAAACTCGGCTGAAAGCCCAATGTCCCAGCCAGAACTAAACAGCAGGCCAGGATCAACATATTGCAGCCAGATTAGGGCAGCACATCCATGGACAGAAGAAGGACACAAGAAAAAGAGATTTCTTATTGATGGGACAAAAGTGGGGTCACTTTGAATAGAAGGAAAAAAATATTCTCTAACACCTTTGAGAGCCAGATGACAGATGTTTTTCATTTGAGAATTATGAAAAAACTTTATTGATTGAACCAGTTACTTGATCCTGGAGATTCCTTATTTTGATTAATGAAGGTTAAAGACACTAGACCAAGTCTTCAGATATTATAAGCTGACTTTGTTAATTCTGATGGACTTGGATGAACAGTGACCATTTGAAGTATTCATGAGCCGTGAATAAACTGCTGACAAATCTCATGGCAAACAGTCTGGTCCAGATGGGTATTGTTTAGTGGAAAACCAAAGAGGCACAGGTTGTTCTTGCAAGTCTTTCTTTTTTATTCCATCTTAATGATGGATTAGAGAGTAATCCAAATTTAAATTAGAGCATCAGTTAAAGAAAGCTGGACTAAAAAATGTTCTACCAGTGCGACATCAGAAAAAAATACCCATTTCCCAGCCTGTGCCATTTCTGTAGCTATGCACTGCAGATTAAAGTCGAGAAGTAGAACTTTATCAGAATCATTTTTCATTGCATTTTGAGTCAATAGATTCCTTTTCTGACTGCAGTGATATTCTAGAATAGCCTGAAGAGAAGAAGAACATACCATGCTTTTAACACTCCCAATTTAAAAATCGAGTGTTTCCAAAGCCTACAGCTACACAGATGTCCCCCAGGCTGGATGTTAGCACGGTGGCCCATAAGCACTGATTTCAGCACAGCTCAGGAGACACTGTGGAAGGACTGAGTCACTTTGGCATACCTGTGGCAATGGGGAGGAAGGGATGGGTCCAGAATTGTTGTGTTAGGGCAGATGTCTGATCACAGAGTATAAAGGTAGGTTATTAAGGCCAATGTGCTGAGAACAACAGCCTCCTCTCAAAGCCCAGTTGTGCATAGAGTATAAGGAGCGTAGAGCATAAACCTTTATTTCATTTGCAACAGATGGAAAGGAAAGAGATACTAGACAACAGTTAAGGTTTGGCAGTGCATTTCAGTGGCAGGAAGTTGATGCTACACTCCTAGAAAATTGCCTTGGTAAGGGATGAGTTTTCCCCGTATTCTCATAGCTTATTTCCCTAAAAGGTCAGCTTCATTTTCTTTCAGTCTTTGCTGATTTTTTTTTCTTTCTTTTTCCCTTCACCATTCATCTTTAACAAGAAAAGAAAATCTCTGATTTTTTTTAAGAGGAATAAATGAAAGGTCATCACTTCCCTTACACCAAACTCCCTTCTCACATCGAAATTCTCTCATATTAATAGCATATTAATAGTTGTGCAAGCCTTGTGATGAAGAACACTCTCCCTGAAGAACAGGGAGAGTGAAGAAGGTGAAACACCCTGAATGGCAAGATTAAAATAACACAAGGAAATGTATTTTATCCAGAATAATGGACTAGCTTTCATGTAGTCCTTCCTGCACACTCTCTTCTTCCACTCTGCATTTACATGGGATACAATCTGGATAGAATTGCTGTTTGATAAAAAGGAATTGTGATTTATTCATAGAGAAATGGTGAAGTATTCAAGTATAAGTCACATTTAGACTCACTTAGTGATTCATTTAGTGTCATTGTCACTGCTCTATGATAAGTCAAGGAAGAAGAGCCAGGGAAGATCACTGTATATCATCAAGAGAAAGAAAGTTATACATTAGACATAGAAGGACAACTGGGATTGAAGCCCACAAAAGTTGGTTCCCATGAATCAGGGAGGATGTCATCCAGAAGTTGTGAACTACGTGGCAATATCTGGGATTCACTTGGGACTCCCACCAGGGAATATGGGATGCTCCCCCCATCATAATACTTCTGCCATAAAAAACACAAACTTTCTCCAGCTGCTGTTCTTCTGTGAAAAATAGCCACTAAAATGTAGAGTTTGTTATGTTGCATGGGGAAGTAGGAGAAAAGAGCCAGTTTGACAGATACTTTCTGCAGAGGGAAGGCAGTACCTAGGGAGTGATTCGTAAATCATTCGCTGAGACAAATGCTGCCCCCCTTGTTAAAATGTAGGCAGTATATCCCTATGCAAAAGCATGCCTTTTACCAGAAAACACTATCAGTGTGTAATAATGGAGAAAAAGCTAATGTTTTTCTAATATACCTGACCCTGCAACTTTACTTATATTGGATCTGAGCTGGACTGATGACACATGCTGCATTATGCTAATACTCTGCTGTCTTCTGTTTGCTTGGACTGAAGCAGTTGGATGGTGAAGACTGTTAGACTCCTGTGGGTGTTTCTTCCACTTCTCTTCTTGGTTTCTTTTAATTAAACATGTAGTGAAGGAATTAATTTATCAAAGTGATGGGTTAATCCCAGGCACACCACATGTATGCAGCAAGTGACTGCAGACTTCCCCACACCGATCTGCCAGTGCACTTCGCTCCTACCTTTTAGTGCCCACTTCCCTGCTGTCCTGCACATGCCCATCTCCACCTCCCGTCTCCACAGACATCTGACTGCACACCAGGCATTTCTCCTTCGCCTCCCTCCAAATCTCCAGCTGCCATCTAAATCCTTTTCCCTCCTCCTTTTACTTCTCAGGGAATTTAGTTCTGACCGCTTCACTGTCCTTCCTTCCACCGCCTTCTCGGCCCTCTGCCATACCATGGTGAGGAAACTCTTGTTTAACAGAGCTCAGTGAAATAATAAGAAAGTAATAAAAAAGTCTGTTTCGCAGTTTTCCATTATTGTATTAAATAAAGAGAAACAATTGGGAAATGCAAAGAACACTTTATAAAGTGGAATTTTTGCCTTAAAATGCATGAGATGAAAAGCAAATATTTAGGAATGTGGCATTAACTGAGAGCAACATAGAATAAGTACAGAACTATCTTCATTTCTAAAAAAAGCACAGAAAAATATAACTTTTTATTACTAAAGTCAAATTCTCACAAGGAACTATTCAAACACTGGACCAGAATAAAAAGTATTAGAAAGGGTCACAAAGAATTTAGAGACAGAAATTGGATTTTTGTTTGTTTGTTTGTTCCTGAAATAGTTTTTATAGCTCGGTATACATACAAACAGGGAAGTCTTCTCGACTTTTTCCTACTCACTGGCAGTTTTAACTTCTGTTGCTGCCAGCCAGGCAAACTAGGAGGCCAGCAGACTCAATGAGAAATGTAGAATCAACTGCAATAAGGAGACATTTCACAGAGATTAATAAAACAGATCCAGGCATTCAGCTGCGTGAAGTCCTAGCTGCATATGCAAACAGAAGTATAAGATGCAGCATGTGTAAGCCAGGGCTGATATCAACTTTAGAGGTGCGTCTCTAAGTAAGGGAAGACTTTATGAAAGCAAGACCTGAGTCAACCCCTTCATCTCAAGTAAAAGGCAGGTGTTTAAGATGCTGGTGACTGGTGGAATAGCTGCCAAGCGTTCAGCTATGATAAAGGTGAGTAATGATTTTTATGTCATTCTTCACAGGCTCTCTTCGTATCTTCCTCTGTCCTGTCAAAACAAGAGACTTCCTATTCCACATAGCACCAAATGCCTCAGTGCTTTGGTAATAAAATAACATGAGCGGATGCCACTCTTCTGTCAGCCTGTGAAATCCTGGCTCCAGAGCATGCGTGGGTTTCAATGGTAGAACTTTTGGCTGCTGTTAATAACAGCAGCAGATAGTCCTGGATGGCATGTCCTGTCAACAGCAGGCCTCTTAATAACCTCAAAGGGTTTCTACTGCTCCCCTCCCTAGCTGTATTTTATGTGGACTGACAGGAAGAAATCGCCTCTTTCACCTTCTCTTGCAGAGCCTAAATAAGTGATAAAATATTCATTAAAAGGGAGGGGGAAAAAAGGAGAGAAAAAAATCTCAAGTGATAATAATGTTAATAAAACAGTCAAAAGAACAGAATTCAGGGAAGGTAAAGATAACAGCATGTACCTTATCTCAGCTGCCTCCTGGTCTGACTTGTCCATATGAATGTACAGAGTGATGGAGACTGAAAACATAATGCTAAGTACTGTCAAGCTCAATGCCACAGGGTATTAAACAGGTCCAAAACACTGGGTCAGTGATACTGCCTCTGAAGCTGTCCCCAGCCCACACCTGCACCCCTTGCCGCTGAGACACTGTTTGACAATTTGCTTGACAGCACAATAGTGCAGTTGCATGTCTGAAAACCTTCCAGTTTTGAAGCTGCCGTGTGGGAAATGGTGCAGAGAAATTTGTAGTACAGCAATGATGTGATGTAATCCTCCAGTTTACAGGAGGATCTTGGATGGAAAATTGTTTCAGAATCCCCAGTGAAAGGTAAATATGTGATATATGTAGCAAGATAAGTCTCTGCTTTCTCAGCCAGTAAATTGGTATTAACATCAGTGCTATATTGAAGTTAATAAATACACCAAAAGACTAGGTGCTCTGCATGTGTTATGTAAGTTGATTTAAATTCATTCATTTACATAGAAATTACAGATTAATACATTATTTTTTCATAAATCAACTGCATAGCCCTTCCAGTCTGTAGTTTACATAGTGTATCTACAAAGAATTACTCCATAGAGACTGACATAAAATTGCAAAAGAATATATGCCTTTTAGAAAAATCTTGAAACTTCGCATTTCAAGAAGCAGAGATGCAGACATGGTTGTGGTAGAGATGTACCTTTTGCCAGGAATTTACTATAAATGTAGGCCATCCTAGATCAATACGAAATTGCTAAAATTGTGACGGCAACATTTCTTAAATTTTCATCTTCACTTAGCATGCCCCATCACTTCACAAATCCCCCATATCACTACAGACAGTAGGACTATGCACATTTTCACAGAGAAGCTGAGGCTCCTTCAGGGATTATCAGAACTTTCCCTATTATTGTTCTTCCATACCTGTAAAAGCTGTTATAATATAGGGTGCTGAATTTGAAAGAGAGAAAGAGAGAGAGAGAAAGAAAGAGAGAGAGAAAGAGAGAGAGAAAGAAAGAAAGAAAGAGAGAAAGAAAGAAAGAAAAAGAGAGAGAAAGAGAGAAAGAAAGAGAGACAAAGAGAGAGAGAGAGAAAAAGAGAGAAAGAGAAAGAGAAAGAGAAAGAGAAAGAGAAAGAGAAAGAGAAAGAGAGAGAGAAAGAGAAAGAGAAAGAGAAAGAGAAAGAGAGAAAAAGAAAGAGAGAGAGAGAAAAAAGAAAGAAAGAAAGAAAGAAAGAAAGAAAGAAAGAAAGAAAGAAAGAAAGAAAGAAAGAAAGAAAGAAAGAAAGAAAGAAAGAAAGAAAGAAAGAAAGAAAGAAAGCCCTTTAGTCTTATTTTCTCTCCCACTGGGGTTCACGAAGAGCAAATAAAAAAGAGGAGCAATTCAATTGGACTATAAGAGCTGTGATGTCTTAAATGGACTACCAGTTTGAGAAGAGGTGAAGAGTACAAATAGTTGCAACTATTCAGTGCCTCAGTAGTCCTCCACTTCCAGCAACAGCCACACTCAGAGTGGGTCTCAGAGGTGAGAAAAACTCATATTGTAAAAAATAAGAGATAGCAGTAGGAATGGAAGAGGTCCATGCTAGACATGTGAGGGATCTATTTGGACCTTTCTGTTTTGTTTTGTGTTCTTGAGAAATACTCATATATTTTATTCGATTAGGACTTGGTTTCAGAGGGTCCTCACAAAGCAAGAGGTTTGGTGAAGAAGCTTCGAAGTGGTAAAGCTCATGCTGACTTTCTCAAAATTATAAATCTCATTTTTATGGCATGTAACATGCTTTCATTTGAAATTGCAAGCTAAGTATAATTTAAAAGAGACTAAAATGATCAGAAATGAAACAAAACATTTCAAAATTATATGGACTTATTTTGTTTCAGTTGAATAAGAATCATTCATTTAACTTTCAGCCTTTGAAAGATGTGACATTTCAACTTCTCAGTCCTATTTGTTGTGAATATTTTCTTCTAATTGGGACAATTTTCCCAAGCTGAAAAAGCATCTGTTCCCTCCTGCTTCCAGCTGCAGTTTTGCTCTTTTGCTTTTCTGTACTTCAGATCAATATACACAGGGTGGCATTTGAGTGTGAAGCAAGGGAGGGATGGAAATTCAAGGGGTTCATTTGCTTAAATAATAATAAAAAAGAGGAGGAAAATCCCTATAAAATCAATGATATATGTTCCATAACACATGGAATTGGAATGTTCTTCCAACCTTAATTCAGTCCTCTTCCACTAATACAGTACAATATAGCTTTCCATTTTATGATCACCAGCTACTTTCCCCAGCGCTTCACATCGCACCATGAATAGGTATTTTCCAAGTGAATAGTTTTTTTGCTATGGTTTGTTATCAACATAATTTAATATGTTTCCTGTGACATTCTGTCTGGACTGATGCTCCAAGGTCATTCTAAATTCCCATTTCTCTGAGAGGCTATTTGAAATTTGCTGTTTGCATCCTTTTTAGGAATCTAAAAACAAAAGATAATATTCTGAAAGAATATTTTCCCTACCCGTATACAACTAACATCCACCAAATTTACCTCCTGAATTCTCATATTTGAATTGCATCCACAAATCCACTGTATACCTTTGTGTCTCATGCAACTGAAGATGCAAGCCAACAATTTGAGTAATTCTGTAATAATAAAAGCTTGATTTTGTCTGCAAAAGAAAGCAGCCACATGGTATTGTGCTACTGTTACTGCAGACCTTTGAGACAGTAAGCTGAACCTTAGCTACAGCAGTTGCTTGTAGCATCAGAATAGTTTTGCTTTGAACTTTTCTTTTTCCTTTGCTTGGCCAATAGTGCCAGGAAATTTCACCTTCGTTTTATATTCCAAAGGGTTGAAATAGCCAAGAATTCCATAAAAAGCACATCCAAGAGAAGCAAACAGACCTTTCAAATAACAATAAATCAGAGTATTTCAAGCAAAAGATCAGAATACAGAGAATTCTGTGCCCTGATGGTGGGAAAGATTTTACATAGCTTTCTCACAACATATATATACGCCCACCTTCTCCTTCTCCAGTTCTTTTCTCCAAAACAAAGCTGTATTGCATTCAGGTTGTTTTGGAGGTTTCCAGATAACGTTGCCACAAATCTGTCTGCATTTGGAATGCAGCGGTTCATGAATGACCTTTTCATCATGTTCACTAACCGAGATCTTGATCCAAGCAGATTCTTTGGCTTTGGCTCTCTCCAGGCTCCCCTGTGCTTTAAACAAACCACTTCCCCAGGCTCAGGGGGCCATAACTTTGTCTGTTTGAAAAATTAATTTAATGCAATTGATTGTAACATTTTCTCTCTCTTTTTTCCCCTTGTAATAACTTCCTTATTGATGTTCATCTGTACCAGATGTGCACTTAAAATTTCCAAACTATATAAATGTTTTGCTCCAAATGATTATCTCTCTTCCTGTCTGCTGTATATCTATATTTACAGTAGCAAGCTAACTTGTATACTATAGCATACATTTAAGCACAGGTCTGGGAAAGAAAGGGGAAATTCTTCTTTTAGAGGTGCAATTCTTGCCATCTGTAGGCACGATTTATTGGCTAATTTAGTAAATAAATAAATAAATAAAATAAGCATTTGATTGCACAAACTACACACAGCTGAGCAGCTTACAGAGCCATCTCCAGGGAAAATCTGGGGGTACTGCAGAATGTAAGTGTGGTGACTAAGCAGGTAGTACCTTTTGCTCTGAATCAGTAAGGAAACCAGAAGCAACCATGGGTAAAGGTGGCAGTGCTGTACTGGGTGTCGCTGTTCCAATGCAACAAACACTAGGAACATCTGAAAATCACCACTGCAATCTGACATTTGGTGTAAAACTGAGGTTGAGTGGACTTGTATGTAGGCTTTCATAGGATCTCTGCTGAGAAATATTAATTGGAAGACAAAAATATTTGGTGAATTAACAAAAACAAGAATAAATTCTGCAGAAACCAGCTTCTGTATTTGCTGATCTAGTTAAAGGAATGGTGACTGCTTTCTTCATCAAGAGGAACATTTTTATGTTTGCCTACATAGAAAATTGATGCGCCTGTCAACCAAAACAGGGTCAAAAAAGACTCTGTGTAAATGCAAAGATATTTTGGGCATTTTGTAGGCTTTAGAACTTATCCTTAAGTGCATTCTGGTATTCATTACGAGTGTAAGGGAGAATTCCACCCTGCATGCATCCATTTGATCTGTGCACATAAACAGATGGAATTTCCATCAGCATGAAATTTTTTAAAATTTTTTTAAAAATCAGATTAACTATTTGTCCTTTAAAGAGAGTATGTTGTATCTGCAATTTTTCTGATTCTAAGGTGTATCTATTAATTCCAAAATTCAAGTTCCTAGACTTATCTGATTATGTTAAATACTAAAATAAAGCACACAGACAGCATTCTTTATTAAACTTTGGCCTGATTCTGAGAGCTAGTGTTGTTGTCTGGCACCAGAACAAAAAAATATTCAGAGTTCATGAACTCTGGTTATGATGAGAATGACTAGTAGAATTACAGGGTCCTGAGTAGCCCACCCAGATAACTTTAAGAATTTCAACGTGGAGAAAAGACCCATGGTTCATGGTAGCAGTTGTTGGCACATCGTTTTTTTGACTGACACAATTTTGTCCTGAGAATATCTGCTTCAGTGTGAACTTCCCCAACTATTGTTCTTTCTTTTTTTTTCTTCTTTGTTCTTCTTTATTTTAAAGAATCTGGAGAAAAACGATCACATTCATCATTCAAAAATGAAAGCAAGACTCTCTACTTCTTGGAAGAACTGTTTGGCAAAATGAGACGCTTTAGCAATTACCTAGCTCTAACAAAATGGTCTCTAACAGCATTAAATACATTTGTTCTTCAAAACAAAACAAACAAAAAGCCCTTAATTTCAATTTCTAGTTAATGTATATCCCTGTTTTGATACTTTTTCTCTTGCAGAACTTAATCAACACATTTTTAGTAGTTGCATGAGCACTGTTTTTATCTGTTACAGGACTAAGCATGCTGAAATATCACCTCAAAGCCCAAGACTTCGGTTTAATACGATAATAGGGCAATGATAGCACCTTTGACTTTCTGGGTCTGTTTTATCCATCAAAGTACACACAGTAGTTTTGTACTTCTCTGTGTGTGTCTGATCGTGTCATGGAACATAGAAGCTGCAAGAGATGGTAGTTTGTATGGAAGAGAAAGAGAAAAAATCTGTTAAAAAGTACATTAAAAGTACTAAATCTTAGGAAACTCATACTTATTATTCTGCAGTTTAGACTGGATTTCTATCACCTCCTGCCTATGTTTACCATAGGATTTTACTTGCTGTTTATAAGCAGGTGCCCTATTTCATTGTGGATGCATGCCTTTTCCTAGTGAGTAGAGAGATTACCACAGAAATCAAATAGTTCAATTTCAAATTTGCCAAATTCTGTGCCTGTAAGTAAAATGGGGGTGAGGAGGAATTTATAATCTATCAGTTTTGTAGAATTATCTATAAGAAATACTAGAAAGTGGAAAAAAAAAAGAGAGAGAGGAAAAAAAACCAATTATTTGGCTAGCTTAAATGAGATTTCCATTGTCAAGGAACTTTATCACAAATCGCAGACTGAGGATTATTTGCAGAAGCCATCTGAATGTGAGAAAATTATAAACTGCTCACAAACACTATTCTCATAGAAAAACAGTGAAATATGCTGAGCTCTAAACACAAACTGTACTGAACTGCAACACAATTTAGGAATGGAGTTGTCAGGATACAGGTACTGAAAGATGCTTACAGAAGAAACTGGAATTTGTTAGGTTTTCTTCTTTATCCAGGAGCACTGGAAAAAAGTCTTCAAACAGTTTAGGACAGTTACTAAGAGCTGGAGATTTTCAGTACTAATAAAGTCCTACCTGTAAATCTGTGAAGTTGCCTTTTACATAATCCTGGGTTCTTGCTTGTTAGACATCACTTAGCATATTATCAGGGGCGCTAAAGAAGCGCTCTGAGAGTGTGGCCTTTTATAGACTGCATATATAACATTACTGGGCAGATGAATCTGGTGGAGGTCCCTGCAGATAATGCAAATCCTTCATTTTTATATAGCAATATTCTACTCAGATTATGATACAGACTTCTTCATCATAAGGCTAAGCACTTTAATGAGAAAGCTCATCTTTCCCCTTCCTCCAGAGAATTTATGCTTGTATATATGCTTGTATATATTCAGGGGTGTCCATAGATGAACACATTAATCAAATCATCTTGGGTGGCTTAAAACATAAATCAAATCAAAACAGAAATAATTTGCTATTCTGGATGGTCTCTTTCCTCTCTACATAGCACTACACTAAGAAACCACCTCTCCCACCAGCTTCAGAAAGTAGATGTATAATTTACATTGAGTAAAGAATGTGCAAGCACACTACAGCTAAAGAAGAAAAAAAAAAGTACTTTTAAAGCCCTTTTAACTCCCTCTCTACTCTAAAAGAGAATGATGAAGAGTTACGGGTAACTCTTGCAAGTCCTGTCATACCATCACGTTTCTGTATTGAGATGTCCAGACAGTATTATACAGATGCACATTTGAAAATGCCAAATAGAGCATTAAGGGCAGCCTGAGAGACTAGTCCCCTGGTGCAGACCCCTGTTCTGTGCTAGCTCAGATCTGCTCTGAATAGCTTTGGTGAAACGTTTTCCTCTCTCTCTCCACAAAAGGGTCCTGAAAAAACTTGGATTCAGGCCTCTGTCTCAATAATAATTTGGGGGTTGTCTCTGCCAGAGAGGATGGAACTGTATGGGGTTTTTCCTGCCCCTTTATCTACATTTGTCCACCTCTGAGGGTCAAAAAAGAATTCCAAAGGACACTAAAATTTTCGCAGCGTCTCAAGGACATAGAGACTTTTATGGTCTCTATATCTTCTCAAGGTATAGAGACTTTTTATTTTAACTATCAGTGCTAAGTTTCTCTCATAGTCCAGGATCTGCAGTATTGATGAAAGATGGAAGCTGAATCCTGCCCCATATCACCGAGTGCTCTCCTTATACATTCACTCCTCAGCAGCACAAAACATCTGTATGCTTTGTATGCAGGGATGAGCAATAATTTATTCAAAGCACTTCACCTCCTCTTCTATTTCTGAGCCAACTATGAGTAACTTAGCATTCAGATGGCTTTGACAAATAAATCTGGCAATCATTTTGCAGAGAAACTAGTGCAAGTGAGGAATATTTGAAAAGGGGAAGTGTGAATGCTGTGCCAGTGTCACAAGGGAGAAATGATATAGGTCACTTCAGGCTAGTTATTCTAGTGTTGTTCATGAGCAAAATTATGCAAAAAAAGAGACAGATCTTAATTATAAAAAAAATAAAGAGTGGTAGAATATTTAACGTTTGTCAATGAGCTTTACCAAAAACAGATAAAAAATAAGGATTTATTGGGAAAGTTAATTGCCTATTTGGCTAATGAACATAAGTGCAGAAATGTATGTTATATAATTCTGTAAGGTGTTTGACATTGTACAGCATGGAATTCTGATTTAAAATCTCCTGCTCTCCAATATCAGCAGAGCACACAGTCAGTGGGTTAAATAAGTAACTAAGTCATATATCTGAAAGCATCACTTTAATAGACAATACTTACCAAATACGGTATCCCCAGTGGACTTCTGCAGACATTGTTACAAAACCATATGTTATGCAAAATTTTATTAATTATCTAGAAGAAAACATGAAACTCTTGATGACTAAATGTTTAGATGATAAAGACAGAGCAGGAAATAACAAGAAACAATTTGTGTCTCGCAGCAAGCTGGACAATTTAATAGAATGGGCCTACATAAGCCTACATAAACAAATACAACATACTTTCACCATTATTTATAAAGTTAACAATCTCAAAAGCATTAGGAAATCAGCTGTAGCTTCTACTCTTTCAAATGTTAAATTTTGAAAAAGACATCTAAATTAGTTATTTCTGCCCAGAGAAGAATGGCTTCCCATGTTGTCTGCCTATTTTTGCAAGGAAGCCACTAAAGTGTATCAAGACAATACAATTAATTAAAGACATCTATTTCATTTCTGTTTATGCAATGGCATTGCTTTCTTTGGTCTCCTGATTACCTTTTCTACCTGCCCTTGTTACTCTTCCTGGGTGAGTGTGATTCTTAAAATTAAATTTGCCCTACAAATACCTGTCACTTCAAATTTAGTTTATTTTGTTTGAATAAAACCTCTCGTATATCAGTCACTACTAACAGTTTTGTATCATCTGCAAACTTGCTGAGGGTACATTCACTTCCGTCACCCAGTTCATTAATGAAGTTAAACTGTATTGTCTCCATTTTCAGTCCCTGGAGGATACCACTAGTGACTGGCTTCCAGCTGGATGTTGTGCCACTGATCACAACCCTCTGAGCCCAGGGGTTCAGCCAGTGACAATACACCTCACCGATCTCCTGATCGAGCCATACTTAGCCAGCTTGTCTATCAGAATATTGTGGGACACAGTGTCAAAAGCCTTACTAAAGTCAAGGTAAACAACATTCACTGCTTTTCCCTGATCCACAAAGGCAGCCATCTCACTACAGAAGGATATCTGCAGTGGGTCAAGAATGATTTCCCCTTCATAAATCCATGCTAACTACAATGCTTGTCTGTAATTTCTTTGAGTGCGATCAAGCGGTCCTCTAGTATTGATTGCAACTTACTAGTCTCTCAAGGACTGTAATGTAGTTTAATGCTTATTGACACTGTTCAAATAAGCTGTTTGTTCTCCTTCCATAACCTGGAGTCTTGCTGCTACTGGCTATATTTGGGGAAAATAAATGACAATTTCTATTTACTATTATTCATAGGGTTATAACATTCAAGGTTAATGTGCATTCTGATAGCTTATTCATAAAAATTATTTGCAGATCTTGAAAGTTTCATAAATTTTAACACATATAATTTATCCAAAACAATTGTATCAGAAAGCATGATTGTTCTTTATTCATTCTTCATCATTCATACTTCTTTTAATACCATTCCTTGTATCGATCAAGAAATATCCACTACAGCATGTGCCAAAAGTGACCAGTCATTATTTATGCTTACATTAGAGGTTGAATTCTTTTATAAGTCTATCAAAAAAAAAAATTCCATTCCTATTAGAAATTAGCAACTCATTTCTCTTTGTGAATTATCTAAAAAAAAAAATGAAAAGACTACATGTATCATAATGTTTATTCCAAGTAAATAATTCATCTAATTCTATTTAAGATATCCTAAGCAGTAACAGCACATGTGAGTGGATGGAAATATGCGTTTAATTCTTGACTAGGGTCATGGGAGCTGTAACTCTTACAAAGTACAACCATTTAGTTTTTGCAATATGGAGGACCTAATAGGGCTGATGGTCTCATGAATTTGCAGTATAAACCGACATACTGCAAATAATATATACTGCAAATATTTTTCCTCTTAATGAGCACAGTCAACAGTGCCATTTTCTTATCAGAGGGAAAGCTTTTCCTTGATTATGTTCACCACTGCTGAAAATGTCTACTTCCTGAGCTTTGTCCTTGCCGTTTCCTTAAACGAAATGTTAATAGATGGGTTTTGAAGTTTTTCAAAAGTTTTTCAAGTCTAAGATCTTGAGATGGAAGTGAACGATTCCTAGGGAATTCTTCAGGGTAAAATACTCTCAGATTGTCATCTATATGATTCTGTGATTGGCCTCTTTTTTCTCATATAACTACCAGTGCTTGAAAATTGCTATAAAACAAAATTGTTCTTCATTTGCCCATACAAATGCTTTGCTACCAGAATCTGATCCCCTCCCCTTTTTTTTTTTAATAATTTGCAGATGTGTTTATTCCAAGTAGTGGCAGCTGTACTCAGTATGCCCAGGCAGTGCAACACTTTTATGTACATTTGCCATTTCTTTAGGTTCAGTTAGAATACATTGTTTGAGTTAAGGTTTCTTCCTTTCATTTAGTTTGTGCTTGTCAAGGCAGATGCTTTTGTGTATACAGACAGTGGTGCCTATGCATGAATACACGTGTAAAAAGCCCTAATGAAAAGTGCATCAGTACATACACAAAGGCACATTTTAAGCACACTTTAAAATGGCTTAGCATTTATCTGTTTCTTCTCCCATTAAAGTCAATGTTGAATGCTTTTGAAAATATCCACCCACCAGTTTAGTGTGCTTTGCATTCATCTAATAGGCAAGTAAATAATAGAGATAAACAACCTTCTGCTGTATCCATCCAATGTGACATACTACTCTTTCAAAGCCAGTGGCAGAAGCCTCTGCTCTGTTGCTTAAGGTTCCAGGTTTAGTTGCCTGCAAATTACTTATTATGAGGCTCATTAGATACATGATTATTTTCTTGAGGTAAAGGCAAAATATAAGATATCTGCTCAAACACATTAACTCAATTACACAGTTAGAGAATTATACTTTGGCAGATGAACTACAGAAATGAGGGTTTTCAGAAGCCAGGTCCCTTGTTTTCAGATGAGTCAGACACCTCTGAAAATGCCACATCAGAGCCTTGCCTGTAGAAGCCAATTCAGCCCATGTAGGAGTCCACGGACAGCCATATCATCTTTGAGAATCTAGAGAATAGGCCAATAGCATCAACTTTTTCCAGCAAGAAGTTATAAAGGAAAAACTATATATTACACCCAACTATAGTGGTAGATTTCTCAGCATTCTACAAAACTGACTATATTTCTAACGCACCATTCTTTCTGATTATGAAAGACAGATTGGGAAAGGGGAGAAATTTCTTTGTTTCTTGAGATTTTTTTTTAGAAAAAAAGATTAAAATCAGAGCATTCAATTGCTGAGAAGACTTTATCATCAAATGATATTTATTCCCAACATTATATTATTGCTTCACTCTGCAGTTGCATGCTTCTGTGCAATGTTCTGTTTAGTCTGGACACAATCATCCAAAAATCTTGGGAGGTCATTGAACAACACTAGATTTATCCTTCCCATGAGCTGTCTTTGATTTTGAATTATCTCTGTTATTATAGACAAGTAACAGTACACAATTGCACAGACAGTCGCTTCATATCTTATTTTAGGAGAGGGTTGCCAAAATGATAGGAACGATGGCTTTAACAAGCTTTGTATCATTTAAATTTCTGAGAAACTGGTCAGTGTGATGACCAATAAAAACAAAAAATAAGTTATACAATATTTTTCTAATATATTTATAAAAAATCTTTCTGTTATTTAACTTTATAAAATAATAAATGTTTATCATTGTCCACATCACCTTAAAGTATGCCTTCATAAACAGTAGGACAGTAAACAGAGCCAAGTTCCAACTTCACTTTAAAAAGAGCTGAAATTTAAAAGCTCCTGGATATTGCAGATCCTGGATATATTTGTTTTCCATCTTGTTTGTATAGCAGGTGAAGTCTGTTCACGGAGACCAGAAGTTTTCATTTTAGTCAGTGAACTTATGCATAGAAATTATACAATATTTGTATGTGCATATCACTTCAGGATGCTAAAAAAAGTACACAAACATTCACATTTAAAGAGCAGTTTTCCACAGAAGGGAAAATATTAACTGGTAATTTGTTCGGCCCTTCTTAGTTAGTCTCGACATATGGGTTTGATAACACGTCCTTCACTTTCTCTGTGTATCATTTGGTTATGCAATATAAACATGTTAAGGTGTGAGTCCATATGGTTGCCATTTTTACCCTTTTTCTCCACCCTCTTCTCACTCTTCTGACTCACAACATCATCGTCCGAAGGAATGAAGCAGAAACACACTGTCTAAAAATCCATGTAATCACAACTTGACACTTCTGCATCTGCTTACCCCAGAACAAACATATGGATTCATTTACCAAAATCATATTTGGTTTCAGTTCTCAGCTTGTCTATCAAAATATGTTCAGTTTTGTAGAAACGGAAGCCCGTATAATATAATGTATGTAAATAACCTGGATATTTTTTTTTCCCCCACCAGAATGATGTGGGATAGGTATAGCTCCATCCCTTCTTGTCCAGCAGTGTTGAAGCAAAGTCACCAATGGGTCAACTGGGATGTAGAATGCTCTTTCTGAATCACATCCCTCCATTACTCATCCTATGTAACCACTCTTTTCTATACAGTGTAATGTGTAAAGGGTAAATCAGAAGCTAGAACCCATGAGCAAGCCATCTATACTGCTCAGACAATGGTGCTGAATATCTGCAAATGCCTTCAATCTATACATGGAGGCAGGACGTATGTAATTACTATTACAGATCTCTTACTCGCTGTTATGGACAACCAGTAAAACAGCTTGATAGCTTTTTATCATTTCAAGTTTCTTTCCCAGCTTCTGCACATTTTTTCATATCTCTGCTGCTTAAGCAGCTTGAGCCTGAGGTCCTGTTAGAACTCTTAGCAAATTATATAATGTCATCTTTCCTCTATTTTTTTTTTAATTTTTCATTTTTCTATGGTCAGATCATCAGGAGATAAATATCTAGTTTGTATCAAAGAATACCAGGGACACAGAAAAAAAGGAGCAGAAGTGCTGGTCAAAGTAGCATCAGAAAAAGGACAAGAAAGAAGATAGCGAAAGAAGATAGTGAACCTCTTAAACATCTAAAATTGTCTAAGATATGAAAAATATGTCTAAAATATGAAAAAATAAACATAATTGAATGAAAGTCTTAGTATATGTTCAAGATTATGATTCATTTGATGGGATAATCCGTATGACTAAAAAATTAATTTGAAGAGAAAAAGCTTGTTCAAACACAGGCAGGGAAATAAGGCATGATGATCAGTAATATACACACTTGCTCTAAGGCAAGATAGGAAATGGAGTTACTTCTGCTGAATAAAACAGTGATGATGAAAATATTAAAAATTGTAGATTTCTATTATTATATAGATTTAATATTATGTAGGCAAGCCAAGATCATATGAATAAAACAATCAGAAGATTCATTCTGAGATTAAAAAAAAAAATGAATCAGTAATGAATATTATCTGTGCAGACAATTTTGGGAGAGGCATAAAGCTGAAATCAGTCTGTACAGCAAGCTCTTAGAATCCACTGACAGCAGTTGATTTAGTTGGTAGAAAAGAAAATGTTTGGCATGTTTCACTCAAATCGGGAGGATGAAAATACTATTGTTAGCAGGCAGCTTGGAGTGGCAATGAAATTAAAGTATTTCAATTTTTTTAAATGAGATAAATAACAGTAAAATAAATGACCATGACTGGTAAATAAGGTGTCCAAGGAGATTGGTCAGAAAGAAAAAGAGATGAACAAAGCTGGCAGTTCTCTAAAGGAAAAAAAAAAAAAAAAGAAACCACAATTGCACTGGAACTGTAACAGAATCATCTGGAAAAATCACAAGTTCTTCATTGACACAAGAAGGAGACACATGCAGTGAAAATTAGGTCAGGTTATGAAGTACAAAATTATAGCAAAGGCATATAGGGCAAAATTCAAAATGGTCAATACACAAAGTGAATAAGGAGAAATAAAATAAAAAAGAAATGATGGCTGATGATGTAACAACTGCAGTGTGTTCCTTCTTATAGTAAGGCACTCCCTCCAAAATAAATGATGTTTTGAGCATGGATATACTGAGTTACTAAGCATGCAGAAACCAATGAAACTGGCAGCAACCTAATGGGATCAAGGTGTCTGACTGTATGATTAGCCAACTATCTATTTTAGCTTCTGCTGCAACCTTAGATATGGATGAATAAGGGATGATTTTAAATAGTAACTTCTCTTATTCTGCTATTGGCTAGGTAAACCCAACAGTACCAAATCTGTGAAAGGGAAACATGAGATTTTCTAACTAAGAGCATAACTTAATTATGTAAGTAAAAGTTCAAGTCAAAATCATATGTAACTCAGCTAAAGTCGACAGGAACACTGGCATGAAATGAATGAAAGTTAGAAGAAAATGCTAAACCAAACTGTAGCCGAAATAGAACTATGTGACTTCTATAAATTATGTAAATGCTAATCAGGATATAATTACTATTAGCTTGCCTTGAACCCAGTATAAGGGAACTAAGGTGGTATAACAATAACATGTAAGTATCCTGTAACATTGTGATGGCATAGTCAGACACAGTGTATAGGCATTTTACATAAATATTTGAGCAACATGATCACCAAAGGACAAAGATGGATGTCATTAAACTTGGAGCCTTCCAAGTTACGAGAAGTACCCAGACAGACGGCAAGATAAATACAAGAAACTGCAAACAGTCAGAATATCTTCCTGAACAGACAAGGATGACTAGCAGCACAAAGGAAAACAAGATAAACAGTACCAGGAGCTGCCCTTTTTTTGGAGGTGGGCAACAGCATTAAAATATCAGCTGAGGAAAAAGTGAGAAGGAGGAAGTTCAGTTTTGACTGCTCTTGCAGAGCAGCTCTCATGCCTGAGCACCCTCTTCTGTAACTGAGGGCCAGCTGGGACCACAGCCATCCATGCTATCTGTATGTTATCAACTACCTTGTACTGTATGTTCATAGCTAATTTAGAATATAAATGCTAACAATTTTGCATACATAGTGATGATTAATATAGTGTGAAATATAACCGTGTGCGGTTAATGAACGAATTTAGTAAATTTTAGCCTTAAAGTTTAAATTTGGCCTGAATTGTCAGTCTTCCAAACATTCTCAGCACAGTCAGCTGAATACATATGTATGTGTATATGTATGTGAGTGTATGTGACTGTGTGGGGGTGTGTGTATGTTCATTCATTTGCAGCAAGATCCAACTACTCCCTCATGCAGATTTCCGATGTCTCCGAAATGTCTTACTACTATGTTTCATGTCACACAGTATAGAATAAAGATTTGTGCTATTTTGCAAATACATGACAAAACATCAAATTTGCCTCTACCTCCAGCTGAATTATCAGTTCCAGTCTCTGCTCATCATTACTCCTAGAAGCTATGACTGACAGGAAGGGCTGATGTTTGACAGAGAAGTTATAGAGAAACCTGGGAGGTGGATGTAGAGGATGGGAGTTCTCCATGCAGCAACTTCTCACATGATCAGATCTGCACATTCTTGATGGAGATGGCTGGAGTTAAAAAAAAAAAAAATCAGTGTCATGTACAACTCTAGGCCCATCAAAGGGCGATACCTCCTGTCAGATTATCACACTGTCCCTTATTATCTTGCCACTGGTGCAGGAACTCAGCAGCAATATACAATGTGCACGGTGTGTGTTTATTTTCCTTTTGTTTGAACAATGCGAGGATATACATTACACCGAGTCTTAACTTTGTATTGATGCTAAATCACACTTGAGGGAACAATGAAAACAGTGCCTATTTAATAAATATATGTTGATATTTCATATCTAATTGCTTCCAATGGGATCCTAAATGTATCCCGTGGAGAGGAAGAAGTACATAAGTTACAAAAGGTAGAGAACTTCTGAGTGATGTATTTATTTCTCATGAGGCATGGATAAAGCTCTAGAGCTTCACTTTTTTTCTGTCATTTTGCTGTGTACTGTTGCTGCCAGATGGATGAGTGAATGAGAGGAACAAGGGACAAGCCTAAGGAGCAGCTGATCTAAAGAAGCATCAGTAGGAATGAATGTGATACAAACTAAAGCATAGAGGAGGTTTACATTTCCAAACCACTTGATAAATAACTCATTCATGCAGGCATCTATGGATAGAAAATCCCACAGTTCTTACAGGAGCTGACTTTACTCAAAGCAGTTTCATTTAGCCTTTTTTATCTTTTTACACAGAAACATAACACATGATTTTTCAGGTTCTGACCTTGTTCCGTTTCCAACCAGTGGGACTATCCACACACTGTGGGTGATGCTTGTGTCACAAGCGTCTGTGCTGAGTGTGATACTCTGGGCGTCAAGAGTGTAGTCTGACAGCAAGGCTGATGAACTCAGGTTTTTAACTGTTACTTTTGTTTCTCTTCATCAAAACTTGTAGCACTAGTATTCTCAGGACTAAGAAAAATGATGTTACTGGTTACAAGGAATGACGCTGACTGTCACCTTGGGTTGTTCCAAGCTGAGGCATTTAGTACAACCTGGGTCATCTGGGAATAAAGGCCAGGAACAAAGATGATAACTCTTGGTGTCCTGCACAGTCCCACGTAAGCATGCTGGATACCAAGGAAGCTTGGCAGTCACCTTCCTGCAGATGGGCCCTTTGCTGCAGGTAGACATGTCCACACACCATGACTATGTGGCTTAATCTAATTCTAAGACCCTCTGTGAAAGAAGGAAGATGTGAAGGCATACAACATTTTCACATAGGTTTGCTGCCTTTCTAAGGTCAAGTAAAGATTAGAAATGGAAACAGTAGACAGAAAACTAAGATATCAGTAGTTCCAGTATTGAAGATTCCTTTTTCCACATCTTCTATCAAGTTTGAAACTGAACTTCTTCAGTGGTAGGTTTCATTCTCAAGACCTCCCAAACCAAATAATGCAGACTTGCTTTTGTCTGGCACATCATTTATCTTCATTTGACAACATTCAAATTCTAGCAAAGCCATACAGTATTACACTAATCGCTAAGAATGATGCTATCATTATGTTGTTCCAGTGGCTACAAGATAATCAATGTTTAGTGACAGACACATTCAAAATAACATTAACTATGTTATTAATAATTTTAATTAACTTCAAATGCTTCTGTGTTCCCCAGTAAGTTTCCCATATTTAGGAATAAAGCTGCAAAATTTTCTAGCTCTCAGTCTCTTCTTGCTGTCTGTTTACTACAAACACTATGAAAATTCACTCCTAGAACTTCAATTTTAATGATTCTTTGATTATTTTATTTTTTTATTTCTTTGTTTTAGTTATATAATTGTAAAATTTTAATAACAGAATAATTGGATGTATTTATGTCAAGGTGCTTAATCATATGTCTTGTCTCCTGCATGAAGTCAGACTTAAATTCTTTCACTATGAACAAAGAATGAAGCTAAATGCTGCCTCTCCAATAGCTTTAAAAAGTCATTTACTGATCTTGGAGAGGATTTTTTTTTTTCAGTTTGCAATAATCAGGCTGAAATTGTAGTAGTCTTACAACATTATGTGCCTTTTGGGAAAGAAACAGGAGACAATTTCTGTTCTTGTCTCCCCACCACTACTCATCTAAAAGTACTTTTAAGCAAAATCTGTTTTGTTGAGAACAGCTCTACTGACAGCTCCATGGAGGTTCTTTATTGATACACAAAAGAGAACAGACCTCCTAGGTAGTTCAAGTTCCTTTTAAAAGTATGCTTCAAATGTGTAAGTCTTATAGAATAATAAAAACTGGTCACTGAATTTTCTGATTCTTTGGATTCTTTTTTGGAAACCATTCAAGGCAAAGGTCATTTGGAGACAATTAAAGCAATTTTAAGTCACCATGACGGTGGTGATGTAGGCAGTACCTTATCAGGCATTGCAGAGACCTGTGAATATTACAAACACCTGAAATTAATGCCCCTTAATACCAATTTTAAGCTGAATTGGATTCAGAAAACTTCACTTAAAAGGCTTTCTCTTCTTCTACTAATTTTACTCTTTTTGTTTCAGATAATAAACTAAAATAAAAAGAGGAGGGAGTGTTGGCTTGTATGGCCTTGGGACTCAGTGAAGATGGACATACCCATTCTGAAGTTGATAGAGCATGTAAGTCCAGCTTCAATAAAGGTTTCAGTGAATCTAGACTTTTCTCTAATATAAATATGTATTATATATTTCCCAAAGACCTGATATCTGTGTTTTTCTGTTTCTTCTTAAAACAGGCTCCTCTGCTAAGTTCTCACAACTTCATTTTGACGGCAGCATCTTTTGCTGTTCTCAATCTGGGGATCTGTAAAAGACTATTTCTTGAATATGGTGTGCTGAGCAGCATTTTCCAACAATCTCCAGTGGGAATAAAACTAATGATTTTTAGAGTCCCAAGCAAAAGTTAAATGTAGATCCTTACTTTGTTTGTAGTTCCTGTAAAACCATCTTCTCTCAGTATTCAGGGCCTTTCTTCACCTTTCTCTGATTAGGGTCCACATTAGCCTGCTTTGCTCATTTTTGCACTCATTTAGTGCATGAGTTAGTTAGTTGATTTTCCAGCCACCACTGCATTAGCTAAGCTGGACCATCTCATTACACTCAGCACTGTTAGGATAAAGATTTCCATATCACAAAGGGACTCACTTTCCTTGTATCTTTTAAATTAATGTCTGCACTGCCTGTCCATCACTAGGAGATTCATCACTTCCAATTAGAAGACCTGCTGTTTCTTTAGCACAATATCTGTTTTGAAAATGGCATTATTCACAACACGTCCTCCCCCAAAGCTTTTGGCTAACAAACAACGGGCTCTCTGGGGAGCCCAGACTGACAGGATTGGAACCTAGATAATAAAAGCTTAATTATTATAAGCAATGATGGTATTTAATAATTGTGATCTCAGTGGGAACAATTTCTAAGAAGAATCATTTTTGCTTCATTACAATGGGTGAGTGATGATACTAATAAAGACTCACATGAGGAACTCCACAATTCCCGGTCTGCTTCCCCAAACAAACATTAATTATTGTTCCACAAAACACCAAAGCTGGGAAGCTAGTGAGCAAGGATTTCACTTGTGCATGGCAGGATTAACTGTTCATGGTAATGTAAGAGATAATGGACACTATCAGAGGCTGCTGCTGCCTGCAGTGTGGGGGAGAGATGGTCCATACTTGCTCAAACAGGAATCAAAAAGACATCTGAAACAAACCTGTTTCTTGGAGGTGAATGAATGCAGCAATCCTTGGAAATACATTGCCTACATAATGAATAACTTTTGGCTTCCTTTTTTTTTTTTCCTCCCATCTGAACAGACATACATGTGATGCTGCTTTCCAACTCATCAAACGGGAGAAAAAACATGAGTCCATCCATATCCAGGCAATATGTAGCCTGGAAATTAAATCCTGCTCTTGTGAGTCCTGAAATCTGGAAAAGGAGCCTAGTAGGAACAGATCAGACTTCCTTCAAAGACTCGTTCAGATGTCCTGTTTGGTAAAGTGGAAGATACCTGTTTTTTGCATATTGATTCTAGTAAATTTGGCTTTCGAGGTAGCTGGCAGCACTGAGCTGCTATGATCAGATTAAAAAATTACAGCAATGGTGACTTGAAAATGGGTAGCAAGGAGACTTCTAAATGCACTATTGGTTTTGCTCTTTAGAAACATTTGGCTTTTTCTCTGAGTATCTTTTAACTCCTTTGTGGAAAAGGGCTGATGTGAAATCCTCTGCCAAAATATTTTTAATTGGGAATTAAATAAACAATACTTAGCATACAGGATTTCAGCTCAAAGAGAAAAAGTGAGAATATTATTGACCTGAGTAAAGCTATTCTGTGGCTTTTATTCGAGCAGACTGGTCTAGGCTTATATGATTAAAAAGAAGTAACTGTTATTTTAAAATGCACAGAAACAGCTGGAGAAACAGGAAAAAAAAGATGAGTTCTAAGGTTGGTTTCAAATTTATATTCACAATCAAACTTTCTTATTAATTTGAACCTTTTGTTTAGTTCAGTAGAAAAAAATCAGAGCTTACTATCATTTGAAAAATACAGCATTTTATCATAGAGCTTTATTATCATTTGCAAACAGATCCTGCTTCAGACAGTAAATGAGTCGAAGAAGAATGGGACAGGACACCTCTTCTTCTCAGAGGTCAGACTGGGGGAATAGGACATTGGAGGAGGAAGACAGCCTAAATGGACAGCCTTACCTTTACAAGTTGATAGAATCAAATTATATGGGTTCCATTTTCAAGAATAAAGCAATATTTTTTTAACCAGGGCATAAGACAGGCTTTGCATAGGATAATAGTGTTTGCAAGCAGGTGATCATTTTGAGACGCTCTTTTTGCAGAGAGACCCATGTCATGTGTTCTGCACATATGTGGAATGTTAGGCACTTTAAAACCTGACACAACAATGTGAGCTTGGAGAGAGATATTTAGATGGTGCCTGGGCATGGTTGGAGCCAGAAACCTAAAAACCTGACTACTTGACAGGGATGATTATGCCCATACACTACTTGCTAACAAGAACAAAAAAGAGAAAATCTTACTGAGATAACCTTATGGAGAAGTTTAGGCATTCTGCTACGAAATGTGGAAGGAGGGGAAATGGTAACTGAGGGTGAACTCACCAGCTCACAGGGATTCTCAGAAAGAACTCTGCTTCATCATTCGAAAGGATGATAAGTGGGTAGGTATGATAATTTTCCACTTGCGTAAAAGTGTATTACAATGACAACTACCACTTATTCTTTAAAACAAATCCGAAAAAATAAAATAAAGTAAAATAAAATAATAAATCAAAATAAAATGAAATAAAATATGCCCTTTCTGCGCAGAGTAAATTCTTCCTACATCTCTACCTACTTCTCTTATTCAACCCAAATATTAATTTGGTTGATTCCCAGACTAGTATCCATTTTGTTCTTCATAAACACATCAGTTTTTCAGTTCCCGCTTTCGTCATCATGCATATTAAGGATAAACTAAATCTACTAAATTCAGAAAAAGAAATAAAAAGAAATCAATCTCAATCTCCAAATCCAGACCTATATTGTCAGGTTTTAATTCAGGACTAATTCAGGTTTTATAGCTGTTAAACAGATAAAATTGTATACAAATTCTTAAGCAGTTTGAATCTGAGTTACAGCGATGTAAACATGCTATGTGTCTGGCACAATAGCAAAATGCTTTGTGTAGATCTTTACATTTTTCAAATCACTACAAAAGAAATAACCAATTATCCAAAAAAACTCACAATTAACAAATCAAGGGAATGAAATAGATGCATAGCAATATATTCTCAAGATCTTAGACCGTCATTCATCACTGTGGTTCAAAAAAATCTTACTGAAAAGATTCATTTCAGTTTTTCTGGATAGAAACACTTTCATATGAAGTGGAACCTGACAGAAGGGCCATAAACAAAGGGCAGTGATAAAGCAGATAAACAACATTACAACAGGATGAGAGGGCTGAATCCAGCAGTTGCTGCATTGATCGGTATTAACCTTGTTCACATTTAACAACTTCATCAGTACAGGGAAAACAAGACCAAGCATTTGCTGTATTTGTTTTCATTTTTAAGTAAACTTGTTTGGATGCTATTCATGACCCTGTTGCATTTGTCTCCTGTAGATATTCTAACAAATGAGTTTACTGGCAGAACTATCCATGCAAACAGGGAATTTTAAACAAAGACAAATGTCCACAGAATGCAAAACAGAATGTAAAAATCCTGTGTATTTACACCAGGAAACAAGCTCTAAAATCACTCTAAATTTGATCACATTTAAAAATAATCTGACCTCTGGAAACAGCTTGTCATATAATTTAGAGTGAAATAGTTAAAGAGAGGGAAATTCTTTAAACAGTTTGATTCTCCTCATAGAACCTAAGAACAATAATTACAGAAGTTGCACCTGAGAAAATATTGTCTTTCTTGCTCTAAATAGTAAATTTTGTCACTCTACTAAGTCATCAAAGTCATTCCAATTCATATGAAAAATAACAACAGAAGTCAGAGAGTCCTGTGCTCTCAAATATAAGGAAAAAAGCATACATTTTTCTTGCTCACAGCTTCTAAGACTGCCCTCTACTAAGGTGTGGCAGATGTCACTTCTGTTCTTCCCCAAGACCACACTTTCTTTGTCTGATCACTTTCATCTCAGATACACGCATTCTTTACTAATATATCCCTTTGCCACAGTATTTCACAAAGTTTAAATACAATCCAAGTCTGGACATTTGCTTGTTACTTTGGGCCGTGCCTTCAGAGTTTTAATCTATCTCATTACTTAAATATCTTAATTGCTCCTCCATTGATCCTTCAATGGATCCTTCAAAGGGAAGAAAGAAAAAAAAGGCTGCCTAACACATTTGACATTTCTAACCAGATCTGCAATTGCGTATACATCAAAGACCCAGATGATGACAGTGATTAACATCTTCCAGAACAATGATAAATTCATGGGTAATTCAGAATAGAAAAAAAAAGACAAAAATCATCCAATAAATAATTCACCTCAAATTATTCTCCCAGATCTCATTTCCACTAGTGACTAAATAGGTCTATCTATCTGCATTGCACGTTTTTTCTAAACCTGTCACTTTAGTATTTAGGAACTATAACAAATGATGATAGCTAGCATGTTACTTTAACAAAAAAATGTGCCACCTGTGGCCATATTGAATGCTACTTAACTGAACATAATGATCTGGAGTCATCCCATTTCACTGTCATTTATTAGCTGAAATATTCACATCAGGACCCTATTTTCTATAGTCAATGGGGAATAAAACAGCAATTCTGGATGATTCAGTCCACCATCTGAGTCTCCCCCAAAATGCTCCCTATTGCCTCCTTTTCAGCTTAAAATTCCACATTGCCTTGCACTATGATTGCTGTCCTTCTCTGAATAACTTCTTCAGCCAGTCTTTCTGCCCAAGGGCTGAATCATAGAATGCTTAAGGTTGGAAGGGACCTCTAGAGGTCATCTAGTCCGAATCCTGTAGTGATTACATGTTTTATTTAGAAAGATTAAACTTTGAGATAATTGATGTCAGTTGTTTCTAGTCAAGAGCATAAGAAGTGTCAGATTTTCTCTCTCATGCATAGACAAATTGTGCAACTGTGGTCACACCAAATACTACCTTGCTGAACATAATGGCTTGGATTCAAACAATTTCATAGCCTTCCATAGGTTTGTTCCTATCCACTGGGGTAAGTGATGGCTTTTCATTACAGGCAGTAGGTGCAGGATATTCTATTAAAATGAGAATCTATTCAAGTATCATGTAGCACGATCTCTACCTTTGAAAATCACAATTTGTCTCCAAATATTAAAGGCAATTCTTGATTTTCCACGGGCATCAATTCCATGTTCTTTGCTAGACATGTAGGAGTTCCAGGCACAGAATTCAATCTCAGCCATGTTTTAGGAACACCACATTACATGTGAAACACACAGAGTAAGGAACAATATGGTTTTGGACCATTGGCCATGTAGCAGGAATTTTGAGTGAACATTAACAGCAGGGACTGATACTGTGACATTCCCTTCCTGTGTTAAAGCAGAAGCATCTGACTTTTGGTTTGTCATTCACATTTAAGTATGTGAGAATTCAGATATAGCCAAGCCAGACATTTCCTTTTGGTAATTCAGTATTGGTTTCCATTTGGAATCAAACACATTTGCTAATAAAATTTTATTTTAAAATTTATCTGCTAATAAGGCTGTTCTCAAGGCAAAATATACACTGAATTCTTTTGCAGATGTATTATTTCCCTTTTCCTTCCAACAGTTTTATGTCTTTGTTTTTAAATGGATCCAGGTTTTCCCTTAGTTAAGGCTAGGTCTGCTTGAATGATTTTCTCTCAACCCTTTATCTACCAATTTAAGTTTCACATACCATTTGAAAAATAATCTATGAACAGAACAATATTTTTCATAACATCTGTTTTTAAAAACTATTTTACAAAAAGTTTCTATATTCAGTTCTAAGCTAAAATATGGCCCCCTTCCAAGTATCCCATGTTTGAAGACTGGATTGTTGCTTTATACTTAGTGTGGTAGTCTGCTGTGGTCCTGTTCACTTCAACCATGGCCTGGATTGGGAAACCTCAGTCTTTCCTTAGGCCAGCTTTTACTAAGTTTTTTTGAGGGTCATTAAGAAGAGCAGGTCGAGGGAGGTGATCCTGCCCCTCTGCTCAGCCCTGGTGAGGCCACATCTGGAGTATTTTGTCCAGTTCTGGGCTCCACAGTACAAGAGGGATGTGGACGTCCTGGAGAGAGTCCAGCGCAGGGCTACAAGGATGATCAGGGGCCTGGAACATCTGCCCTATGAGGAGAGACTGAGGGAGCTGGGCCTGTTCAGCCTGGAGATGAGAAGGCTGAGAGGGGACCTGATCAGTGTTTATAAGTACCTCAAGGGAGGCAGTGAGGAGGATGGTGCTGGCCTCTTTTCAGTGGTGGCCACTGACAGAACTAGAGGAAATGGCCAGAAACTAAATAATCAACTGCTCCGAGAGGTTGTGGAGTCTCCTTCTCTGGAGATCTTCAAAACCCGCTTGGATGCAGTCCTGTGCCACGTGCTCTAGGTGACCCTGCGTGTGCAGGGGGGTTGGACTAGATGACCTCTAAAGGTCCCTTCCAACCTTAAGCATTCTATGATTCTATACTATACAACAAAAGAAACAAAAGTGGGGAAAAAAAGAAACAAAAGTATAGTACAAAAGAAATCTTCAAGTTTATGCATATGAAGTATGCATGGTTTTAACTATACCAGGTAGCAACATGCTCCCAAGCATGGGTTCAGGTGTAATGATGCAAATAGCCCTATCTCATCATAATATTTCCTCCAAGGTAATATAATATATTTCAGGAAAGGAAATATATTTCAGGAAAGGAATCTTTCTACTGTGGTGGATCCACAGGAAGATTTGTACTGAAGTAATTATTTTAATACACAACATACGAACTTGAAATGTCTATCACTTATCAACCAAACAAGCGTAAGTGTTCATGACTAGCAGGTCTTTCTTGTTCAAATCATTCTATTAAAGAAATCAGAAGAACATAAAAAGAATGTTTGGGTGGGGGGAGGACATAGAAGATATCTTGTCTCTTTGGCCCAAAGAATGTTTCATTATATCCAAACATTCTCAGCAGAAGCTTGCCTAACTTGTTCCCAATGATCTCCAACTTTTCAATTCTACAGTCTCCTTAAGAAATACATTCTGGTTCTTAATTTTCCTTACTGTTAGGCATTATCTTTTCTAAAACAATATTTCATCCCCACCTGCACAGACATAGAGATGAATTTAGTCCCTTCTTTGTTAAGATCTGAATGTTTGAAGAATCCGCAGCCTCAAAATCAATGAAGCTTGAAACGTATCTATCATATCTTCCCTTGGTCTTTTTTTTCCCTCTAGCCTAAATAGATCCTATTCTTTCTTGTTTTCTAGACCTCTGTCTCACTGTCTCTCGATTCTGTCCAGCTGGTCTATAATGTAGAGATTGAGACTACAGAAAGTATTAACTAACTGCCATGTTATTATGCAGTGTTATAAATCAAATCATAATTCTAGGAGGAGGTAATCTTTATGTAGATACATAGCATTCATCTGTACGGTTACTTGGGTATATGCTAGGCTAAGCACCACTAATATAAACATCTTTTACAGATTTATGGATATGATTTTCTTCACTGTAGTCAGGCTTTCATATCTAGTAGTAGACAGGGAAAGAAAAAATCAGCCAGACCATAGGTTCCTGTATAAAATTACACGTGGTCTGAAAAGTATTTTTTGCAGATTCAGCTAAGGAAGTTTCTGTGGTCTGAAAATTAACCAGCTACCTAGTCTAATCAGTGTCTTTCAAATTCTACCACGCCGAAAGGTATTATTTGCTTTTTCTGCCTTTATAATCAAAGGGCTATACGGAAAGCTTCCTCTAATGGCTTCTAAAAGGCCATCTTAAGAAAAAAAACTGTTTAGAGCTACCAAACCTGAGCTTTCAGAATGAAATATTGGTCTCCATACATACAGAAAAAACAGCAGTTGGATGAGTTTTAGGACCTAAATTATTTTTTCTAACTCTTCAACACATGGATAGTCACCATTATTAATAATTAATGGATTGAAATCTCATGCCAGCTAACAGTTTTGTTAAAAGGTAGGCAATATAGTTGCAATTGACTTTAAATAGCTGATGCCTCATTAGAAAAAGCCTTCCCCACATGTTTGCCAATAAGTTTTCTTACAGCTTGATACCTGTTTTTATGACTTTCAGGTCTAGAACCTGGATGCTGTTTTTTGGGATCCAAATTACTGGCCATTTGAAATGGTCTGGAGTTTCACTCTGCTGAAGACCAGCTGCAGAAGCTGTCAAGAAAGTGAGTCTAATTTCAAGTTGTCAGCCTGCCTGAGTAAGATTGATGGTATCATCAATAAATCCATAAGGTAAAAGCAGGAATATGCCAATCAAGGGTCCCTCTGACAAAAAGGCAGAAGTGAGAACTGTAGGCAAGAGTCACCAAGGCAACTTATTATGAATGAAGTTGCTGATAAATGTTATCTCTGGCATGAAAAAGAACAATCTAAGCACAAAGCTACAGAAGAAAAAGTGTATGTCAGTGACAGCTCTTCCTGAGAAGAATAAAAGGCTATGCTGGGCCACATGGCTTTGCAGAGAAATAAATTGAAACTACTAAAAGGAGGACAAGAGGATCAGGTAGAAACACAGTTTTTATATTGTTCTTTCTTCTACTCTTATACATAATGCAACAGGATCCTCCAGCAGTTGATCAGAAAAGATTGGACATATCTATATGTTCAAAGGATGTCCCAATGAAAGTAACATCTGCACCAGTTCTGAACCCAAAAACATAAATGTGAAATTGTCCTTGAATTAACTAGATTTGCCATCAGCTTAGCTTTGCTAGTTCAGACATAAGGAGGATACACTAATGTGTCTGGTTTTTGTCACCAAAAACTTTGTTTTTTGCAAAGGAAATGGATGTTCAAGCCTACCTGATCAGGTCACTGCAGCAAGTTCCATGTGCAACACATGTATATGCCCAGAGAACAGAGCTGCTGTGGTTCTACCCAAGGAGAGGATACAGATCATTATCTTCAATCTCTTTTGCTAAAAAATCTGTTTCAATTCCCTCAGAGAAATAAATACTCCATACAAAAGGACTTCAATTTAACTTCTCAATTCAGTTTTCACTAGTCAAAATGCTTAGGTCACTCAATGGCACCAGAGAAGAGGGAATAACAATACCATCATCTGCTGTGTTTAACCATAAACATGTACACATACACATACACACATATACACACATAATATCATGCCTGGAAACTGATATATTGCGCATCTTCCTCTCCTTCAAATATTTCTATTTCCTTTCTCTAGTTCAGTCATGCTGTCCTGCTTATATTTTGTATACCTTGCAGTCAAAAGTTAAATCTACGGAAAGGTGAGGAGAATATCATTCTTGATGACTAGATGACTTCAGAAGGCTTGCAAATGAGCATCTTAGCAAAGAGAACCTTTGCCTAGAGCCTCATTGGCTAGAACCCCTACTCCACTGAGGAATCCAGAAACAATTCCAAAGCAAATATTTTTCTAGATAGCTTACATAATGTCTTACACAGGGGATTAGCCTTCCTATTCATTATGAACGGATGTTTCTGGACCAATCTACAAAATCATACCTGTTTCTCTTGGATTTCTACAAGTGGTCTTTTCCTGGCCCCAGTTAAGTCTGTCAAACCTTCCCTTTCACTCCAACTAAATTTAAACTCCCAAATGTATACAGCATTTTGTCAAACCTTCCCTTTTCTTTATACGATTTTTGGCATAGGAACTCTGAAAGCTTCAGTATGGTACAGGGCTTCAAGACCATCTGAATTCCTTGTAATGTCAATATAATATTAACGTGATTCATAGGCATAACTTGTCAGCAAGCAACAAAATTAAAAGCCATCTTTTCAAACTCAGGCCCATTAAGTTCCTCTAATGAGATCCCTGCTGATTACACAGGCAGCACACTGCATCCGAGACCCCTGCCACAGTGAGATGGTCAAATCTAACACTGCTCTCCACCGGCATCTCGCTATTTGCTGAGCATCTGTCTTCCCTCTCTCAGTGCCATGTGCCACTGTCCCAAACAGCAGCAGACATTGGGCTCTCTCTTATCCCTTTCAGTGAACTGAACTTCAAGGTAGCTTCATGAAAGCCAAAATGAGTGCTCTATACTGCTTCGCCCAATTATATCCAGAGATTATATCCATTAAACTCTGTCCATTTATCTGTTCGTGGCTTTTCTTAACTAGTCATGATATGCATAGATAAAATGATAACCTCACCTCTTAATGTTCAAGTTCATTTGCAGTTGAAGTAAAGCAGAACAAAAAGGGGGGATCATGCCGATGTGCAACTGCAAGGACAAGGTTCCAATATCCTACATCTTTGTTTGCTTTATCTCTCCTCTGCTCTTAGCCTCCTTCATTTGTCATGTTGCCAGAAGGGAGATGAAAGCACTGGTATCCTGGCGACATTCCAGATCGGAGAACTACAGCCTTACTACCTATAATTCCCCAGATGGCTTCAATTGGACAAGCTATTTTTTACCCCTTTTTTTAAAAACATTACTTGCAGAAGTTTGCTGCATCTCCTGCTGAGGAAGGTCAGGTAGGAAAAGTGCATGAGGGACACTATTAGATGAGAAGAGTTAGGGCAGGCAGTTTTGCTGAGGAAGGTGAACTGAGAAGGTAATGCTTAGTGGTAATTTATTTGATAAATGTGGATCATTTTCTAACCCAGTTTTCCCAGAAACCTTTGATGATATTTTCAAATACAGTGTGGGATTACTCACTGCAGACTTTGACTAATTCTTGGCTTTTTGCTTATTTGTAGGCACTCACTTTACAGTGCTCTGGAAGAGCTGGCTGTTTTTTACTGAGTCTACAGGTTATTATCTGCTTCTGTTCCTTCATTATAATGGATTTAAGTATTAAAATTATGTTTCCAGGACTAATATTCATATTCACAAACTCATCATTCGCTTTCCATGATTTACCTTTGGTTTTTCACTCAAAAAAAACCCCATATGTTTAGTACATCCCTCTTAGCAAACTCTTTTGTGAGAATATTTAAAAGAAATATGCAAATGTTTCAAGTTGTGCCTTGGGCTGTGTTTGTGGTCTGCACCTAGCTCTGAGAAAGCAAACAGAAATAAAAACTGTAAGATGGAAAAAACAGACTAGGGAGGCAAGCATGGCAGGCTGGGATGTTAGTCGAAGTCTTCAGTGTCAGCTGTTTCCCTTTTTTCCCTTTTTTTTTTTTTCCCACTATATAGGTCAAGAGAGGACACTGTGGGGAACCGGGTATCATAAACTGTTGATCTGTGAAAAGGCAGGAATCACCACATGGTTTTCTCTGTACCTAGAGACAACAGTAAAAAAAAACATTTTCCTGTTCATTGCAAATGTTTTCTTTCTGTCTCCTTATTAATACTCAGCAACGGCCCAGAGTCCTTCTTCAAAGCCTGTGCCTACATTTGAATAACTAGGATATAAGAGATCGGAGAAACTACGGGAACTGGGGATATACAGAAACCTCTGGCTGACAATACGTTGTCAAGAGCCTCTTAAAAATATTGATCAGTGGAAGAGAGCCATAGATTTAGAGGTCACAAGACTGAGTTCATTGCAGCTGGCAAATCATGATGCTTTGGAACGGAGTCACACCTCTGAGGTGCAGCAGGTACAGGAAGCAGTGTCCGTATTGGAACGGCCATGCCATGCACCATTCCCAGACACACCACCAGCTACCCCGAGCTTTGCTCCTCTGGGAGAGCAGCCACGCAGCCAGGATCTGCCTCCTGCTTTCCAGCACAATCCAGAGCCTTGGCAAGACCAGAACTTTATACACAAAGTAGATTTTTTCAGAATGAGGATACTGTTCATTACCCCTAACGGTCAGGAAAAGGAGAGAGCAGAGCAGGGACAGGGCCACAGCAGGGCTGGAGCAGGCACTGCTGCATCAATCACTCTTATCCAAGAACCTGGGAGATGGCAGGTGAAAGCAGGGATTGCACAACCCAGGGCAGAGAGTATGAAAGTAAAAAGTTGCAGGAGAAGCATTTTAGGTTTTTGGTTTGCTACTTCTCTGTTTTAACAGATATAAAAGGTTTCCAGTTGAACATGGAGACCAGCTTTTAAATAAGAATCTCTAACGGCACATTCTACAGAACTCTGTTATAATAACTTTATTTTTTACATTTCTTTCATATTTTTTATTTAATTGTGTTTTAATAACAAACTAAGGGCTCCCATTCCTACTAAACAACAAAATGAACCAAAAGGAAAGATTGTCATATCATCAGTGGATCAGTCCAAGTAAATCATTTCTTCCAAACTTGGAATCTAGCCATTCTGAGGCAGAAACACAGCAGTTCCCTGTCAGCTCTCTAGGGCACCACATAAAAGTTTAGGAAAGAAAAAAATTAAAAGAAAGGAAAAAAAAAAAAGAAAGAAAAAAATAGCTCTTACCAGATGCACTGGGAATAAGAAAAACAGGCTTTTAGCAACTCAGATGGGAAATTAGTCTAGCATGTGAGGTCAAAAATTCTTATAAAATCAGAGCCAAAACTGGATGTGCGTATTATCTAAAAGATAAAAATCTAAATCCATCTTCTTCTACAGATGAACCTGGCAGTTAGGTTCAATTCTATTATATGCTTTCTGTAGTGATAATGCAGCTCCTCTTGTACCTATCTCCTTACACTTCTGATCTACTGGATACTTTATTGTATAAATTGCATCAGCCAAACAAAAACCTGAGAAGTAGAGAGACCTTGTCTGGTCCATTACACTCCCTGAAATCCTTTCTGTTTCACAGAGCTGCTTTTACTAGACTAGTTTTCCTTTTTGTGATGATATGACATTGATTCTGCTGAGAACTGGCTGCAATATACTTTTGTATTCTACTGTATATACCCGTAAAGGAGCCTTATGTGCAGTCCTGGAGTCTTTTAATTCTGCTGTTTTCTTATGGCAGAAAGCGGCCTTACATTTGGAGTGCACAAAATATCAGGATCTCTGCTCTGACTGTCCAGTATCTCTGCAACATCATGAAATGTATAAGCCATCTTTCCTCAATTATTGCAGTGGCATTTTTTATTATGGTAACTTGGTGCTGACTAGTATTCTGAGTCACCATAAATCATAAGAGAAAAATATGGTTGTTACCATAACTGGGTTGTTACCAACTACAGCCTCTTTTCAGCAAGCCACTGAGATACAACATTACACAAGGCATGCGAATAATGTTTTATACTGAGAATTGAATTCAGCCAAAGGGACATTTAAGAAGGGAAATGAGGCTGTCAAAAAGAATTCCTGTGTCCAATGAAAAATGAAACAGTATCTTTATTTCCTTATGACCTGTCTTCTGGGCATGAAGAAAGGACTGCTGTTGACATCAGCATGTCTCAGCTGAGATCCTAAGTCAAATGAAAAAGATATGAAAAAATCATTTGAAACTACACCAGAAATAAAGTTAAATATATTCTGTGCCTCCTGGAATCAGAACATTTCAGTTTGTAACCCATCGTCATTTTTTTCTCATTTAGGAAATGAGTTTTTGTACCCACTTGCTGCCTATGTACTTTTCCCATTAGTCAGATTTTAAAATTCAAAATGCTTTTAGACTTCATTTTGGAAGATAGCTCCACATAAGCAAAGACATACATGAAAGATATACATAGTAATAAAGAGGCAGAGCTGTCTGAATTTGCTTTACTGGTCTAGATTGTCAATGAAAAATCAATGCAGCACCACAAGGGAGAGTATGGTGATATTTTTTATATTATGGGAAGTTCCTATCAACACCTGTATTTTTTTTTCTTTAACAATCTGAAAGGCAAAAGTAATAAGATCACTCACTGCAGCAAAACCAAGGTAAGTTTCAGCCAGCGCATGCTATCATCTACTTTAACCCACAGTATTAAATGTGAGATTTTTAGAAGTACAACATAACAGCTCCTCATTAGACCCTGAAAATATACAGCCAAGGTCTGAGTTAAGGTAGGTCACCCAGTTCATAAAAGATTTTGACAGTCATGTCAGTCACTAAAATTGAAAGAATGACAACTCCTGATTCTTGTTTCCAATGACAGATCCTCTCTATCAAAAAGAAAAGAAAAATAAAAAAGAAAGAAAGAAAAGAGGGGAAAAATGAAACCTTTAAAACTATGACAGGAAGGATGGAGTCTGGGAGGGAGGGAGAGGGTGACCTGGTTGGAACTAATGGGATGCAATGATGTTCTGATCCCCTGGGAGACTGCACTCAGGCTGCAGAAGTCTTTGCTAGACTGCCCAGAGAATACAACTCTGAACCCCCAAGCAGCTTGGGACTGTGTAAAGTCTGGCCCCTTGTGTGCTCTGCTCTGCTCCTGGCAGGACTCCTGTGTGAGACTCGTACTGAAGTGATGAGCGACTTGCAGTACTGCAAGTTCCTAAGCAGGCAGGCAGCAATAGACATTTATTCTTTGTCTTTCTCATATAGGATGAGTACAAGGATTTCAGACACCTCTTTCAGTCCCTTTTGAAAGCTCTGACCTTTCCATCCGCATCAACATACAAGTTTGTTGGGTTTGCACACTAATTGGTAGCAGTTACCCAGTTGTCATGTTTATACCAGTTTAGGACAGCTTAAATCCCAAACATATTTGCATCTAACAGAAGGAGAAAATGTTTGAAAAAGATGATGCTTAGTCAGGTTCTGTCAGAAAAATTGCTTTCAAAAATTCCTCTCTCATCTGAAAACGCTTGAGAACACCTGCACCCAAAGCAGAGCAGATTTAGGGTCCTGTAAGTGGAATAAAATCACAAATTAAGAAGGCTTCTAGAAGGTCACCTTCTTCTGAAAATGTCTTCCTACAGATAGCAACATATACTAGATATGAAAACAAAACAGACGAGGATATAGACAGTCAGCTGGCGCAAGGGAGGTTTCTTTGAGTCCTTTAACCATCTCCTGGAGTTAGACATAAGCCTAAGGATGTGCATGTCTAACATAAGTGTTCCTCAGGTGCAGGAATTCAAGTCCAACCAATTTCACCACCACAGGAGACTATGTTGAGTCAAGTATGGGGGCATAAAGCTATCAGGCAAATCTCTAGAGTTTAGAGATGTGGGTTACTGTAGAGTTAGACATACCAGCTACACATAAGGCATCTGGGAACATTCCCAGGCACTGGAACTCAACCCTGCTAGAAAACTATTAAAACATTCCCTACTACAATTTTGGCAGGTCATAGCTAACTGTGTCTCAAGGACGACTCATTCCAGGGACCTTCCCCAATAGGCAGTTTGCACGCAACCAGCCTGCTTTAGAGTTTACGAGAGTTTGCTAGCATGGTCAATTGGCCACTGTGTGCCAGTTGGCCTCAATGCCTCGGAATGTTCCTGGGAATGTTTAATATAATAGTTTATTTGTGCCCATTATTTTTAAGCCAGTGTAGCAGCTTACCACTGTTAAAAAGGGAGGAAATGTTCCTTCTCTTGACTACTTGATCCTACCCCTTCATTTATACTAGTTCTAGCATTTGTCAGGCACTTTTCTGAGCCAATTCAACTCTGTAATCAGCAGAAAACCATTTACTTTTTCTTGATAGTGTAGGTGACTGCCAGATTAGGAATTTGAACCAGCTCACTGCAGTGTCTAGCAAACACCAAAGTCAGCTCAAGGAAGAGCCATGGAAATGGCAGAGCATTGAAGTAGCAGGATGGGACAGAATCTATCCCTAATGATGGCAATGACACATTAGGCTGTACCTTATAACCGTATTTCATGTGACTTACTGAAATTAATTTCAAATGTAGCTCCAAAGCAAGTTAAGCTGATAGAAGCCATCACTGCTGCTGCTGAAAGAGTAAGCTCTACCTGACTCTTTCCAATGCTCATTCCCACACCTCCACTCTCCCTTGTGCCAGCACAATGATATATAAAATAAAATAATGGAATCATTATGGTTGGAAAAGACCTTTAAGATCATCAAGTCCAACTGTAAACCCAGTACCACCATGCCTGCTAAACCATGTCCCTAAGCATCTCATCTACTTATTTCTTGAACACTGCCAGGGACTGTGACTCCATCATTCCCTGGGCAGCCTGTTCCAATGCTTCGCCACTCTTTTTTCCTTGTAGAAATTCTTCCTGATGTCTAACCTCAACCTCCCCTGGTACAACTTGAGGCCATTTCCTCTTGTCCTATTGGTAGTTATTTTGGAGAAGAGATTGACACCTGCCTCACTACAACCTCCTTTCAGGTAGTTGTAGAGAACGACAGAGCCTCCTCTTCTCCAGCCTAAATAACCCCAGCTCCCTCAGCTGCTCCTCATAAAGTCTGTGCTCCCGGCCCTTCCCCAGCTTTGTTGCCCTTCTTTGGACATGCTCCAGCACTTCATTGTCCTTCTTGCAGTGAGGGACCCAAAAGTGAACACAACATTTGAGGTACAGCCTCACAAGCACCAAGTACAAGGGGATGATCACTTCCCTGATCCTGCTGGCTATGCTGTTCCTGATACAAGCCAGGAGGCCAGTGGCCTTCTTGGCCACCTGCATACACTGCTGGTTCATGTTCAGCTGGCTGTCAACCAACATCCGCAGATCCTTTTCTGCTACATGGCCCTCCAGCCACTCTGCCTCAAGCCTGTAGCGCTGCATGGGGTTGCTGTGACCAAAGCGCAAGACCCAGCACTTGGCCTTGTTGAATCTCATGCAGTTGGTCTCATCCTATGACAGTGGAAGTGAGGAATATTGGCAGTGAGGGAGATGGAATGAAGAAGAGATCCTTGAGGGGGAAAAAAAGAGAAAAAAGATTAGTAATAACTTGGTCTACCTTGCTCTACTTATGCCAGAAAAGGATCAGAAGGGAGTTGCAGGGAGGATGCAGAAGTAAGACTGGGCACTCAGATTCAGACAAAAAGTAGGAAAGCAGTTTCAGACTTTGTCAGCCTAAGCTGTTTGTGGAACTGCAGTATTCAGTAGCAAGAGAGGTACATGCCTATCCAAAAATCCCAAGGAAGTATCATCCCTGCAGTATTTGAATTAAACCATAGCAGGTCCAGAATGACAGGGGAGAAGAGCCTGCTGGTAAACAAAATATAAGTTCAAAGTGTCATTGTAACTCCAAAGACAGGTTGTACAGATTTTCTATGTCTTTACGAAAGTTATCGTCTCCTAACAAGGTTAGTCAGTGCCTGATTCTTTAAAAAAAAAATCTATACTTGTGTTACTTGTGTTAAAATCAACAGGACATGGGGCAAAAATAAACTTGAAAGTTGTTCTGTTCATTATGGCAGTTCCAAAACACTGAGTACAAACAGCTTGGTGCTGCAATAGCTGAATTCAAACTCATATGTTATTATAACCTTTTCATTGCAAGTTTGCCTTATTTCAAAGTCTATTCTGAAAACACAAGTGGGAAGAGGCAGTGTAAGAGAAGCATTAACTTTCTGTTGCTGTCAGACTGATCTAATTTGTAGCATCCCTTACCACTAATTGCTTAAATAAATTGCATTTTGCAGGACAGACAGGAGCTGTATTGGATTTCTGGAATTCTGCTCTAACTCCAGAATGTCTCATGGAGCAGTTTTCATTACACTCTTGCGTAGAATTTTTAATGGCTCTAAACAGTTAATTGAGTTATTCTAACAAGCATAACATCTTCCACAGGAAAAAAAAATCTTTCTTGTGCTGTTGTTTGCTCTTAAGTTTCCCATATAGTGTTTCCACTGGGAGTTTTAAGACTTGGGAAAATTATAATGTTACTATTGGATGAGTTAACATCTTAAATTTTCCCCAGCCTCCTTCCTCTCACAAACTTCACAAGCAATTTAAAATAGCAGCTAATGCAAATCAATATAATTCTGTAGATCTAAGCAGCTGATTTACATCAGTTGAGGAACTATCAAGGAAAATGTTGCAGCGCTTGCCACCCAGCAGTGTGCCTTCTGGTGCCTTGTTCATCACTTGCAATGCGACTGCTGCTGCACAGCTCTGTGCTTTAACAGCGCTGATCAAAGCTGCACATAAATTACCTTGACCAGTTCTGCGTGGTGCAAGCTAGGCAAGCTGTGTAGGCAAAGACAGTATTTTCCCACAGTAAAACTGGGGGGAAGGGTGGAAAAAAAGAAAAAAAGTTTTTCAGGCACACAAACATCTTCAAGATTTCATCCATTATTTACATGGTTTAGATATCTGACTGGATTTGAGTAAGAAGCTCCTGGACTAAAGTTCTATAGCTGGGAAGCGAGGATTTGTGTTTCAGGCTTCCCTTGGCACAGCTTGCAATATTTCTGGGTTTGGTTTGGTATACTTACATGGCTAATAATCCTGCTGGTGACATCATGATTAAATATATCAGAATCAATGTTATATTTATGGTTTTTAAATCGGAAATTATCATGAACCCTTTCCTTCCATTCCCCGTTTTTGTCCTGTTCTCTGAAGTTCCCTACTTATAGCTTCCCCTGTGTCTCCAAGTTGCTTTGTCAATGTCCATTTTCTTCCCCTTTGGGCAGCTACCTACACTGTACCACCTGGGCTAAGCACCCAGAAATTAAGAGAATTCCAGCTGTGGGACATGTTGTGAAGAAGAGCAAACGGGCCTAGAAACAGAATTTAAGATGGGCTCAGCAGACATGTT
>NW_010586452.1:206523-216807 GCF_000705375.1 Tinamus guttatus | reverse complement strand
GATAATTTCTCTTCATTATTTATGCATATAAAAATAATCTATGCAAGTAACTCAAACAGTTCCACTAGAAAGCACCACGTGGAAGCCTGTCTTTACACAGCTCACCATATGTTCTGCAGCAGCACCTGCTGAGTCCTTCGATTGCTGCCTGCGCTCCAGCTGCCAGGAAGGTTCAGGCGAGGGTGAAGGATAACAGTGCCTTATATTTATTTACTTGCCTTGATGACAAGAGAATGACAAGATAATCATGATCAGACTTACAGACTTCAGATGAGGATTGCTTTATGTGTTGCTGAAATGTAGTCATAGCTGGGTTGGGACAGAGACAGCTCTTTAACAGACAGAAAAACTACAAATTAGGGCAGGAAGATAAGAATAGTATAGGCATCCTGAATGAGAGATTTCTGCTTGGTACAGATCTGCTTGGTACAGCAGAGTTAAAACTGATCCAGGACATTAGAGTAACACTTCTTCTTTAAAAAAAAAAAAAAAAAAAAAGCCTATGTGTCCTTACTTGTATCTATCCACCACTTCATCTGATATAACTGATTAAATCCTAAGAGCGCTCTCTTAGGATTAATATAAAATGCAAATGTAAATCATACAATTTCTAGGCAATCAAAAATAAAAATGGAACTCAAATCAATTTTTCAAATCAATATCCGGAATGTTGCAGTAAGGAGGATCCTAATAAAAATATTTGATCTAACAAGTAAAAATATTCCAGGCTGATTCCAAGGATGGAGTCATGCAGCAAATTTGAATTCAGAGCCTTGGGTTTTCCCTGCAAGGGGAAAGACTATGCCTTTCTAATCTGCTGCCTTGAGAGCTTCAGCAACAAGGTAAGACACACAGAAAATGCACGAGAAAAATGTGTTCAAGCTTCCACAGAATCCCTATTAAACCAAATTCAGTAGTAGAGAGTGGCAGAAAAAGTAAAACTTGCATCTGTTATAGTTGCTACAGTCAGAGGTGTGAGTTATGAAGGAGATTTGCCAGACTCCTAGGCCTATGAGCAAAACAGAAGGGAGCAAAATGAACTGATGCCAAAGCATGAGCTGTTTCAAAATGCAGCAACCTGTGCAGAACCAGAAGGTCACAGACTGCAACTGGCCCCACAGCAACTGAGACAGAGGGAACGGTCTTAACAAGCACCAAAGAGCTAGACAGGAAAGAAAGGCCAGGGTGCTAATCTGTTCAAAGTGAGGAGCTGGCCTGAGGATATGCCGACAGAGAGGGCGAGGAACATGTGGGAACTGTTTTTCTCTTTTTGCATCTGGGATGGATTCATCCCACACCTCCTTTAAGGGGAAGAGTGGGGATGGGTGTGAGATAACAAGCACTTCCATTGTTTTCTTTCCCAAAATGATCTCTTCTCTTTTTCTAGGATGACCCATCTGCTCTGTGTCTAAGTTTTTGGCTCCAGCTGGGCTTTAGTTGAGCACAGATCATCACCAGCATCAGTGAATAGTGGACTGTGAGCTCCATGTTTTTCCCAGAGCACTGCTTCTGTTTATTTCTTGTAAAAAAATGCTTTATAATGCATTACTAAAATGTAAGGAAACTAGAAGGGATCCTCCAGTTTCAAAGGTCAGAATAGGAGTCTCTCTACTAAATACTTGCCAGAAGCACAAGTTCTTATTCCTAGGGCACTGCTTATTTTGCAAATTTTCCTCTACTGATTCAGTTTTAGAACAAGAGTGTGACTGATGTTTTCTCAAACTGATGTTTTCTCAAAGATAGAGAGGGAGGTGGGGGGATAGAGAAAGCCTTTTAATCAGAACTCCTTCTCTTCCTCTTTAGTGAAGTTGTATACAGAGTCCCAGCTGCCTTCAGGAAGACTGGTAAGAACATTAGGTTTTAAAAATCCATGTAATATAACACACTCTTGGGGAAGCCTTAGTCCTGAAGCATATTTAGTTCATTTGTTCTTATTTCCAAAGTAGTTCTGTGCTGTGCTTTCAGATGATTCAGACCTAGATTCTTTGGGTTGATGATCATTCTCTGTTGGTCTGAAAAGTTAAGCTATGTCTTTGGAATACAATTCAACATCACTGAAGTGAATGAGAGCTTGTCTGATTACCTCAATGGGAACAGAACCATATGTTCAAGAAACACCATGGGTCCCTCCATCTAGCAGGCGGATATGTAAATACCATATAATCCCTTTGGTCATGAGGACATCAGGAATGTAAATGAATCAAGGATCAATTGCTTTAAGGAACAACCACTTTATTTTAAGAACTAAAGTAGAGCAATGGGTAAGGATTAAAGGAGAAAAGATAGAGACAATGGATTTACTTTAGTAAAGACATATGGCTTAATGAGCCATATAATAATGATTTGATATTCCTTCAAGTAGCAATTAGACCTTGCCCTTTAATCAGAAAATGCAATCAAAATCACATACCTGCAAACAAGGTGGGTAAAGCTGGATCCTAGCGAAAGCCCTGGGGAGTTCACAGAGTCCTCTTCCCTGGGACTCGACCATAGGAACTGCAGGGCAAGAAAAATCTCTCACTGAGCTGGTCCTTGTTTGCCTGGCTTATTTGGAAAGGTAGAGACTGGCTGACAGTCATCTGCTTCTCGCTCTTCACAATATTGTAGGATTTCTTGGTCTTCTTACAGGAGGTTATGGAAATAATGAAAGCTATGGGAATAAAGGACTAGGTTTCACGAGTGGAACCTAGATGTCCAACTTTTCTCACTAAGCCTATCTGTTATAGACAATTGTTTGGCTGGGAAAACAGCCCCCTCTTTCTGCACAATCCTTGCCATGAAGGCTGTTAGAGAGACAGATGGCAGAGAGCAATATCACTGTGAGCCTGTAGTGAGATAGAGCTCTTTTCATTTACAGCTGAAAGTTGATAACTGCCAGTGGGCAGCTTTTCCCTGAACACTTTATTGGTACTCAGTGAAAATACCCAGGTCATTACAGTTAGGTGCAGGCTACTGGGAGGTTTAGCTGGTTTTCCTGGCTCAACAGCCAGGTTTTGGCTACCTCCTCATTTCTTCTTCTGCTCCAACACAAACTGCCACCAGAGCCAGGGCTGCTCTAAATCCCAGGCTCTCTGTGTGAGCTGCTGAGAGATGCATATGTCAGTGTTCTTCACTAAAACAGTCCCAACATATCTGCCCACAGATATATTCTCTAAATATATTTTTTGATAGTTTGGGTGTTACTCTTCCACCATACCTAACTTTCCCCTCTCATCTTTTGCCCGCAAGTACAGATTTTTGGAGCAGTGAGGTGGGAAGAGTCTGTCACCCAAGTATATTAAGTTTATTTTGTAAAAACGTATCAGTAGACAAAATTATTATGTATTCATGGGGCAAAAAAAATGCTTAACTAATCATATATATTTAATCTGTCCCTCTTTCCAATGTAAACTTCAACATCTGCTAGAAGTTTAGCTGTCATTCAGAGTGACTGAGCTCAGCAGGATTAGAGGAAGGCTACAAGTCTCTTTTTCAAAGGCTTTTCATCTTGCCCTCCACGTCCCGGCAGCAACATGCTTTCATCACAATCCTTTACAACTATCTAAGAATTTTTTATTATTATTATTATTTTGAAAACTTAAACCATTTGGTCCTTCTCATTTTCTTACCAAGATCCAAGCTTTACATTTTACTATGTAAGACCTGTCCCAAGTAATGCCCTTGTCGCTTGCTGCAGCTCCCCATGAATATGAATCACAATATGAGATTTACTAAGCCTTGTGCTGGGCTACCTTGCTGGAGTTTTGTTTTCCTAATCAATTCTCTGTCTTTTATCATTGGTTCTTTCTCCTCAGTCTGCTTTTTTATCCATTGGCATGTTTGATCCACCTACCACAACCTGCCTTGTAGCCAGTTTTCTGGAACTGAGACTGTCTTCTTTGTTACTTAACTGTACAATTCCTAACAACAAGGCTTGCCAGTCCTTGGTTGGTTTCTGAAGTAGACTTGTAATATCAATAACCAAGCCTATAAATGAATGATATCATATGAAATATAAGTAATAATCAGGTAGTATTTTGTTCATTTAGTGCAGTACATTTAAAAAAAAAAAAAAACAACCCTTAAATTTATTCTGGTGGTTTGTTTCCTTTCTGATTAAAAAAGAAGGCAGATTGCTCAGTGTTGCTTCTGTCGCTAGCTGATTTGCAAGTATCACTACCTTCCCGAACACTCTCAGCTTCTGAGGGTGATGGACCTCGTCAGGAAAGCGCAATCTGATATCGAGCTGCATAAATTGCTTTTACTTTCCCTCTCTTGGATGTGCACAAGTTACAGAAGGGAAGGAAGAAAAAAAAAAAAAAAAAGAGAGAAGACGTGCCTTTGGTGGACACACTCCATAGCACATTTCCACTGTGAACACTTCTTTCACTCATATAAACTCTTTTCATTTGCCCTATTTCCTTGGTTTATTATTTTGCTTCCTAACCACTTTAATTCCTTTTCTTTCTAAAGAGCTGTTTATAACAGCTGCATCTCCAGCTGTCAAGTGAATAATTCAGGGGAAATTTCTCACTATTGCAAAGACAGTTCTACAAAATACATTAAATAGTCTTCAGAATTGTTAGAAAAACTTTCTCATGAGAGCTGCTTACATTGAGAGAGGGGAATGCTTCATTAGTGGACAATACAGCTTTTTACAATTAATAGTTTACTCATACCTGAACAAGCACTTTATTACGGACACATTTATCCTACCTGATAAAGGTCCTTTCCTTGAAGATTTTGGCTTGCAAAGCTTTCTTTCAAAAGGATATTTGATAGCTTTCTTAATCCTGGTCAGATTTTCAAAACATACCATCAAGCATATAAAGAGTGACACAACATACCGAAATCTGAGTAGTTTCCTAGAGTCATGTCTTTTAAAATATAATTTCTTTTAGCAATTGAATTATCTCAGAGCTATTAAAACTCAGGATACTCAGCTGGATAGGAAAGTATCAAAGAAGAAGTTCTCATGACCTAGATAGCAGAGATAGCAGGTACATACCATGTAAATGGGGTTAGGCAGTGCAGACTATATAGCTTTGGGGATGTGTGGAATTTGAAGTGAGGGTTAAACGTGACACTTTTCCCTTTTCATTATATCGACTGACCTGAAGATGATCCTCAGATATTGACACTCAAGAAGTTGTAGAAGATTTTGATGTTCTCTAGGAAAGTTTAGTGTCTCGCTTTTACTAGATAATTTTTCAGTCTTCTGCCTCACTGCATCAAATCCTGGATCCGTATCAAATAGATTAGAACTCTGGATATGTAGTGACTTATACCTTTTTCAGATACAAATAAAATCTAGTAACAAAACATGAACAGTTCTCAGATCAATTCCATCAACCATTAGTCATATGCCACCGTGGACATCAAGGGTTGATTTAGTGATGCAGGAGACCCTTTCTAGTCTTCATTCCCGAGACCGTGATATCTCAGATGTTGAACCATAAATATGAAATTCTTTTACTATATGTTTCTGCTGCCTCTCATCCTCACCAGATTCCTGATTATCCTGACCCTTTAATTTTAAATAAGACTTATAGATGGCTCAGAATCTCAGGGTAGATGTTTGCAGAAGGTCTATGGCACCGGTAAGAGGGTAGAGTCCTGTTTCAGCAGTAATTTTAAAGCTATATTGGCATTCTGCAAAGTCTCCTGAAGAAACATAAGCCATGCAATCCTCGTTTGTGCATAAATATATCCTTTACATATCATAAAATTGACCCTGAGGGCTAATAACAATGCACTATTTTACTGCAAGTGATAGAGTTTACTTTGGAAGATGGTCTTTCAGCTACTTTTCAAAAATCAATGAGTCATAGGTACAGTAAAACACTAATCAGCATCTAAGGCCAAAGTTAAAAATTCTCAGCCATCACATGGCTGATGAACAGAAGGAAAAGCTATAAATATCTTATTTTCTGCCCCTCTTCTTCAGCCCCACACGGAGGCAAAAGATGATCATTACCTCATTGATTCTGGCCAGCGACGGTGTAGAGTAAATCACAAAATCAGATAACCTTGTTTCCCAGGCTTTGTAAACTAATTATGTCTATTAATCACTGAGACATCAGAACTTGTCCCTCACACTAAAAGAATTCCTGCAGCAGCAAACTTCATCAGCTTTCTTTACACTTTACTATTGCCTTCTTAAAGCAAAAGATGCTTCATTATCTTTTCTTAGCAAGTTAATGAGACCAGGCTTGGATTAATTAAGAATCCCATGAAAAAGTTCTGAAGAAATCAAAAAACAAAGCAAAGTCACCTTTCTTTTTATCAACAAGTAAACTCAGAAGAACCCATTGAAAAACAAAGCACAGCTCTAGGTAATACACAGAAGGAGATTACCAAATTCACGCTGTGAATGCAGGATAGGTCATGGAGATGCTTCATTTTTTCCTCAGCTGTTATACAACACTAAAATGACCTGTTTCCTACATGACAAATTCCCCTTCAGAAAGAGCTTTATTTCAAAGCAAGTTGAAACACCTCTATTGTTTATACACAGTTTATCTGAATGTCAAAGCAAGAGATGTTAAGCCAGAACATCAGATATTTTGACAGATAAAACATTTGTGTTCGGCGTTCATGAGACTCCCATGAGTAGATCAAATACTGCTATTTGATAGACAGATGATAAAAATGTGGCCTTCATCTGGTAAAGGTGGTCACATAAGGACCAGATCTTGCATACGAAATATACAGGATAAGCACCTGCAGCTTCCAGTAGTGTCAAAGTCAGATAGGAAAGGCATATAGGCACATGGGTCTAGCTGTAGGATAAGGATTTGTGAGGAGACAGAAAAAGTAACACAGAACAAAAGGAAAGAAAAAAGATGGTTTATATGAAGTCATTTAAAAAGACAAGACAGTGTAATTAGCTGGGAACTTTCCATTCAGATATTTTTTCAATGAAAATGTTCTCTCTTGCTAATTTTTAATTTCTATTAGAAAATTTTGTTTTCCCTCCCAAAAAAAAAGACAAGAAAAAAAATATTTTAAAAGGTATACTTAAGTCTTGATGTAAGGCTTGATATAAGATGATGAAATATATGACTCTTCAGAATCTTTTCCAGAATTTCTTTCTATGATTTTTCTATGAGTTTTCCATCTTCTGTGGTTCATTTACAAAGTCTTTTCACATAAATTGAAAGGGCAGCACTTATTAATGTAGCGCATAGTTTTAGCGTTTCTCAATTTGGCTGTAAATATACGTAAGATTATGGTACATCATCAGAAGAATTAGAGATTGCTTGTGTTTAGATCATGCTTTTGTTTATAATGTTTTTCATTTGGTATCTGATATTTATTGTCGATATTTCTAAGAAGAACAAAGCGGTCTTATTACTTGGCTTCCTTACACTGAAAGGCTTTATTTTCCCTTTTAAATATCAGTGAAGTATATCACAGCTCATGTGTTCAGCATCCAGAAATATTTCAATTCAAGAGAAACATGATATTTTTTTCCAGAAGTCATTAAAGCTATTACCAAAGTATAACAGGGTATTCTGTGAAATAAATCCAGTCATTTTACAACCATGAATCCAGTGAAGGTTATTGTGTTTTTTTTTCTAATATACTCAGAAGAATAAAATCTAAGATAGAGCTTTTAAGACAGCAATGCAAGTTTTTGCCGAACAGTATCAGTTGCAGGAATATAAATATAAGCTTGGAAATAAGTTAGTGCACCATATGTGGTATAAAGTCATAAAATAAAAATGAGGGTTATGTTTCTCAGATAGGTTCCTATTTTAACAGGAATGGGTGCAAAGTGATAGACTATAGCAGTATCTTTCTACTTAGCAAATAACTGCAAGATCAAATAAACAAAACAATTTGATAATTTAAAGTTTATCAGGCCTTGCATTCTGAAGCATGTAAAATTTTCATTAGCTATGAGCCCTATATTGTAATAATTTCACTTAAATCCTTGTGTTATATTGCTGCAAAACCAGTATAGCTGAACTCCGAAGTTTATGTTTGCACCCTGCTTAGTAGGGTGAGGACATATCCCACAAGACTCTCAGGCCTCATAGAATTATAAAGTAATACTGATACTTCAAGCTAAGTCAATACACAGCACCTTCAAAAGACAATCACTCCTAGATCATTTATGTACTTTTGCAGCATTTTAGAAACACAAATTAAAACAAATATATACTAGCAGTGACATAGATATTCATTTCTTTCCTGTATTAGAACAGGGTAGGAATCTTTCAAATGTTCTTAAGACAAGGATAACAAGGACAAAAGTAACCATCTGGAAATTTGAGAAACATTGAATATAACCTCTTTAGTCTACCTTGCTGACAAAGCTAGGGAGGAGGTGACCAATAGACACCCATCTGTTAAAAAGCTCTGGTTGTTGAAGAGGGAGTGGGAAGCTGCTTGCAAGCTGACACAGTCTGACTGAGAAGCAGCACCTGTGATCAACAGGTTGCAAATGATTCCCAGGAGAAGTGGAGCTACATGGAGAAGTCTTATCAAATTACACAAAAACCAGGTGTTCCTGTAGGTCTCTGCTTTTTCACGTACCATATTAACAGTCACACTAACTTTAAAGTAGCTCTTGAATGTTCTTTTTCCAACAGATATGAACTCTTCAGAAAAATTAATCAAATGCTATTTTGAAAATCTTCTCTTCAAAATTTCTTCGAAGGCTATTGAAGGAAAACTTTAGTTGAGTATGAAGACAATTAGGCTTACCTGTTTACTTATACAGCAGCCCATAAGATCCTATATGCTAAATATCCTTACCCCAGTTCCAGTATTGCAAAATATCTAGATGTCTCCACTCAGGTCTATGCATAATGCTGTGCTATTAATGAAGCTTGCTATACTAAAAAATTTTTAAAAAGCATTTAAAATGGAGCTTTTTTTTTGCACACAGGTATCTTGTACAGCACGTGCAAATTCTTGAATAAGCTCTGGTTGTTGAAGAGGGAGTGGGAAGCTGCTTGCAAGCTGACACAGTCTGACTGAGAAGCAGCACCTGTGATCAACAGGTTGCAAATGATTCCCAGGAGAAGTGGAGCTACATGGAGAAGTCTTATCAAATTACACAAAAACCAGGTGTTCCTGTAGGTCTCTGCTTTTTCACGTACCATATTAACAGTCACACTAACTTTAAAGTAGCTCTTGAATGTTCTTTTTCCAACAGATATGAACTCTTCAGAAAAATTAATCAAATGCTATTTTGAAAATCTTCTCTTCAAAATTTCTTCGAAGGCTATTGAAGGAAAACTTTAGTTGAGTATGAAGACAATTAGGCTTACCTGTTTGCTTATACAGCAGCCCATAAGATCCTATATGCTAAATATCTTTACCCCAGTTCCAGTATTGCAAAATATCTAGATGTCTCCACATTATATATGCATAATGCTGTGCTATTAATGAAGCTTGCTATACTAAAAATTTTTTAAAAAGCATTTAAAATGGAGATTTTTTTTTGCACACAGGTATCTTGCACAGCACGTGCAAATTCTTGAATAAAGCAGAGATTCCAGTGAAGAACTAGTCCTAGAGGGGAGGGAAGAATGCTGAGAAAAAGTATTGCTTTGTCTTATGAGTGTCCACTCACTAATATTTCTGACATTCTTCATGGTTCCTCCAGTATTTCAAGCACACATAGAAAAGACAGTAAGACATTTTAGACATTCTCTCTCCTGTAAATAAGTAGTCCTCCCTCATTACACTGAAAATGTATGTCTTGAATGAACTGGACTGCATTTGGAGCTGCTTTGAGGACCAGGCAGAGAGCAAACCTAATTCTTTCCTGAATATACACGCAATGTGCAAGAAATCTATACCATTCCCAGCTCCCTATGTCTCACTCCTTACTTAGCAGGGTATAGGAACATATTTCATTCTTTCTATCCAAATGGACTGGAAGGAATATTATTAGAATCATAGAATCACAGAATGCTTAGGGTTGGAAGGGACCTCTAGAGATCATCTAGTCCAACCCCCCTGCACACACACGGTCACCTAGAGCACGTGGCACAGGACTGCGTCCAAGCGGGTTTTGAAGATCTCCAGAGAAGGAGACTCCACAACCTCTCTGGGCAGCCTGTTCCAGGGCTCTGTCACCCTCACTGTTAAAAAAATTTTCCTTAAGTTCCTGTGGAACTTTTGGTGCTTCAGTTTGTGGCCATTACCTCTAGTTATGTTGGTGGCCACCACTGAAAAGAGACCAGCACCATCCTCCTCACTGCCTCCCTTGAGGTACTTATAGACACTGATTAGATCCCCTCTCAGCCTTCTCTTCTCCAGGCTGAACAGGCCCAGCTCCCTCAG
>NW_010586452.1:123977-206197 GCF_000705375.1 Tinamus guttatus | reverse complement strand
CCCACACTTCTGGAGCTTGCCCAGGAGGATGTTGTGAGGGACGGTGTCAAAAGCCTTGGTGAAGTGGAGATAGATGACATCCACCGCTCTCCCCTCATCTATCCAGCTGGTCATTCCATCACAGAAGGCTATCAGGTTAGTCAAGCAAGATTTCCCCTTGATGAATCCATGCTGACTACTCTTCAGATTAATCTACAGGAAACACTTTGCTGCCTGTTTTGACTTTTAACCAGAAAAGAAGTGATCCAAAATCTTCATAGTGTGGAAGAAGGAAGGATTTTGTGAAGAAGGAAAAGATCAAGCTCAGGGAAAAAAAAAAAAAAAAAAAGCAAATGAGAAGCAAGAGTAGTGGTCTGGAGACAAGAGCCTGGGAGCTGGTGGTAAGGAAAAAGAGCAGGCAGTGAACAATAACCAGAAAGCACAGGATGGAAAATAAGGAACCAAGGAGAACAAGGGACACCAGCAGAAGCCTAGAGTGTGTCAAGGAGTAGTGGGTGGCATTTCCAGGAGATGCTCATTAGCTCAAGCTGTTATGGAAGATTTCTTTGCTGGTCATGAAGATACCTGTGTCAGCATAACAAATGAGCCAGCTGGGTAATGCAGGGGGCAGGAGGATATGAGGGAAGCACATGGCAGTTAGCAGTGTGCCCTCAGCAGCTGAGGAATGCAGCAATGCATCTTCTCTAGGAGCTCCAGTACATCCCAGGACAGGGGATTCTTTTACAAAGAAAACTTGTTAGTGGAGCAGCTGTCAGCTATCCTGACCACAAAGCTTATGGAACTTGTCTCATCAATTCACAGTTAATTTAGGAGAAATAAATACCAATTGTACTTAAAAAATAGAGTGATCAAAGTGATTTTGGTCATTGATCATTCCAAAGGGGTACTTCTCTGCAGCAGAGTCGCATACCTGTGTGCTGTGGTCCTGGGAAATATTGTTCAAATTTCAGGATTTTTTTTTTTTTTTCAATTTCAGGATCCAGTAGTTAAAATAACTTTCAGTCAACTGAATGTCCGTAGCACTTTAAGGGAGAACAAGAACATTAATTCAGTCTTTCAGTCAATGTCTGCACAAGCAGTTATGATGTTCTCTCATTCCAGATTGCTCATACAGTTTATATTTCATTCTGTCATAAGTTGTTTTGCACATTTACACTGCTATGCACTGTTTCTGGAGGTGTCTAAATTTCCATAGTATTAGAGAGACTTGCAAATACTGCTCTGTTGTGCACTAGAATGCCTGTGAGCAAGCACAGTGTGTAGTTGTTATATAGCCAAACTGCATCTTCCCATCAAGAATGAGCAGCAGCTTACCAGGCACATGTCTGCACTAAGTGTACTGGATCCCATGTTGCTTCCTACTACAAGCCACAGCTATTGCTGCCATTCAGAAAAGGTTGCAAATTGCTTTTATAACAGAAATAACCTCTTTTCTTTGTCATGTCTTCATAACCTGTTTTCTTTGCCACCTACAAGAGCTGTATTACTCTTTATTTGAAACTTGCAAAAATATGGATTTTTGAGGAAGAATAAAGACTAACAAATTTTAGATTCAAGATGCTTAGAAGCCGTAATTTTTTTCAGCTGCTGATTTTTCCTATTTTGTAAAGCTACAGCACAAGGAGCACAAAGTAACCCAGAGGAAATTACCTCGCACTGACTGAAGAAACTGGACCTGAGCTTCTGTACACAAAAGCCTGTTATTCTCACTGCTCAAGTGCTCCCTCTAATCTTGATATAGCATAAGGTGATTTATGGAGTCCTGCTCCTCAATGAAACGTTGTTCCTCTCCTGCTGACTGCACACTTTTGCCCCACAGTAAATCTGAGATAATTTCAAGTTATTTACTCCTGGGTGAGAACTTGAGATTTAAAATCTTTTAAGGATGGAGAAGTGGGGTTTATTTTAGATGATGGGAAATATGGTATATGTCAGTTAGCAGGTTTGCAATTAATTCTGTCACATAAAAAAAAAGAACAGAACAGATCTGAATGAAATGTGGGTTTGTATATTTATACCAAACAGCCTCTTAGAGAAAGCATGATGCCCTGCAGAGGAAGGGAGCCTTAAAGATGCAGAAAATTGATAATTTAGATTGTAGTCCAATATTGCATCATTTGAGTCACAGCTTTAGAAAAATTTGTATGTCAGCAGCCAGTGAATCCCAGACACTCCAACCTTAGGGGAAATTCTTGGACTGACATGGATTCAGGATTCTCCATACTCTCCATAGTGGGTGTGAGAAGGACTCCTAAGACATCTGCAGTGTAAGTGAAAAATGAGGCTACAGTTCAAGTGATGCAAGAATTCATATTTAATAATGGATTTGTTGAATTCTGCTTCTCTTTCATTGTGTAAGTTCTCAATTTATTAATTCAGAAGCATTATGAACAGTTTCCCTCAGAAGCTACCTTTCATTAACCTTAATATTAGCAAAGTCTAGTGTTTGTGCTCTACTGCATTTCAGTAGTTTGCTTTTCCTTTCCCGTGTGGAAGGAACCACATGCTATTTTTAACTCTTGTATCAGAAGTGGTGGAGTGGGACACCTATTACTAGAATCAGAGGTGTTGACTGGTAAAGAGTGGTTTCATTATTATTTGTCAACTCCAAGCATTGTAATTCTGTTCTATTCTAAAACTCAGTAACTGTATAGGAGAACCCAAGTTAACTGATCTTTCAGTAAACTAAATGGGTGCTCTAGAATAAGCCAGAAAAACCATACTTTTTGACTTTTAAGGCTATTTCTGTCACCTGTTCAGTCTTCATAAGAGTACTATGAGATATTACCTCGCATGATACTTCTGCTATGATACTAATGTTTTATCTTGTTATTTCAGTTGTTTTTATATTTTTGTGTCTCAACTGAAATTAATCACCAGAAGCTCCTTAAACCCTTTGGCTTTTCTCATTACTTCCTGGAAAATAACAAGTATCTTTTTCAATTAAGTTCATCATATTAAAAATAGATTTTGTGTTTGTTTTAAGGCATTTCTTTCAAAATGACTGATATTTTAAATGATTGAGATGGACTAAAAAATTCTTTTGCTTCTGCAAGTCCAAATGCCTTTCCATAGAGTCCTGATAAAATGTCAGTGAATATATTGACAAGATTAGAGTCTAGTCTCTACCTTAAAGCATGTATCTGCACCACATCTAGAGACATAGCCTGAGATGCTCTCAAAACCAGTTTCTATTGAAAGACCTGTATTAAAAATAGAATTTGTAAGTGCAGCCTGAGCGCTGTCAGAGGACACCAACCACGGTTCCCCACTCCATGTGCCCACCCATGACTCGTCGCTACCACCATTAATACACTCTTATGAACAGGAAACAAGATGTGCACAGGCAGACAAGTACCTGGAGGTGATGTGAGCTGCCAAGCACACTAGTTGCCAAGGTACATTTGGAACCGGCCATCAGCTGCAATTGCAGCACAGTCAATACTCTCCAGGTCAGACTCAGCTCCAGTATAGGAAACAAAAATGCCTCAGTCTACATATGAGCAATGGTAGATGTTTCCGCACCTTTCAGGTGATGTTTCAAGAAGCTTCAGCACAAACTGCGCAGACAGGCATCTCCTTCTGTTCTCACTTGTCAGGTTTCAGATGGCATTTGTGGCAGCATGGTGCCAGCAGTTTGACTACGGAGCACATGATGAATTCAGCACACTACATCTCCAGCTGGAATCAAGGGTCGCTGGCAGAAGAGACCACAGGATAAATCTAGTTCTCTATAGCTAGTTGATTATAGCTTTCATGTCAACACCAATCTCACTTCACTAAATGTATTTATTTAGTATGCCAATCTCTTTTTACAAATTTCCTTAACTATTTACTGTGGCCTCTTTAAGGCTGTGATGCACACTGTGATGAAGGATGGAATATCACTGCTGCATAGAAAAGGGATCATTATCACTTTAATTTAAAATGAGCAGCCCGGGGTCATTTGGATATTTCAGATTTAGAGATTAAAAGTGTCTCATGCTGTGAAATGTAATATAAAAATAGCTGTCTCGTTTCTACGGGATCTCATGATACTTGCCTAATACAGACAGGGGACCTCTTTCCAACTCATAATCCTAGTGAGAAGATAGTCATTCATGCTGTTTGCATTCTTCCAGTGACTGAAAATTAAGTATATAATATGCCTGTCAACCATAAAATCAAATGTATAAATGAATAAATAAATATTAGGTATATATACATATATATATATATGTATGTTATGCATGTGTTCATAGATATAAATAAAAACCAGCTGAGAGTCTTACTTGGCTTACATTATATGATTGCTGGAGAAAGAAAAGACAGGGCAGGAGATGGGAAAGAGACGGTTAAAAACAGAAAGAGTTATGAGCTATGAGAGAATGTTTATATATTTAAGCACTCTGAGGACATTAGAATAACCACAAAGGAGGAGCATCTCAACTTGTCAGCTACACCAGCAATCTAACTAAATGCAGTCTAGGCCTGAAATCACTTAGTTCACTTCAATGGGCTTTTGATATTTTCAGCCTTCTTCTACAAGTGGCTGGTCCCATTTGTGGTTTAAAAGGAGAGAGCACACAGCAAACTTTTTTGTTTTCCAGTTCTTTTCACCATTGTTTCCTGGAAGGACAGTTACAACCTCAGCTCCTAAACACTTCGGGGTATAGAAAGATTGTCAGCTGAAGTAACTTGGTATTGTGCCAGTGATTTAATGAAGCTATTCTGATTTCTACCAGATGACAATCTGGCTCAGAGAAATCAGAGTCAGTGCAAATCCCAGCCTTTCTCTAAAGGAGGCGAGAAATCATGGCTGGCAGGTTGAAGCTGACACGGTGAGAACTTCATGCTGTGCTCCTGTGATGGACGACTTCAGTATCACCCTGACACCTGCCCAAATGATTTGAAGTGGGGGAGAAGAGAGGGTGCCCCTGCCTAAATACTAAGATGATCACAAAACTTCCAGAAGTACCGTGGCACCTTCATGCTCCTTGAATATCCATCACTGAGTCACAAAGAGAAGTGTTCCTGTCACTTAGACTTGTTCTTTGTAAATACAAATGGCTCTCAGCTATTATTAGCTATGGAGAAGAAAGGTCATTTCCTGTGCAGTGAATTAGATGTACAAAGAAAGTAAAGAAAAACAAGGGTAAAAGATGCCTTTGCCTTTTTCCATGCTTGAAAGACTCAGCCTTTATTTTTATTTTTCTAAGTGATGAAGCTCATTGCTACCTGTGGTGTATATAGGAGGTACTCTACTAAAAGTCCAAATGCATATTGCTTAAGTACATAATCTTCTTATACACATTAGTTACACGTCCTGAGTCTTTTCCATTAAATTCCTTTGCTGTTAGAGGAATAAGCTGTTTATCAATTGATTGCATAATTCAGTGATTAGACAAAACTGAAGTTCTAAAGTCAGTCTTACTGGATAATCATAATCAGTAAGTTTTGCCTAGTAATAAATTCTTTTAAAAACAGCGATAAGCTGCTAATACATGCAGTAAAACTTAAGAACATAAATGTTGCCTGAAAAAGTTAAAAACAGTCATTGACAAGTAGAATTTGAAAGCTCCTTGAGAAACATACATCCTATTGAAAATCAAAGCATATGTATACATTACATTCACCATCAGCCAGCCTAACACTGGTCCTGGAAAAAGGACCTTGGAGAAAGCAGTGTGTTTAGCCTTGAACATTTAACTGAAACAAACCAAACAGGCAACCAAGAGATACTAATATCAAAACTACTACCCGTCCTTCCCATTTCAGCTTATCTCTAGCTGTGTTCAATTTCTAGTGCCTTAAAACAAGTCCAGAGTTGAGTTAAAGGTCCTAAGTATCAAGGGACTCCTTCCTGGCCTTTGACAGGCAAGATAACCTATACTACTATTTGAGTGTTTTTGTATTCCTTATTTATGCTCACCAAAAGCCATCATCAGTTGTGGTTCACTTTCCAACTGCAGGGTGGACTTCAACTGTAACAGCTTCAACTGCAGACTTCAATAAATGTAATTGAAGATTGCACTTTGTTCTCTTTCCTTCCTTATTTTTAACTGTAGTGATTTGTCCCAATTTAATTGGTTTACTGCAAAATGAACTCCATTTAAGTTAATTTTTATTCTCTGTTGTTTTCTATTACTATGTTTGGTCTAGACACAATATGGATCTTGGGCAATAACCCTTCTGAATTCTGCTTCTTTATGTGATTGGGAAGTTTATGTCATTTACGAAGTCTTAATAACACATCCATCATAATAAAGTCAAAGAAAATGTATAAGTCTCATGCCACTGTACCATCAACATCATGAAGAGATTAATATTAAAAAATGCACTTGAGATCATATAAAGAATGCCATTTCTCCTGACCAAAATATGCGTTGAAAAAATCAGTTGTTAACTGAGGTCTGCTCTATATCAATGTTAATTATCTATATCAAAATGAAAACATACCTGTTGCCAAAAAATAAGTGAATTTTGAAACTTGCTTTGAAATGAGATTACTGGTTGTGCAGGAGGTTATGTTTTAGCTTTTTGTTTCCAATGTGGTTAATATTACTTCCATTTAGGAGGCTGTAGAGAAGAGGGAGACTTTGAGGTCCTCTTGTTTGGGGCTGCTGTACATGTGTCAGGGGATCCCCTGGGATTGCTCTTTTCTTGAGACCAAAGGACCAAGCTCAAGCAGGGGAAGCTTTGGGGCTGCCAGGCAGCACAGGGAGAGGAGACAGAAATCTGGCAGGCTCAGCAGCACTGAGACAACCCTATGTCCAAGAGGCAGAAAAGTTTTGGCTGTCATGTAGAGAAGGAACTTTTCTTCAAGACTCAGAGAGGCCTCGTTAGCTTTACTGTAGTCATGAAGTTACTGAAAGTAAGTGGAGCAAGGCCAGGACCCACATGGAAAGACACAGATGGGAAGGAAGGGAAGGATTCATTCTCAAATCTATTTATATCCGTCTCTTCCTGAAGACCTGAGCCCCGATCCTAGTTTTTTGTTTTCCCCACAAGAATCACTGTGATGTTTTTTTATTATCGTCTTATATTAAAATGGAGTCTTCAATACTGAAACTCCATTTGTTGTTTCTGAGGTTCTTATTTTAAGGGAAAAATTCATTTCAGAGCTCTGTCTGATTTGGGATCCTGTCACAACTCAAAATGTATTTGACAAGAAAGCCTGACAAAAGGAAATCAGTATTTCAAATAACAGGACTGGTTAAAGCATTGATCATTTTGCAAACTCCAAAACATGCCCTTCCGCATCTGAGGTACTATGGTCCTAAAAAGATCCTAAAGTCCTTCACGGATTTTATATGTGAAAATCACCCACTAAATAAGCATGCCAGATGCAAGATGCTTAGAGAAGAAATGTCATGCTTAATAACACCGAATGCGCACATGGTCAGTTAAATGTAGGTGTTACTTATCTTTGTCAGCCCAGAAAGTGGTAGATGGAAATAAATGGAAGGTCTTTGCCACTTTCCTGCTCCCGTCACTCTTTCTCCTCATAACCCTGGCTTATATCAAGCCTGGAACTCCCACAGAAAGAGATTCCAAAGTTGTGAATTGCTGTTTCCTTTCAGGCCTCACCATTTCTCTTACACAAAAGATTCTATTATTTTAAATATCAATATTTGCATTTTAAAAGGCTTATTTATTTGCCTGACTGAGAAAGTGGGGAAGCAAAGAGGCAGGGAGAAATGAGATATAAACATGGGGCCTATAGAGTGCCAGGAGAGCTCAAGTAATAATACATTTTCACATGTATCTGGTTAAAAGCTCTGGAAGAATAACATAAGGAAGATTGTAAGGAGATATTCTTATATAGAATAATAATAAAAAAAAAGTATACAAGATATAAATAAGGAAGGCTTTCAGTAAGAAATTATTTTTAAGCCGCTTTTCTCCAAGAAACTTGATGAATGCTGCACTTTCTACTGTGATCACCCCAGACAGGCTTAACTTATTGATGCTCAGAAAGAATCGGTCATTTCTGATCATGAAAAGTGGAGGTAAGTAAAACAGAAGAGTTACCATATTACTTCAAGAAAGCTGAAGTGCCATAGAAGGGTTTTTCCAGCAGCAGATTTTTTCTATAAACAGAAAAGTCAAAATGAAGAAACAATTTGCAATGAAAAGGTAGGCATTTATGTAACTGCAACTAATTAGTCTCTAGGAGGTAGTCTAGCTAGCTAATAATATGAAGTTCCAAACACATCAAAAGTATTCTAGCTCTAATGAATGCTGTAACAAAATCAAAATAGGAACATAAGCTGTATACAGACTGAAACGAAATGAAGCAAATCACAAATGAAGTAGGAGCCACTGGTGATATAATTGAGGGGACAAATGGAAAAATTTGGAATTAGGTCTTGCCTTGAAGAGTGCTGTTTAGTTGCAGCTAGGTCTTGCAATGGAGAGATGAGTTTATGTTATTATTGTTATTACATTTGATATTGCTGTTATGATTTTCCGCAGAAGTGACAAACTGTCATGTTTTGTATATATTTCTTGAGCGCTCATGAAGTTGCTTTAATAAGAAAGGAAATTGAACTTTTTCTGCATTTTAGGAAGGACAGCTGAGCATTTTTTGAATAGTACTGATCCATCAATTACGAATTGCTTCTTCACATATTTTTGTTCAGCCAGTTCATATAGTAGTAATATAACTACTAAATCACAAAAGCCAGCCTTTTGAAATGTCCAGGGTAGAGATCTCCAATTAAGTAGAATAAAATATATATGGAGTTCATGAAAAAATAAAACAGATAATATTCCTTAGACAGAAAGAATATCTTAATGGCAAATATATATGCCAGACTTGAATGCCAGCATTCCCAGTTTCTATTCTTGTCTTTGTTAAAGACTAACAATGAAATTCGAACCACCTTATTTTCTCTATCCAAAAAGTGTATGTCTCCTCTAAACTAGCTGCCAAACTTTTCAGTAGTCAACAGAAGGAAGAAGGTGGCTGCAGGGGCTGATTCATCCTTCCCAAAAATAGGTAGAACCAGCTACACTCTGAAGATGACTATTGACTATAGAGGACATTTAACTGACTGCAGTTAGGAGATGCAAATCCCATACTAACAGTATAATCACAAGTAACTTATTCAGCTGCTCTGTGCTGAATTATTTTCTGTAATTAAATGACAATATCTCCTTGCTTTACAATATATTTGTTACAAAAACCTTGAATAGAAACAGGTATTTAAGGGCGAGGTGCATTTTCCTTTATTTCATCCCTTCACTAAATTAAATCATATATCTGAGTTAGTTCTACATTTATTCCAGCATACCCAGACTTTCATTTGTACACGGTCTTTAGCCTTGCTAGCAGGTGCATTAGTATCTCTTCCAATATAACCATTTTTAAAAAGGAATGTAATAAATAATATTAACATAATATGCTGTCCAAATCCCACTGAGGGAAGAGGCATTGGTCCAGGTCCCATCAAATTCAACAGATGTCTTTTTATTAGCTTCCACAGGTACTGGCTCAAATATGTGCAAGTGCTTTATGAATTTACTACTAACTCTTACTGCACCCAAAAGAAAACTCTTAGCCAGACTTTGCCCAGGTAAAAGATAGGAAAAATAATAAGAACAACAGGAAAGAGCTTGAAATTTGCACAGAGATTAGAATTACTTGTTTTATCAATTTGACACTGAAGGCGGCCTAGACTTAATATACTAGGCAACTTCTTGTATACAAATACAGCACATACAGTGAAATGCATTTTGCCAGACCATGTAGACCAGCTAGAGTTTGCCAGACCAGCTAGAGTTTGTCAAGAAAGCAATTGGTATTGATCTTCTCTCTCCAACTAAAGAAAGAACTACTGTCTCTTGCTTTGACAGTAATGGATTTGCAGATAAGTAGTAGTGGGCCAGCTGTCAGCAATTAACTACTGGTTTGGGAATTATTTTGATAATTTTGATAAAATCAGAATTACTTTCCCCAAGACGACACTCTGAAAAAGAACCCTAACTGCTCTCTTACCCCTGCAGTTAATAGAGACTGTGACAAGCTGATATTCAGACTCATAATCTTAAATTTATCCTAAATGATTTTTTTCTCTTCTCCTGAATGACAAAAAGTAATAGATGCTGGCCTGGATTCTATTTTGGTCCAAAATAATTCTATAAGTTAGTATGGAAAATAGCACAGACAAAAATATTTTACAGTATTATTAGTAATAACACAGCATTAGCTGTATTATTTAACACTGCTGTGCTTCTCTGGAGGTGAGCAAGATTTCGGCACTGCATGTACCTCCAATCTATTAGAATCTCATGGCCAAGATGTGCAGATGTCCCATCAGCTTTAGAGGGCATCGGGAATGACTTACAGTTTTCTGCTACTTCAGCAGCAGAGCAAGTTTTCACAGCAATATTCAAGGTGGAGTGTACAGGTATGGGGGAAAGAACCACCAACTTTTTGATTCTGTATGCATTCTTCATACATACATTCCCTAATGCTAAGGTCTCAGGATTTGTATTCACTGAAGATAATATTGATCATACAGATTTTTTCATTGTAGTTCATTGTAGTCTATCACAAACATAGATTAAAAAATAGATAGAAATTAAAGTGACTTTTATCCCTTTGTTGTACAAAAAATAAGAGAGGCGCAGGCTGTAATTATTAAGCTGTGACTATTCAAAAGTGCTGAGAGGAAGAGTAGTACATTAGTGTTGGTCAAAAATGAGACATACTGGCTAGAGATGAGATAGTCATTCATGCCTGAGAAATAGCAACTCATCCCATGCCAGTGGGCTTTGGTTGTGATGACAGTGTGATCTAGATCTAATATGGAAGACCTATGCCTATGATGTTTAACAATCATATCCCTTCAGACACTTTCGAATAGAGATATCAAGACAGACAACTTGATCTTCTCTGCTTCTTCCACAAACACATACATGAATTCTTTCAGATTGCACACAAGGCCAACCTGAAAGTGAGAAAGCAAGATGGTAAAACTGTTGTATGCTGTATGCTGTATGTTTTTGCTGAAATACAGTACATTTCAGCACACTATTTTTACCTAAAGTGTTCAAGTGTTTATGTGCAAGCCATTGCATGGGTGTATGTTGTCATCTTCATTTGCTCAGCTCCATCTGCAATACATAAATACTATTAGAGATAACAATGTCACCCAAAAATCTTTTCAAAATTAAGAGTCAGGAGTTCCTGGAGTCCACCTGCTAAAAGGTCACTTGTCCACTATGTTATTTCATAGCAGGCATAGAAAATACTTCTTCAAATAATCTAAAGCTACACGTTTGCCAGAAGGCTATAAATTGCTGTTCTAAATCTATATTTAAGAATGCAAAGACAATAATATACTGAAGCAATTGCACCAAAATGGAAAGGATGAAAGGGAAGAATATGAGAAGTAAAATAAAGGTGGTCTAGGCTTATATCACTGGATTACAATGCCTTTTGGGCTGCTCAACTTTTCTCTGCAGTAAAAGGCCACCCAGATGTATAGCATATGGGGGTGTTTATAGCACAAACTATAAACTGCTCTTGGAAACATTTGGCGCAAATGCATCTCCAAAGATGAAAAATGGCTTAGGACCAAAACAAAAATTTAGGGATTTGAGGTCCTGTTTTTACATTCCTCAGAGTATCCTTGCTTTATGTAAGCAGGGACTTGTGCGTAAGCTCTGACAAAATGGATATCAAAATTTAACCCTAAAAAATCATTTCTACTTACTCAATCCTCTCTCGCTTTCATTTCAATTTCTTTGTAGAAAGGAAAAACAGAAGTTTGGACTATTCTCTCTCTCTTCTGTTTTCACTTCCTGTATTCAGAGACTATAGAGGCCCAAAGAGAAAACAGAAGAATTTCCCACACTAGTTCTGGGAACAATTAAGCATTAAATATTCAAATAACACTGCCCAATGTAAGTACAGAACTGTTCAGCTGACAAGTTTGTCAAAGACTGGTGGTTCTGTCACAGCTAGAAAAGCAGGGATTCTGGCAAACCCAGAAACAAGAGTATTATCTTGTGAGGGACACAGACATGAGGGACTTTAGCCTGAAATGGAAGATGGGGATCTGCTTGTGTAGCACTTGTGAGCAGCTGTGCTTTTAGCACCCACTCCTTTTCATGCAGGTTCTGTACCTGAGCAAATACTATGAGCCACAGAAATGCCAGAGCCATGTATCAAAAGCAGAACAGTAATGAAAAAACTGTCAGAAATTTTCATCACAGAGTTCCTGAAAGTAACTCAGTGAGCCTGAATGCTGATCTAGATCATCAGTTTGTTCTCCACAGGCAGTAGCCTCAGGGAGGAGCAGGTAGTAAAGAGGCCCAGGAACAGCCAGGCAAGGTACGGAGATAAAACAAACTAGAGAGCCAGGCAAGGTAGTTACTACTCTAAGACTTTTCTAAGAATATAGGAATTAATCTCCAGTTTTCGCCAAAATCCCAAGGGCTGCCCTTATAGATCCTTGGTGCCTCTCTCTCTGTTGTCAAGAACAGCTCAGAATCAGACCATGAAGTAGAGTGCCCAGATTCTTTCCATCAGCAATTGATCAACTATTTGTGTCCTAATTAGTTTTGCAGTACTGTGGCTAGATTGCTTTTCCCTTTGACATATCCATATATATATATATATATACATACATTCTTTGTATGAAGCTTTAAAAAACACTGATTTGTTGAATGCTGGAGGATGATAGATTATCCCACAGAACCAACAGGCTCCCTTCACCATTGTTGCACATCAAAGTGCACCCTTGTTAATCAGACTAACTAAATTAATGCAGACATATTATGACTTTCTGTGTCTGGATTTTTTTTTTTTTTTGATGTACTGTGATGTTTACTGTGACTGAGCCTGTAGAATGCCTTTATTGTACAAATACACAGTGAATTTGTGAAACATGAAGAAAGAGCCCACATGAATATTAAAGTTTATGACACTGAGGAGAAGAGAATTAACATAACAAAATCTCTGCAGTAAAAGTTTTTATAGACCATTTTAAAATTGCATGTTCTTCCATATTTAGAGGTGTGCAGAAAGAAATTGAAATACCAAGCTCCTAGATATTAATATAGTTCATAGCACTCCCTAAGTAATCACCATTTCTCAAGGCCACTGTGTGGCCTTCAGGATTATTGAGATAGTTACTAGTAATGCTGTATCTAAAGACATTTAAAGCATCAGAAGGCTGATCATGAAATAGAAAGATGTAGATCCTCTAAGAAATTTGGGTAATTTCTATTCCCCGAGGGATGATCATTGAAAGAGTCTCTGCACATTTACTCTCCTGACATTTTTACTGTTCTTGGAGGTCTGGTGGATGGTCAGGTTTCATAATCTGTATACCAGACTTTATCCAATTAATGCTGTCCATCCTGGTGCCTGACTTTGTGCTATTATTTGCACAAAGTAAGTATTTAAGTGAACCAAGAAACTAGCTACTCAGAAACTTAAAAACAAAAGCTGATAATAGCTGGTGCAGGCTCACTCCATGTGAGCAGGTTACATTTCATAAAAAGCTATAAACCAGTCTGGAATGACAAGAGAATGCAGACAAAGACTGCATTTTTCCAAAGACTTGCCCTACTCTTCTATCAACCTAATGACTTTTAGCTTCAGGACCAGAATGCATTAGAAAATCTGGTTTATAATTGTTGATACAGGTTTGTTGTTGTCGCTGGGTTCTGAAGAAAGAAGCTGTTAAATGAAAAGGAGAAGCTGTCATATGAAATTCTCCATTCATTAATATTTGATTAGACATATTTTATGCCCATTTCTATTGAATATAGTCTACATGATTTCACAATCATTTCATCTTGATTTCTCTGCTATGGTTTAATATTTTATTTGGTTCATTAAGCACAATATTCATTTCAGCTCAAAATCTGATCCATAGTCTCTACTTTTGTCTGCCTCTTAGCACATGAAATCTGTGCAGATCAGTGATGTAATCAAGCTTATCTTTTTTTTTTTCCCCCTACAAGTCTGTAAATATTCAAATTTCTTAGCTTAAACCAAAGTGTTAAATAACTGGAGTCAGAGGAAGGCAGGAATTCAAAATCTGTAATTAGATCTAGATCTATAAATGGCATTTTTATTTATTACACCTAATTAAAACTCCTGAAGCAGACAATATGCAAAACCCACATCTAGACTAGAATTTGATCCAGAACTAGTAGAACACCTGTAAGTAACTGAATAATCAGTGCTGTGTGAAATGCACATAATTACCATTAGTTATAGGTGTAGTCTCATTCGAGTTCTAGATGTACTTAACCTGAGCATTATAAGATCATTTGGCATTCTAAAAGCATTTCAGGTGTAGTGATTTGTGTACTATTTTTGATTCCTGTGGCCTAATATCCCATGATCCTGTCCATTTTGACAAGTGAAACATGCAATTCCCTATAATGTTTTATTCTGACATAAATCATCAAAATGCATTTCACTTTGTATAAAAAAAATCTGCCAGTAACTAACTGGCAGTAACTGTGGAGGTAATTTGCTGGAGTTATGAAAATTAGGAAAGGCCAAGATATGGCTTAATGTATTCACGTAGGGCACTTTAGAGACTTGGTGCTTGGAAGATTAGCATAGCAGATGTCAAATGAACATTTTTAAATTTGTTTACTAATTTGTAAATATAATTTTCCCCTTGGTTTTCATTATAATAAACAAAACCTTTAGGAAGCTGGAATCAGAAAGCTTCATACTTTTCATCTTGTTGTTAGTCAACAACGAGGCCTCACCACCTTAAAATGCATGGTGGCTGAAAGGAGTTGAGCTATTTTGGGTTTGATCCGGAGCATATAAAAGTTTTAGATAGCTATCTTTATGCTTTCAGATGCCTAGGAGGAGTCTAAAAAATACACAGCTAAAAGACTGTCTTCCAAAATCCTGAACAAAATGGTGATGATTATCACAAGGAATCAGGAAGCACATACCTGATCTAAACCTACTCGTTCTTCTCCACCCCCCGTCCCGTTATCTCAGGAGTGTAAGCATTAAACTCAAGGCCATCAAGATGCACCTTTGCCTTCTCCAGAAGGCAAGATTTCTTTTGTAATCAGGAAAAGGATTTTTCAAACAAGAGAGGAGATGGAGTCAGTCAATGGGGTCTTAATTTCATTCAGTTACTGAAAAATCAGATAAAAAGACCTCATCATATAACTCTGCTTCTTTCTTTTGGAATGTGAGGAGAGGAGACAGTCTGCAAATTCTTCTGATGGAGATTAAGTTTTTTGTAATTGTATCACCAGTGGGTTAAAACATATCACTTGCTATTCCTGAAAAATAACTACAGTTTATGGTTTTAACTGCAGCTGTGGAAAGATATTTCTCTTTTTTTAACTGCAAGGGAATTATTTTAAAAATGTTTGAACATATAGAAACAAAGAATAAAAGGTTGAGATTTATTGTCTTCCAATTTGTTCCCCCAGTGAACTAATAACCCAGACATAACAAAATATCCTGACTTTACACAAAGCCAAGAGTTTCAAATGAGTCAAAATATTACCCAGTTATAAGAAAGAAATGATCAAGGAGCATTAAGAACTTTGCAGTAAGCTATGGGCTTAAATTTTTCCTGAGTACTGTTTTGTTCCTTGATGTTCACAGATATTTTAAAACAATCCAAACATCATGTTCAAACTTATCTAAAAAAAGAAAGACCACAGAGCAAAGTGGGACTGCACATTAGGGGATAAAGGTTGATATATCATAAACTAGATTAAAACACTGAATGAAAAGATGAGAAGGTGGCCCATTGCAGCCATCATTATTTTTAGAAATTAGAAGGGAGAGTTGTTGGGAACTTAACTGTGTTCCCAGATGATTCTGCAGTGAAGAGTCAGATGGTTTATTGCTTCTCTTTGCAGGCCTCATCTTTGGACTCATCAGATAAGAATGAAATACACTTGTCTGGTTTGTCTTTCTGTATCTTTCTTGGTTCCCCCCCACATACCTTCATGTCCTTTCTCTTCTTGTGGGTAAGATTTTTCCTTGCTTCTTTAGTACACTCTGGAGAACTAGACTGCACAAAAATAGCCTACTGTAAGGAGAAAGCCCACTGGGATCAACACAGCCTAAAGAAAGTTCTCAGAAGGACAAGCTGAGCATCACACCCAAGTGAGATGACCTATACTGGGGAGTGCTGGACCTACTGCACTCGCATTATCCTTTGATGACCTCTTTGTCCACTCTTGAGACATTTGAATCTTGTTATTTGTAGCACACCTGCCTAACACCAATGAGCTGGCACAGGTCTGTATGGTCTGTACAGACCTCTGGGGTCTTCAGGTGTGGCATCTGAGCTAGAATTACTATGTGGTGATTACAGACTTAGAAATTCTGGACGAATGTGAAAAAATACACAAATTCTTTCAAGACAGTATTTCAAGTCTGGGAATACGCCCAGAGATGTTCAACTTGTGTCTCATGCTTGCAGAGGCTGGAAAGCATTCTCACACTCGCACTGCTACACTAGAAAAAAAGAATCAGTTTTCCACAGAAAAGGACTCCCAATTTAAAAAATAAAACAAAAAAAATCCGCCTAGGGAAAAAAAAAAAAAAAAAGTCTTTTGATCAATTTCTCTGGCAGAAAGATGCGAGTGTATGTTTTTTTTTCCTGCATGCATTCAAATCAACAGATTTGCAATAGAAAGTTTTTAATGTGTTTTTTGTGCAGAGTTAAAAAAACATCAGGAGCAAAAGAAAGCATATTGCTTTTATTACACTGGCTGAGATGCATTTTGACACTAAAAACATTGTTTGAGGAAAAACATTAAAGATAAAGGAACAGTTGTGCTAGGGAGCTTGAAACAGTGTTGGCTTGTGTTGGCTTTTGTTGTTTGTAATTGGAAAAACAAAACTAACAGTTTTGTTCAAGTTAAATTCCTTTCTTATGTAATAATTGCTGCATCTATATCAAAAAACAAGTATCCTTGGAACAACTGTAATGCCACAAACTATCTTAAGGATAAGACATCTAAGAACACTTGACAATGGTGCAACTGGAAAAGTTCTTGAAATTTTAAATAATATAAATATTATGCTCCCCCTGAAGGTGATCATTTTAGAGACTGAGGTTTGTCAGAATTTTTCTCTCCATAGAATAAGTACATCACCGAGAAAGGGAACACCGGATTCTGAACTGAACCTCAAAAATCATTCATCTTTGAAAAGACAACACTTATTAGAAAAAATAAGGAAATCTTTCCCCATTAGTTTAGAGAAATCCTCCTATCACTCTGACATTTTAATGCTGCGGGCCATTCCTCTAGAAAGAACACCAAAATGAGACTTACACTTTCTCATAAGTGTATAAGGAGTTACTTAGCCAAGCCAAATGATAAGTTATTGAACCTACTTAGGCATAAATACAGGATGCATCAAATCTGTCTTTAACTCACAGTACTGTTTGTTATTGATGTTTGGCCAACTACAATAGCTTTCACTGAATTTAACTCTCAGCATTTACAGAATACTCTCTCTGAGAGATACAGCTTATAGTGAGCACACAGCATGTACCTTGATATGGTTTTACACTCACTGGTCTCACAGGTTGAGGAAAGCTGGGGCTGGAGCTCTGGTTTGTATCTTTCTCCAGTGACGAAACCTGTGATGCAGAAAATCAGTAGGATAGTATCAGTTTCCCCACTTCTCTTTAATGAGTTCAGCTTCCTCTTATAAACTTTTACTTCCTATAAAGCAATTTTAGTAATGGTGTCACTATAACTTGCCCAATCCTGTTCCTTTTCTGTGTACTGTATCATTAAGAATCTGCAAAAACAAACACACACTTGAAGGGGGGAAAAAAAAGAAAAAGAAAAAAGCACTTTAAAACAACAGCTTCATAATGTTGAGGTTTAGGAGGTTGTTCTGTTCTCCTTCCAAGATTTTAAACGACATTTTTAGGCCAGAAGAATTATTAACAACTTAGCTTTTTTTTTTTTTTAAAGCTCTTAAAAATCCAAACACTGATTTGATTAACTCCAAGGGTGCAAAGGACACATTTCTGTTTCTGTCTCCAGCCACTCCCATGTCTGTCAGCATGCCTGAATTAGTGCTGAATCTGATTATTGTCTTAAAATGTTGAGTACCAGCACAAGCAAATGAACCGCTGGCTCCAGGTGGTCTCTGGGGTTGAATATAAGTCTGCAGTCCTGCCATTGCCTTTCTGTTGTCACAAGGCTCTGGAAAGGTGAAAAAATCAGAGGCAAATTCTGAATCTAGACAACAGTATCAATGTCTTGTTTGTGCTGACAGCCTGCTCTGAGAGCTGTTGTAAATCACAGACATCACTGGCACTACTGTTCATCTAGTGATGAGATCAGATGGAGAAAAGGGATCAATTTCTACCACCAATTTCTGGTACATCATGTGAAATATGCCAGAATTATTAAATTATTAGGTAATATGATAAGTATTTTTTTTCTCAGGAGGTTTTATCACTTCATAAATTTTTCCTTGCAAATATAAGAGTATATTTATAATTTTTTCCCCCTCCCAAGAAACACTCTGAAAAAAAGCTAGTAGGATTTGTCATTTTAGTGCATATTAGAATCAGTACAAACTGAAATATGATAGGTAAGACTGTTCAGCTCCTGCAATGGAGAAGTACATTCAGATGAGAAACAGCAAGGCAAAACAGCTAAACAAAAAATAACTTTTCTGAGAAATGTGATATAGGATATCATAAGCTTTTTTTTTTCCCCCTTTAAATATCAGGCTCTTATATGAAAGCAAGGTGAGGTTTTGTAAAGAGAGGAGATACTGGGCTTTGGACATTCAGTGCAGAAAAGACAGGTAGACTTTTTCTGCAGAGAAAGCCCCTCTTCAGGTCTGAAACAGTGAAGCAGAAAAGTACAGCAGCACTAAGAATGGTTGTGAACAACTGTTTTAACCTGATCATATTGCTTAATGAGAGAGGTTGACAAAAGGATGGCTGACACTTACAGAGAAAAGGGTGAAGTTAGTAAGCCCCTGGGTGCTTGCAGAAGTTAGAAAGCAGGCAGGAATTAACAAAATTCTAAATGTACAAAACCCTTAAGTGTCAAAAACTAGGAACCAGATAATATACACCATAACATAATGACATATAATATAAAGATACAATATAGAATGGACCATAAACAAATTCCAAATCCAAATGCCCTTTAGGAACATTAAAGGCCATGGGCATATAACTATATTTTTTAATGGTTATATGTATGGACCTATAACAAATGTATTAAAAAATGAAAGAAGGAAGGTAAGCATCTAAATGACCATTAAAATTCATGCTGGTTTCTAAGTGTCAAGGGTGAGATAACTTGGAACTGTTGCAGGTTAGATTTATTTAGACAAGATTAAATCTCTGGATTTCTAATACCAGTGAAGTCTCCCCATTGCCTGTTTTTCTGTGATCTAAGAGGGACCACGATGTCTCCATAGCAGACGTTGGGGATAAACTGTACCTGAACTAGACTTTGAAAAATATGCTTTCTTCCCCCCCACCAACAATCTGTGACAAGATGATGTAAAGCAGCATTTACCAACAACTTGTAAAAGATTAGGCAGTTGTCAAAAGAGATGTCAATACAGGTTTTAGAGATTGCTTCCTGAAAGATTTCAGAGAGAACTACTACACTGCAGCTGGGTTTTGATAGCTTTCTACAGCTGTGCACAGCTGGACAGATGCTATGTTTACCTGTGTCTTTAGCTCCAGCCTCATAAGTGATGGCTTGGATGACAGTGAAGTATAACTACTACTTTTTATCTACATATATTATGAACTGGATGTCATCCATTATGGACAACCCAATCCTTCTCTCTAATTTTTCTTCATAACTGTATGTCTTGATTCCTACAAATAAAACTATAATTACTGCTGCTTTTGTTTAACATGATTTATAATTACCATAATGATAAGGTCTCCCTTGGCAACAGTAAGTGTTCATCACTGATTTGCAGTCCTTCTGCAGCAAGCTTTTCCCCACTTGAAACATACTGCCTCAGAAATAAACCTTTTTCTACCATATAACAATACTGAAAAGGTAGATGACCAGTGCAGTCTAATTTTTCCCAAACAATGACAATATTCTTTAAACAATTTGGTTTCAGCAATTAGCTTGTTTACATTAGACAAAATGAATGCTACAAGTTACAAATGTTCTTTGAGAAAAGGATGTTTGTCTACAAAGAAAGCAGACCAGGTCCCATTTTTCTCAACATAATAGAAAAAAAATAAAACAAAAGGCAGTTTGTGGACTTATTTTGACTTGACCACAATTTCCAGTTCTGTGTCTCCTAACATAGCTGTATCTAAGAAGCTCCATCCCTCCTATAAGATTACACTTGCATCTGCATCTTCTATCTGTCTGCGGATTTCCATTTTCATTCAGCTCTGTACAGTTTACTAAGTAGTACACTCAAGTGCAGGTGTTCCGAGCCAGTCCCAACAGAACTCAGATAAAGGTTCAGCTGGACAACACAGCTAAGCCAGCTTCTGTCAGAGGAACTACCTGATTTCCCCCACTGCCAGGGGCCAACCTCACATTCCTACTCCTACCACATTCATCCAACCTCACAGAAAGGCTATCCCTGGAGTTAAACCAATAGAAAGCTCTTTTCTTGTGCTCTGGCTTAAACATCTATCATTGTAACTTCCTCAATCAGTTCACTGCAGGGCTAGAGAAACATCAGAGTAGGCAGAAGGGAAGATGCAGTTATGGTTGAAGAATTAGCTGGCTCGCCCTCACTCGCAACTTTCTCACTCTGCAAGGGCCAGCTTAAGCATTAATTTCATTCAACAAAAGGAAAATTTAGCACATACCCAGGTTCTGGGACATCAGAGAGGCCAAAGCAATAGTGAAAATCAGTGGAAAAGAGGGTAGAGGGCAGTGGGTATCTTTTACAGCAGCAATGCCCACCAAATTGCAACATGGGGGAAAATAGAAAGGAGTAGGCACTAACCCTGGGGCCCCATCACCTCTTCTCCATCCAGGATCTCTCTCTCTTTTTCTCTAGCAGCCTACCCAGGTGATCCTTATATCCTCACCTCTTTACCACAGCCTTCCCAGGTGCTACTTATATATCACCAGGTGTTCCTTGTTACCACCTAACGGTTGGCCTCAGAACATCCTTTAGTCCATCAAGCAATCAGCAAGTAATCAACATTATCATTTTCAGCCTTGGCCCACCTTTATTCCTATTCCTTTTTCCTACAGCAGTCTCCATATTATACCTGCAAGGCAAGTGATGAGATCAAAAGGGGATTAAGAAATAGTTCAGAAAACTGAACGAAACCAAGCCTTTCACATCTGAGTACAAGTGGGCCCAAGCCAAAATCACCATATTTGCAGAAAGAAAATTTTTATGATTCAAGTACTGATTCAAAGCCAAAATTCTGTCCCTGTGTTTATAACATGCCCAATCAATATCTTTATAGATCACATTCTCTATAGAGGCGATTAAAAGCCTACTAGGAAGGGAAGATCCAAATACTGTGTTCCAGTATACTTCTCACTCTAAGAACTGTACTTAGTAATTCAGTAGCTGATGTGGTCATTTGGATATCATTTTAAAGGTGGTCTTGTGATTCTCCTTAGCAGGTTGTTTACTCAAGTAATCTAACATTAGGTAACAAGAAGTTAAATGTAATTCATTTCAGTTTTATTATGAACTTCATCTCCTTTAAAGAAAAAAAAATGATGCAGTATGTGATATTTTTAGAAATATACAGTAAAATGTGAGCAATTCTGAAGTGACTTTTTTTTCAAACTAGAGCTAGATTATGAGTTTAAGGATAAACATGATATATCTATGCCAGAAAGAACTCTGAAAAGGAATTTGGAGGATTTTTTGATTCCTATTTTACTTCGTTTTTCCTTCCATTTTCTCTTCATTTCTCTATTTGCCTGTGTGGTAGGTGACAAACAAGACTGACTCTATAACCCAGTATCATATTCCAGTATAGAATATGCTACCCACCCAGTAGCATATTCCATCCTTGTGCAGTTGAGCTAGCACCCTGTGAAAGGGGAGAGGAAAGATGCATCTCCTCCTCCCCTCCGGAGACAGAGAAGTGACAAAACTGTCCCACTTTGATCCAGGATCAGGGAGGTTTTTAAAAGGCAGAGTGTTTGTGTGTGTGGAAACAGCAGGCAGAGAGCTTCTCTGTCTGTCCCTTGCAAGGCAAGCCAGTGCATGCACTTCTTGAATGAGCAACAAGACACTCCAGGGGAAAGACAGCTCGGAAAGCTCAGAATGACATGGAAAGATCAAAGATTCTCCAGGAAAAACTAACAAAACAAACAAACAAAAAAATTTAGGGTGAGATTTTTCAGCACAGTATCATCATAGAGGGGAACCCCATAAACTTCTCTGGAGGTACGGGCTAAGCTAACTGGGAAAAAAAAAAAAAAAAGACATGTCAAGGTCCTCATTGCTATGTACGTTAGGCATTTATTTTTAGTAGCTATTGACTTGGGTAAGATTTCAAATAATGAAATAATGACCCTCTTTTTGCAGAGGATGCCATGGCACTAATGAGGCCTTAGGAGTAAAATGCTGTTTAGCTTTTGATCATTAGTACTTTCACTATACAGTTCCAGTTTTTATTTTCTGAAATTTTTGTTTTACTCTTAAAGCAGTGGCATTTTATCACCCATTTAAGAGTGATACTGACAAAATTAATCCTGTTATTGAACTGCCAGAAGTTTTTATCTGAAAAGACCATTTCACATACAGGAAGAAATGGGAAGAAATCAATGTGCTTATTGATCGATTGGGGGTGAGGTTTTACAAGCAGCGATTTTAGAGGGCAGAGAAGATCAGAAGGACCTTAAGGAGGTCTGCATCTTCACTGCTGTCAAGTTGTCTTCTCTTGGACCCTGACAAAACTGAAATATTAAGAAGCCAGTGTTCTTTTCACTTATATACTTTTTTTAAAATGTCAACACCTCCTACCAAAAATCACAGGTTAATACATTGAAATGAAATGTATCTGATTCTTTTTTTTCCAGAAAAAAAAAAAACTTCTACAGAACATATTTACAAAGTCCTGCTGCTGTTAATTTCAGCTGAAATTCATCATTAAAGATGAAACTGATTTTAGGCACTTAGGCTCCGTCTGCCATCAGTACAGAAGGATAAGCAGGCTGGAAGTCAGCTGTGATCTTCAGTAGGATTTGGTAATCTTTGAAAGTGCAATATGAATCCTTTTCTCAGAATGAGAAAGAACAGCTATCTCAGATTAGCCTGAACCTCATAAATGCTCCTGTCAAAAATTCATTTCTGATGAATTGGCACTTCTTGATTAGGCATTAGTCTTTCCCTTTTTTCATCAGTAAATTCTTAGTCATTTATAAAAACAAATGCTACAACATGTCTGACAATATGTTTTATTTTAAAGGACTCCACAGTACTCATTTGATGAAATACTATATCTGTTAGCTAAGAAACAATTTGTTCTCTGCAGTTTTAATTAACTTCTCAGGAAAGTAACTGGTATTCGTATTCTCAAAGAGCTACATTTACAAAACATGTAAAACTAAGTTTTCTAAGTTTAACAAATGAGAAAACTTTATTTTTTGGACTGATCTGCAATTATCTTTGACTGACACTATGATGATGCCAACGTTTTTGTGTCAGTCTTCTACAGATCGTTAACATACCTGGAAAACTAACGTTTTGGTGAGAAAAAGACAAAGAGATGTAAGCAGAGTAACTAGTTGAGAAGAATTGTTTCGGACTGTGAAACCAAGCTGCATTTCAAAGATAATATTATTTTCAACAGTGGCCAGGCTACACTATACATAGTGCACAAGCACAGGAAATCATGGGATAAAAACTTACCTCAATGAAGCCAGTGAGTTTTGCTACAACATTCAATGCTGAAAAAAATCCACCTATCGTTCTTGCTCCCTGGTTTCTATTCTCATCGAAAAAAAAAAAATTGTCACCCTGACCCAAAATCAAAATGTTCACCAGTGTTTTTTTTTATTATTTTGAGTATGAATCTGAGTATGAATTCTCTGCAGTTATTCTGCATTATTCTGCATTCTGCATTACTGTAATGCAGATAAAGTCAACAATTAGAATCTAAAATTGAGGGGTACAGGTACATAGGGCTCATTTTATACAGATAAGATTAATCGAATGATGGATGAAAATCTACTTTTTGTGTACTGCATCTGAAAGGCAACTCTAGCAGCTTGACGGAAACAAAGGTCAAATGTCTGATGCTGCCTGCACATATATTACAAACGGATAGTTCTTGATTAGATCTTTTTTTAAAAAATCTTATTTTCTAACTAAAACAGGACAGAAATCTGTCAGCTAATGAAAATAATAATCTTAATATACTTCAATGTAGTAGACATTTAAAAAGTAAGATCCTTTTACTCACTGCATGTGAATGGGAAAAAACATACAAGTGAAATTAAAATTCTGTTTTTCAGGTGCACAAGAATTAATGAAAAGAGGCATTATTAAATAACCCTTTAGTTATTACATTATCTTACTTTTTTAATTATGCATTGGAAAACTTTCCTGAAAGAACTTTGAAGTGATTGAAAATATATTCAATAACTTTCAGAGAAAGAATATGTACTGAAATTGAAAAGGGATTCATTGAGTAAGGCTCAAAAAGCCTTTATATAAATATTCATCATTTCCAAATGAAGTGGCTTTCAATAACATTTCACAGGTAGTTGATATTTATTTCACTTTCTAAAGCCAAAATTCTGATGAGTGATTTGCGTTAATAGCCTATCCATATCCAGAGTCCAACTGACTTTAGATTACAGGCTGGAGTGGTGACACCTCATGACACATGACATATTAGGTATTTACTTAATTTTACCGAGGACATTGGGTCTTGACTACCCAAAACTAATAGTGGGACTCAGTCCAATGTGATTGTTAACTTCAATTCAAGAAAACAAAGGACACTTCCTGGAAATAATATGCTTTGGATTGTGGCAAAAACAGGATTTCATTTATCAGAATTTGATTTAAGTGATGATAAGTGAAAGAGTCAGATCGTGGAACTGCCACAGACAAGACACACAGATCCACTGATCCTGCCACTCTTGAAATGTCATTTTAAAGTAGCATTTTTATAATGCGTAAATACAGCCAGAGCCCTAATACATATGTACAACCTAGTATTCTACTAAAAAGTTGGTACCTTTGTTCACTGAGCATGGAAGCTAAATACCTAACATTTGAAAAAAATAAAAATTAAAGTGTAGAACTGACCTGTCTGCTGTATCTAACTGACCTGTCTGTTGTACCTCATATAGTTGGAAGCAGCAATCCATAGCAGTGAAAATATACTTTTTGGAGGGTAGGTTCAGATTTGATTCTAGCGGTTGGGAAACCACCACTGATTTAAAACTCCCCACTTGAACCAGAAAGTACTGCATGTCCAAGAGCCAAGACTGACAGTATCTCAATGGCTCTGCTTGTAGCAACACCTCTTTGAGTATTATTATTCTTATTTTACAGATAGAGAAACTGATGTGAGTATAGACAGGATCTTTCCTGAGATTCACAAAATTTGAGTTCATTCCCTGTATCTACCACAGATTTTCCATGCGATTTTTCAGCAAGTCTCTTAAGCTCATTCAGGCTAAAGCAGAAGGTAAATATTTAGCCACATTGACACTTACAAAACTTTTAGCTTCTTCTTCTTGTTATCTGTGTATGTCACTTGTGTTTACTCACAGATTAAATCAGATTAAGACATCGATAACAGAGCTTTTTTAAAAAATAAAAAAGCTTGAAAAACCCTGCAATCTGGGTTCGTCTCCTGATTGAAAAGGTGACTGTGCTAGCCAGAGGCATAATTTGATGTAGGGCAAGGGAGAAGTGGCAAAAAACAGTTTATATGGGGAAGGATATCCTAAAAAGCAGGTGCAACTCCGACTGATTTTTCTCAGGAACATTTATTATTATTATTATTATTCCTGAGTTGAGGCTGTCTAGCCTATGAAAAGGAACTTCAAATTTTACCCATTCACGATGGCACATGAGCACACATTTAGCTTTAAAATATGTGGCCGAATACCATTACAGTCAAATCCTGAGGCTTACACTTCAGCAAACCTCAAGTGTGTGCTTTAAATTTGGTTACAGTTATGAGTACTATCTTGAGTGAGAATCTTTTTCTTAACTATAAACTATAAACAGAGGAAAAAAAAGTATTTTTTTTTTCCTCTACATGACTATAATCTTTGTAATACACCTAAAAAGCAGGGCAACTGATAACTTTAGTGCAAAGCTAGTAGTAACAACATTTAGGGCCAACAATAATAACTTAAAAAGTAGATAGTCTAATGGAAACTGTTGTACGGCTTAAAACTCAAAAAGATACAAAACTGTACCTTTCCTCCTAACTTATAGCTAGAATGCACTGCAATTTTTTTTTTAAATCTTCCACAGCTTCCATGCTAAAGATTTCGAAGATGCGAGTCCTGTGGTAACAGGTAACAATACTACTAACAATATAATAACTTACTCCTGACAAAAATATCATGCTAGGAAATACAATTGAATTATATTTTTGTTTTGTGATCCAAACTCTTATTGAGAAGGAAAAATCATTTTTACATAAAACACCACTTTTTTACACACTTTTCACATTTTCTTATTTAAAACAACAAATAAAACTACTACATCCAATCTTAATACCTTACTTTGAAATCAATGGCCAAGAGATTTCATTTTGAAAATGCAAATTATTTATACAGTGTTCTTTGCAGCTAAGGTTTAGTATCTGACTCAATATTCTCCTAAGGCAGCAAGTTCTACATAGCAACTATAAATCACAAAGCAAACAAATGAACAATATTTTGAATATTTTGAATCATTTGAGTTTCAAAAACACAATGCATTAAAGCAGCTAAAACTTTTAGCTGCTATTAAGTGGAAAGAGGGAGCAAAAAACACAACAGCAAAGATCTTCCATTTTTTTAGATTTTCTCATCTGTTTTTAGTTATTACAATATACTGTTCTTGTTTGTGTCAAGTGGAAGTGACCCCCCAACAAAAATGGATAGACAAGTCCAGGACTTAGAGAAAACACTGAAAAAAAATCTGAGAAAAAAATATAAATCAAAGGAATATAGAAGCTGTTAGGACTTCATTTTAGTACTGTTAGCAATTATTGGTAATATTATTGGCAAAAGTATTGTTATCAAAAAAATAAGCTTTTATTTATATAGATACATAAAACACTGAAAAGAGTTTCTATAGATTAATTAGTTTGCAATTCATTATGAAGTATCCTGTAAAGGTTAATTATTATTATATTAACTGTAGCAACATAGTCACTGCTAAAGCTTACTCTTTCAAATATTTCCTATTTTAAATAAAAAAACAAGGGCAGGAGGTATTTGCTGGTTAACACCAAGAAATTGAAAACCATCCCACTCATTGGCTATTAGATATAATTAACTTTGGAGATTTTTCTTTTTAAATAGCTTTTATGGGTTTTATGTTTCTTTGGCCCTGCTAAACCTGGCTCATATACTGAATGTAATTAAAATATAATACTCTTCCAACTCAGACCTAACAATAGGAATTTAGACACTGGCAATTTGTGATGGTGTCACTTTTAACTGAGTCACTTTGTTTTAATTTCAAGTCACTAGGATACAGGTGAAGCACACTTTTTCTGGCAGTCTTGGAGACAGAAAGGTTCTCTCTTTTCCCAGAACAGACATAACATGCTTACATGTAGTGTAAACATTTTCCACATCATACTTTTTCCCAACAGGATCACTTCTGAGCAGAGATGTTTTACCTTTTAGTCCTGTTCAACTTCTATGCTAAAATTTCCTGTAAAAAGGGTTGCCAGGTATATGCCACATTTTGAATTTACAGGTGGGGGTCCCTTCTTTCGGCTACGGATAAAGAACACTTGATTCCTAGGTCTTTTCATTTTACTCTTCCTTACTCTACCACTCCCTCTTCTTTCAAATCCCTCCCAATTAGAACAATATTAACAAAAATATGTTTTGGTTAGATGCCTTGCTTAGATGTTAAACGCTTTGTTGGGAATACCTCTATTTACAAGTCTTGTATACTATTTTACATGTTAGAAGTATTTAACCATGGGTATCTATTTCACAGTGATTAATTACTGGATGATCATGAACATGGAAAATTGAGTTCATTATGTGTCCTGGTTTAAGGCCTGAGTTTAGTCATGCTGTATTAAGTCTTCTTGACCTTCTTTTCTGGAGGCCATTGAGGCATGTTTTGACCTGTACTAGAAGATTTCTTCTGCTCTCTGTCAGAACTTCTTTATTTTTTTCTTCCTATTTAAGTCATGAAGATCAATAGCTGCATTTGCAAAAAGATCATTAGTAGCATCATCGACACTAAGATAATGATCCAAATTTTCTTCTATTAGAGATGAGGGACGGAGAAGACATACAAAGCATGTTTCTTCAGCATCAAAATGCAGGCATACCACCACGAAGATCTCTGAACTGCCTGAAGAGAGAAAATATTTCAGTTTTGATAAATGTGTCTTTCTTGCTTAGGTAATTGTCTAGAAAGTGAGGTTACTGCCTACACACTAATACCTGGTGTAGTGAAAATATCATGCAGTAATTATGTAAGAGGTGCTGGCTTGGAATAAATTCTTTAAATACTAGAGAATTTTAGATTAAACTTCCCAGGGAGGAGTTTGCAACTGCTGCTCTTCTTGACCTCCATTTTACATCTAGATATGTTCCTAATCATGTTTGTAAATTGAATAGTTACCAATCTATATTCATGCTAGATTATATCTGAATCTCCTACCACAGTTTCCTAGTGACAGCACATAAAAATATTTGTGCTGCCAAAGCTCGGATTATATTCGCATGTCCCCAGGTGAAAGCTGAGGGTAGAAAATTTAAACTTCCAAGTATAAACAGCTCTGAAGAAGCCATCCTACACAACAGGCAATAAATGGCTCATGCACAAGACATATTCCAGAGACAGCACTTCTGCGAGTATTTTGCAAGTCTCTACCTCAAAGTGCAAAGCAGAGATTTCTTCAGGTGTAAGTGGAGCCAGAACCCTTTGCATGAATAAACTGCTGTAACATGTATTTTATTAACATGTTCATATATGTATTTTAATCACTTAAAAATGTCAAATTATTTTTAGGCATTCCTAACACAATGGTTATTCCAGCATCTTACTAAACTTTATGCTAAATTAAAATTGCATAGAACTAATTAGTAAATTTATCCTGACAATCAGGATGATGAGTTGGAGTCTCAGATCCTGGGCCTTCCCTGATGCACCAAAAGGAAGGAAGGAAGATGTGCTCTTAGGGAGCAAGGCAAACACTTTCCATTGCCTGTGGGCAGGAAGAGCTGCCTGCTTGTACTGCAGTCCTGTTTGTGTGCTTGGCTGTCCACAGCTGGGTCATCTAGTAGAGGGACTTCTTATGCTAAGGATTATTCACGTTGGGTATATATATGTGTGTGTGTGTGCATATGTACACATATATAGACATATTCATGATCCTTTTGGAACCGGAGCTATAATTCAAACCTCCTTTAGCATTAGGGTCACGCAGTAATCTTTCTCTTCTCTCTTGCTGCTTGTTGAGTTACACATTCCACCTAAAAAGCTTCCAGTGACGCTCTGCAGAGCATTCTCATTTCAGAATATAGCTGGGAATTAAAGCACTGTCATGGAGATGGAGGCTTCATGTGGGTTGGATACATGTAAAAGAAAAAAGACAGCTGACCCTGGGCTTCTCACAGCCTTAGCAAGAATGCCTGAGCACAAGATTTATGCATCACAGTCTGAAAAGGACTTTATTTACAAGTTCAAGGCATTTTTGACACTACTGAATGGGGAAAGTCTGTTGAGGTAATCAAGGATTTCACTTTTTTCTTTTTTTTTTAATGTCACTCTGATCAAACACACAAGATTTCTGCATGTCATTTCCCTGTGGGTGGCATTTCCATGAGGAGACCACAGAAGAACTCACTTGACAGCCTGTTCCTTGAGATCCCAGATGCCTACATTGCAAACTTCTTTAGGAAAAGTTCATCTCTGTTTTCAAGGAAAACAGAGCTGCACTACATTTTGCCTGAAGCACCATCAGTCAATGTGCTTGGAGAACTTTTCCCAATCAAACCCAACAGGGTTTGATCTGCAACAGAGAAAGCTGCAAGGCAAAGTGTCCCTTTTGACCAGCCATAAAGGCAAAATATTAAGCACCTAGAAAAATGCAATTAAAAAAATTGAGCCACCTCTGGGATTCCCATCACCTCTAGGGCTGGGTACAATTGACCAGATTTTAAACATTACTTCCTAAATACGATGTAAATTTAATTTCAAGTATATGAATCCTCTTACACATCTGTCTCTCTGAGTCCATGAAGGTTACCCAGGAATTCTCCTGCAGAGCCAGAAAATAAACCCCGAGCTCCTAAAAACAGCTATGCAAATACTGCATGTTTTAGTTGGAAAACTGAACACATTTTTTGGTTTATCCTGATAGTAAAATAAGTTGTTTAAGACTTTCATGGATACAGAAGGGTGTGCAGCATATGTGTGAAGAGAGAGCATGGTTTTTTTTTTGTTGTTGACCCAAACCTTCCTATCAACTGAAAACAAATTTTTCAAAGAAAGAAAGAAAAGGTTATTTACCATGTTTTATGGCTTTAGTTAATTTTTAAAGTCAAAACAAAAATAACATTTTAAAATGCCAAAACATTTTGTTTGAAAAATGTCAGAATGAAATATTATGACCTTTCAATTTTTTTTTTTTTTTTTGAAATTCATGGAACTATTTTACAGAAGGAAGCTATGGCCACAAACACCTTAATTTCCTGAAAACTATTTCTTATTAATTTGGCATTCTCAAAGAAACTTCACTGTTCCATAGCTGTAGCCAAAGATAGCTTCCTACCCATTGAACTACTCTTCCTCTCTAATAAGCTGCTGATATTAAAGTTATCCAAAAAAGAGAGATTCAGCTGTACTGCAATTGCTAATATTGGCCTTAAAGGCCTTTTAACTTTTAAATTAAAGAGGAGCTTTTTAAAATGAAAAAGAAAATCATTCTTTAATGCATTTGAAATTTTCTCAAGGAAGCCTTATATTAATTAAGATGAAAAAGTTCTTTTTTTTTAATCAAACCTAATTATAGTATCTGAAAGTCTAGATTCTCTGAACTCTTATTTCACAGAGGAATGAAAGGGGCATCCTTAGTATTTTTTTCCTAAGAAAACAAGTTTTATCTAATCACATTCAGTTAACCACTTTTAATGGAGTTTGAGTTTCTCTTATAGTATTAAGAGCTTTAGCAGAAAAATATTTGGGTGGCTGGATGTTAGGAAAAAAATCAAAAAGAAAATTGCACCCTAATTTTGCCATATCCTGAACTAAACTATGGAGTGAAATGTCTAGTAATATTTATGAAACTTAAAAGTGTAAAATATAATACTCAAATATGTACTCCAAATTTTCCATGTTTCTAGTAAACCCCCCTGATCTGAACATCAAGCAGATAATCTCAAAGGAAATGGGTCTAGTTTTATCTGAGACTTCTTGATCTAGTTAAAAGGTGATTAGGTGTTTTCTTCTGATGCTACTTCACTGGATTTATAATTGAAACTTTTATTGTGGCTCACAGCTCTCCATGCAAAGTGGTTTTCAATGTTGATCCAATGAAAGAGAAAAAAAAATCGAAGAACAGAGGTTACTTTGTGGGCTGTGGTTTGAGAGAGCCCATTGCTCTCCTCTCGGGAACGAGGACAGCACTCACAGCGCAGCTGTAGCAGGAGGCAGCAGTTCAGGCTAAGGCACTTTACGATCACGTCCCTGAGTAGTTTTCTTGCATTCCTCTCTGCAGCAATATCCCTTGTTGGTGCAATTCTGTTTCTCCACTAAATATCCCTGCTCTCAACTTCTGAGTCCTAATCTGGTAATGCCACCAGGGGAAAGAGCAATACACAGACCTCCTAAGGAATCACCACATATTTACAATAATGTCTACATTTCTATCTGCTAATGTGGTGGGTGAAGGCTGTAATCAAGCCTTTGTTCCCACCAAAGATTTGCGGAGGAAGAATCTGATAAAATCCCGAAGTTGTCGAATGAAATGGGCTAGCAAGTGTGAAACATGCTGCTGAAAAGGTGACGTGGTCTAACACAGAGCAAAGTTTATACTGATGAAAATGAATGGACTTTTGGGGAGCCTGTGTCAGAGCCATTGCAAGTTTGCCTCAAAGAAAGGCAGTAGTCTGTAGTCTGGTGTGCCACTCATCTGTGGGAAGAGGTTGCTGATACTTAGAAGAATAACCCTGGGAAACTTGCAAGGGCCTTTCAGAATGGCACAACACTGAAAATCTCTAACCATCCATACCCCTGTGCTCACCTCAGGTAATTTTTACATTGCAGAAAAAAAAGCACATGTATTGCAATAACAGCACAATTTATTTATGAAGTGATTGTTTGCTACATATGTCTAAGTTTTCTCCAAATATAAAAATACAGTGAGCTGAAGTTATTCCTTATTTATCTAGTTTTGAATTTTAATGAAGAAGAATGTCGTAAGTTGATGAATTTTTTAAAACCAAAAGATGAATTAGATTAATCCACTTCACAGCCTTTCATGTTCTGGCAAAAGGTATTGTGGAAACTTTTAGGTAAGTAATGTTTAATTTAATTATTTAGCTGTATAGTGCATCCATTCCAGCTCAAAAGAGACAGAGATTAAAATATGCAGACTGGGAATTTTGAGAACACTATGCAATGTCTGCATATATTCTTAAACAATCACATGGGAAAATAGCACAAACTACCATAATTTCGCTAAAGAGCCTGAATTTATGCCAATTCACAGATGCTGCAACTGGTCGTACAATACATACTTAGTTCTTTCTTCTTAAGTGTTATCATACTCCTGTTCTGGCAAGTCTGTGCATACCCGCTGCCCTTGTTAGCCTCATGGGCTACCAGGAAGGGCAAACGGGAGCATTTAGCATGATGCTGCTCTAGAAAAGCTGCTTCAGCGAGTGGGCTGTAAAACGCCAGTGGTCAGCAGGAGAGGTCCAGGCAGCAAAGCAAAGCTTCATCTGTACCTTCTGCCACTCTACCTGCTTCAGTTCAGTCTGTAGCTTCCAAAGACATAATATCCACTTGTTAAATCCTAATTAAAACTAGACCCATTAGCCCCTCCTTACCATGCTGACTCCCCAGTCATCAAGGTTCTCACTTTGCTTTCTGCCTTCCTCATTCCTGATTGAATCATTATCTTCTCTCACAGAAAGGTGAGAGACCCTGAAGGTTTTGCTGTCAAAAACCCTCTCTCTTAGAACGTTTTTAATAATTTTCTCATGTTCTGGTATTTTTAGATGCCAAGTCAGAAGTTTCACTGCATAAGAAAGGAAAGCAATTTACAGCTTCATGTAGAAACATAGCCACTTCCAGTTCATTTGTTTTTCATCTTGATTATCAACACGTTTGTCATCTCTCCGTAATTTATTCATTATCTTTATCCGAGGAATGTGAAGGGGAGGGGTGGGAGCAAAGAAGGAGATAAGTGCACTTGTCAAAATGTGAAACAGATGCTCTAACAATGATTGGAGACAATTAATGTTCTCAATAAGCATCAGCAGGCAAGGTCCATGTACTGCTTCAAGTTTCTGCAGCAAACAGCTTTCTGGAAAATGCAAATGCGCAGGCTTTATTTTCCAGGCACGTGAGAGCATGTCTTGCTTGTAATGAGCTGTCCTAAGGAACTTCACGTTGCTACTTAGCAAGACGGCTGTTCCCATCATCACTGGCCTAAATAATGACAAGAGGAGGAGATGGGAACTCTACTGCAGCCCTAACAGAACCGAGGAACCTGTCAGCACTCCCTCATTCTGCTTCGAGCTCAGCATGTAAAGCAAAGCACTTGGCACATGTTTGACTTTGAGCTACTCAAAGTCAACAGCTTAAAAGCATGCACTTAAAAGTAGGTAGCTACCCTGAAATTGCTGCAGTAGGTATGGTCCTAGCAAAGGTCTTTCCTGCACAGGGAGATTGTAGGTGTCACTTGTAGAAGAAAATGGCCCCAGGGAGCCCAGGGGCCTAGCTTTGAAGGCCACTCATCTGCTCTCACCATCCAGCACAGAGAAGTACCAGCATAGTCAGGGAGTTAAAATCAAGCTTCAGTCTGTACCACTTTGAGGAATGCTGCTGTGAAAGCCAATCACAATAAATAAATAGTATAAGAGAGAAAGAAATCAATAACAAATAGATGATCTAATTACTAACACTTGTAATAATAGTTTATTGTTCTGTGCCACATGTAGCTTTCATCTTCCTCGCTCTGCGCTTTGTCAGTTTAATTTCCCTTTCTGCTGCTCTGTTATCTAAAATGATCAAATGCCTACCATGCCCTGGAAAGTACACCAATTAAGAGATGCATTTAAATCTGCCTGAATGTGCCTGTCATAAAGTTAATTGGAATAAACACATATTTGATAAGTAAGGCTTTGTTTGAATTTTGATGAAAGGCAGAGTATTACCCATCTCAAACTTTCTTTTATTGGTTTATATTCTTTCTTCCCTCGCTTTTCCCCCTTTCATTTCATTTTTGATTGAGTAATGATAGCAAACACCAGCCTGAAAGGTTATTCTAATCCAGAGGACTTTTTTACATCATTCCTCAATCCGTAGGTAACATCTGCATTTTATCAGGGAGAGTCGCTCTTAAAACCTAATGAATGGTTTATTTATAATCCATTCAGCTATTTGGGTCAATAGCAAAGGGATGAAATTTTTCCTTTGGAAAATAGGCTGAATCCCATCTAACACAGGCTTTATGAAGGGAATATTGCCCGTTATCAGTTAATCATAGAAAACACTGTCCCCTGGCTCAGGGACCAGAGCAAACCTGTCCAAGGCACCGCTGCATCACAGCGTGTCTCAGGCAGGGACCAAGGGGCCAAGGAAGGGAAGGATGGGGAAGCTTCTCATGATGCTTCTCCCACATTTTTTTCTTCTTCCTTTTTTTTTTTTTTTCCAATCACTTTTACCTGCCAGCTAAACTCTGGAAGGGCAGCAGTGGGTGCTGAAAAAGCTCCCACTACCATCTTCTTACAGCTGGTAGAAATCAGGAGCTGACAGATTTCTTCACCAAGAAGTCACACTCAGGCTGTTCAGCTATTTAATAATCAGCAGCACCTATCCTCCAAAAGCCTGTTATGCACAATATATGGCAATGAGTTCCACATTATACAGAAAATAGCTTTTTTTTTCATGCTATGTAAAATAACACTTTATTCCATTTAAGCCTGTTACCTGGTTTATACCATATCTGTTATAAATGGAGGGGAAAAAAAAGCATGCATTAGCCAGATCAGACCATAACAAGAGTTTGCTTAATGGCAGTCAGCATACATGTTAATTTCTTTAACAGTGTTCAGTGGCTTTTTGTCCAGCTAGGTATCACCAATATACACATCCAAGACAACACATGCCTGTCCATGACCACTATTTCAGAAACTCACAATCTGCAAGAAACTGATGTCTGCATCAGCTCAAACAAACAAGCAAACAAACGTGATCTCTACAGTGACTGGATCAGCATGTAAACCAAGCAGTGCTTTAGAAGAACATGGCAGAACAAGTTCACTGTGACCCACTTTGAGTTTGGGTTTTATGAGGTGACAAGATTCAAGTAATCTAAAAGGAGGCAACATGCTAATTTTCCTCTCTAGTGTCTTATTGCCATCGAAGGAATCAGCTATCCAAATGCATGGTTGATTAAACTGCCTTGCTATCACTGGACCAATATCAGGAAGAAATTTGATTCAGGGAATGTATTAATTATTCCTGTAAACGCGGGGGTACGACATTTTGAAATATGTGCATGTGACTTAAGAACACTTAAAGAGAAGCCATCTGGGAAAGGAAAGCACACAAGCTATTCCAGGCGTCATGTGTATGTGGCATTTGTGCATGACGTAAAATATGTAAGCAATGTGAAAAAGTCCACCTCATCATTCCTTAAGGACACGGCAGTACTACTGCATGAATGAAACGTACATGTTTTCTCTAATGCTAGAGCAAGTATTGAGGTAATCTATTTTTCATCTTTAACACAGGCATTTATTAGCAGAGTTAATAAGAGATTCTTGGTCTGAACATACTGCCTGTTGTTAAAATCTAAGGATTAACACGGTGTCGCATGTCTGAATAGAATTACTTTCCCATAAGATTTGAAATACCAAGTTATTTCCATGGTCCATTAGGTCTGCTGTCCTGCCAGGTGGCAGTAAATAAATGTCTCCTCAAAAAAAAAAAAAACACAGAAAATTTTAATTCTAGAATATCATCTAATTCCAACATGCATTATACACCTTGATACTTGTTCCAGTACAGCACGTGCAAAGAAAAATTTCCTTCTAACCTTTACAGGCAACTAATTTATGCCCTGAAACTTGGCATTTGATTACGCTTATCTGGCAGGCACAGCTACACACACTGTTATCAGAGATTCTTCCAGGATTACAACAACCTTATCTCATCTCCGATTACGATAAGGGAACAACACTGCATTTACAGCCCTCCACAGTAATCTGGATAAATTAGAGTTCAGTAACAAGAACCTGATAAAGGAGCATGTTCTCCTGCCCCCAACCACTTATAAATACATAAGCTCTAATAACTAATTATCATCGATTTTCAAGGTATTATTTTTCTGGGATTCTGTCAACACCGTTTTTCTTTGAGATGTGGGCCTAGCTTCTCAGATACATTCAGTTCACAGTTTCCAGACATTTGGTAAATGCCCGGAAGAAAGACTATTTTCTGTGATGTGTCTCCCTCGGTCTGAACCAATTAACTGCTACAAACGTGGAAAATATCCGTTTTGCCATGGTTTTGAACTTTTCCAATCTTTCCATTTGGAAGATCAGAAACAATCCAATCAGACTGTTCGCCACCTGGCTCTTCACATCACTTTTCACAGTGGAATTAAATAAAATTATCATTTCCAATTTGAAAATAAAAGTGGAAGATAATTATTCAACAGTGACCTGGATGTCCCTTTAATTAGTGCTCTATATTCATCCAAAACACTGCTGGGTTTGATTTCTGTGCTGGGTTTCTCTTCCTAAAAGTGGTTAAGTGCTATGGGATCTCTTGGAGTGGACTTTGTGCAGATCGTTTTTCTTTTTTTTTTTTTTTTTTTAACCCCACAGCATCCCCTACTGCTGCTTTTAGGAATGGTATCGATTCACTTTTACTTAAAAAGTGATTTCACTCTCTTCTCAGCTGAAAGGCAAGCTGGCAGTACAGGGCTTTTCCAGAGGCACGGAGGAAAAGCGCTGGAAAAATGGAAAGACTTAGTGTCCCCAAGAGACTCACAGGTGACTCTTTAAGAGAAAAATATTGCCCCGGTAATTCAAAAGGGGAAGTACTGTCTGCTTCAGTAACAGAAAATCCCAAAGACTAACTAGTGTAGCCAATATCTAAGGAGCCTGGAACAGCACAAGAGACACTCACTGATTTAAAACAGCCCTTCCAGAACTGCTAATGCTCCTTGCAAGGAGCCTCTGCTCCCTTGCAGAAGACATGGCCACATTTCTCCCAGGTAAGTGGCTGCTGTCGGTCCCAGCCCAGCTTTCTGTTGTGCTTACATAAAACAAGCCTTTGACTGCAGTCAGGGCTCTTTTTGTTTTTTGTTTTGCTGTTTTGTTTTGCTTTGCTTTGTTTTGCAAGTACTTGTATGCTGACTTCAAGGAGTAGGATTTTTCCTTATGCATGCACAAAAATTCGCAAAATACGTATGCAGGTAGAGGCAAAGGGGAAAGGGAGGAGGCGAATATTCAACTGCTGGTTCCTCTGCTTCTTCCTTTCCCTATCTATTAAATTGAGTTAACAGTACTTCTGCACCTCCCAGGAGTGTTGTGAAGCCGCTCTCATTAAAGTTTGTAAAGTGTTTCGAGATCCTTGATAGCCGATGCTGCACAAGTGCAGAAACACGTCGCTTGGTAAATACAGACAGCAACTCACTCCCAGCCTCCATGGTGTTCGGTAAAGGAGCGACTGAAGAATATCACACGCTGCAGGCTCAAAGGGAAGTGAGCTCACCAAAATAAATAATTTAGCACAGACTTCGAAGCACCCGGCTTCCTAAGGATGAGCCGAAGAGTTCATCCCCTTCTCCGCTTGGCGCCTGAGTATAAACCGCAGCCCTGAGCATCACGGACAGGGGCTGCAGCTCCTCTCTGCTGGAGAGCTCTCTTTATTGTACCTCTCCATTAGCTGATGAATTGGGGTCAGGATGGTTTGTGTTATTACTGCGAGCATAGAAGGAACTTTGCCCAAACATGGAAACAAAACAGACTTGCATCATGAAAAATGGCTTGGGACAGTGATAGCTGCGAATATTGCCTTATTAAAGGGTCTTTTCCCCCCCATTGCTAGTCCAATCAAATGAAAAAGCTCGGGGGGGGGGGGATAGAATTTAGTCAAAGGATTCACTCGTATTTCAGTTTTCTGTGTCTGAGCTAAAGAAAGATTTCTGCATCCTCAGAATGCAGAGGATTTGGAAAAGAAACCACAATATCTGAACTCTTCTCTAATTTTAGGATTTTATACTGTCACAGTGCAAGTATATAACGTGAGCTCTTAGTAGTAGCAAAGTCTCTAGTGGATTCATGAGTCCCCAGCACATCTCAGTTTCTGGAAAAATTGTATCCATGCAGTAGGACTTTCTGGCTTTGCCCAACATTCAGACTTTCCGCACCTCAACCCAGACTGCACAAACTGTCCCAGTTCATGTTTTTGTCCCAGAGAAATCTGATGGTGAATTTTCTATCACTTATTTCAGCTGAATTGTAGTTTGACTACAACATACTTTAAGACAGGCCAATTGTCTCATGCCTGATTCTAAGGAAGCCTAAAAGCACAGATGCAGCTACATAATAAGAGAACTGCAATATATATATATATATATAAAATTAAAAATAAAACAGAAAAGATCACATGAAATTTGAGTTTAATTTTTCTTTTATCAAAAAGCAGTTAGTACAGCTCCAGGAGCGCCTCATACTCCCAGAAGGGTTCTGCAGCTTGAATCACTGTGAAAACGACTCTAGCTATCCAAGACAGAAAATATTATTTCACAGCTGAAATGAGCATGCTTTCCTTAAGGCCTCATCCAAACCAATTTTAAATCTGTGGCAACCACTTAAATAATGATTTTTGAACCAGGACCTTAACTTGCTAAGCATCTGTATCTACAGAAACCCAACTGACACGCAAAAAGTCAGATAATGATGTTTTTACTAGAAAAAGCAGTCATAAATGATTTGTAAAGAAAATAAATCTATCTTGAAAACCAAGGAGAGATACAGCATTCCCCTTCCATTCTAGCTTGTGGTCTGTTACTCTATTTTTTGCTCTGAACAATAAATGAGGAAACAACCTGGTCCTTTCTAGCTCTTTCTCTAAAGGAGATTAATTATTTCCATTGTTAACTAAAAGGTTTTTTTCTAATTAAAAGAAATTACAAGCCTTTCACCAGTGGTATTACTCTAGTCAATAAACTAATTAGAGTTGTGGTAAATGAAGGAAAACCCATCAACAGATCTTAGGACCTGATTTAGAAAATTTTAAGGATGTGAATTTGTCATTCCTTGAAAAAGAGAGAAGGACTTTAACATGCACTTAAAGGAGAAGGATTTAAACATGCACTTTTAGTCATTGTTTAGAATGTGCAGAAAAATACTAGTCCTTTGAAATGAGAGAATTCCCTCCAGAAATTTCTACCCACTTTAGCTATGTTTTATTATGCCCTTTTCTTGGGAGGAAGGGTGAATTACAGAAACTGGGGAGAAGGAAAGAGTAGAATCTCCTTTTTTTCATTGTACTTTTGAGCTCTTAAATTCCATTCCAGTTCAATCAAAATCATTTCAGATAATAACACTGATATACCAGAAAACATACTGCAAGTGCTGTGAAGACTTACATGATTTATGCTATAATCTTCATCAACACTCTAGCACCTAAACAGTTTCTTCAACCACGGTTAAAAAAATAAAAAAGCTGCATTAACTCTACTTTTCAAATAAATACATAGAGGCTTCTCATCGTGTGATATCGTGATAGACACCAAATATTATGTCACTAGCCATGTCAAGTTTGAATCCAAAAACGAAGACTTTACCTGTTACTTATCTATCTATTTTCATCTTTTTGTCCATCTTCAAGCTCTTTTTTGCACAACAAGATGAATGCTTGAGACCATGTAAAGATTATGTAACAGCCCATGACCCTTTTAGCAGAGATGCATAAGCTGCCCATGCACAGACTTGCCATCTACTGCAAAGTACAGCAGAACTAACCAGCTCATGCAAATCCATTTCTTCTGTATTGCAGAGCAAAATCCAAGCATAACCTATTATTCCTTCTCATTTCTGTTGGCAAAACCTGTTTAAAATCATTTTAGTAGGGTTACAAGTACTGACCTGATCTCCCCCATAATCTTGGAAGCTTCAGAAATGCTTTAAAAAGGGATATGGTGAAATAAGAGAGAGAAAAACATATACTCAGCATTTTGAAGATAGATAATGAAACAAGAATTACTCCTGGTAATCCAAAGTCAGCCCTGTCATCAGTACTTCCACTTCTCATGTCCTCAAGGTATTTTAAAAATTATAAAATTGAGTGAGATAATAGCAATTGTCATTAATAGTCAAGATCTACTTCATAATTTATCATCGAAAAAACATACAAATATTCTGTTGGAATTTTCTGGTAGACTTAACAATCTGTTTTGAGACACCCAAATAGCAAGGAGAACTAGGTCAAGATTGCTATAAGTTCAAGGAATTTCCTGAGTAAAAAACATTTTTTAAAAAAATCCTTCGGGGAATCTAGCACACTCTTTATGCCACTAACTGACCCAGTATCTATCGAAGGTTTTGAATTTTGGGGGGGATTTTGCCCTATGGCTTCAGTTACGTCAGCTCTCATGTTTGTGGATGTAGAGAAAGATTTGCTGGAATTGGCAGTGGATAACCAGGTTAGGTAACTGGGGAATTTCTGGCAGAAGTACAAGTTGTATTTCTGAGCTTCCAAAGAGAGTCACACATTCTTCCTCTTCTAACTCATATAGTCACCTCTCCCAGGATGACCCTATGACTTTCCAAGTTTTTCTGGGTCAGAGTGATCAGGTAGAAAAGATGAGATGGGAGATCAAAAGATGAAACTGACGGCCTTACACTAGCAGAATAGTACGGGTAATAGGTAAAGGAACAGTAAAAGTAACAGAGGAGTAATAAAAGAGATTATGGAGCTCTGTTAGATTAATATGAAAGAGCCAGAGCAAAGAGGGAAGTCAAACTGTTGCTAGTTGTAGGAGGAAAATGCTAGTATTGCTCTATGAAAAATGCAAAACACAAACATCCTTTTTTTTTACTGTAGCAGGCTGCTCTTCCATTTGCTATCTTGCTTAGGGGACTAGTCTGGATGAGAGGCTGGAGGATAAGAAATAGAGGTATAATTTATTTTAATTGTTTTGAAGTAAAGATGCAGTGAGGATTAGCCTCTGCAGTTTTCACATGAGAAAATAACAAATTAAAGACACACTAAAGTCAGTGGCACTGAGCCTTTAGCACAGCCACATGCCATCAGCGGAATGAAAGAAGACCCAAGTTACCAAAACAGACGCTGTGGCTTCTGCTCAGCTGCGAGGGAGACAATCCCTCGGCAACTTTTACATTTTCCTGGATGTTCTGGGTAGGAAACTCTTTTTTCTTCAGCCCACGTTCCTCCATCTTCCTCATTTTCCCATTACATTTGTCTTTCCTGCTTTGTGTGTTAATCTTTTCAGACATTCTTCCTATACACATTGAACTTACAGCAGTGTCCACAGACCTTTTTCTGAAGCTACTCTCTGCTGCTCTCAAGGTTATTTTCCCTGAAGTGTCTGCAATCTCAGTCCTAGGATTACTGGCCTTATTTATGAGGCAGTGGCACACAACACGGCCCTTGAGATTAAGCAATCCCTTTGGAACAGTCAAGAAGTGTATATCTCTGTATTTATTGGCTTTCCTGTTTTCCTTCTACCTTCAAATCACAGCTCAATTCTGACCTTTTCTGTACCTCATCCCTCATCTGACTACGGTTTTCTCTCTTTCTACAGCTTGCTCATTTGCTGCTAATCCTTGGTTTCTTGTGCACAATTGCTCACATTTTTATGCAGTCTCCCTGACCCTTTGACAAAGACCTGTCACCTCCCTCCTCAGAAGCTGCAACTTTAAATCCCATTTAATCTTGTTCCCACCGATACAGCAGATCTCATCCCCTGGCCTGACACAGTCCTCTTCCTGGCATGGCTTGATTTCCTCCCTCTCATCCTCAGGGAGGAAGTGCAGACCCCTCACGGGCAGGGAGTGGAGATTTGCCGGGATTTACATCTCTAAAATCACAGTCATGCTTCTCCAAAAACCCACTCAATTTGGACTTAACTTTGGAGGAACACAGATTCACTGAGTGCCTCTGAATTACACTGTGGAGTTTCACAGGAATTTCAAGCTTTAAGCTGCTCAGATGAGTGGATTTGTTCCTAAATCGAATGTAAACTTTATTAAGATCCATATACCAGATTTTTTTTCCCTTTTCTGCTCAAGCAACCTTAATCTGTTGCCTTTCTGGTGGTCTGCTGACCAGAATGCAAATTCCAGGTTGTAATGCTTTATTTGAAAGAAATGCTGTTTTCCCCCAGCAAAACCCAGCAGGTGGAAGAGCAAGATTTAACTTTGTCCTTCATATCAAGGAATCCGAAGCCACTTCCCACAGCTCTCAGAGAAACAGCTGTGATATTCTGTGATGAAGAGACATGATTTTTTTTGCCAACTTATACATAATTTAGGAAAAGAGTCACAAATTTTCCAAACAAAGCCTGAAAAAACATATCAAAACATGGAAATCGTTTTGATTACTGGTCCAATTCACAATGCAGCCCCACAAACTCTTAACTGTACCCAGCTGAGAAAAGAAAAACCCTGAGCTTCAGAAATAAAAAGGAAGGGGTGGATGTGGGAAAGTGGGAAATTCCTAAAGCCCCTACAGAGCTATGGCTTGAGCTCCACTTGTACAACACTTGTACAGCACTAGTCTTTAAGGTATTTATTTATGTATGAATCAATTAATTTGATTTCCCTACCTCTGACTATTCAGCTTCCAGCCCATATTTGTACATAAGATTTCCTATGGGCATCAGAGCGAACATAAAACTGAAAGAAGGCTATAACAGCAAAGGATCAACTGACTGCTTGAATTGTTCTGTGAAAGAGTAGGAGGACACATAAAAACACAGAGAGATTTTTATGATAAAAACCAGACAATTAAGCCAGCCTCATGGAGTGACATAAACTAGTAAAAGGTAAGACTGGAATGAAAGGTCAAAACTGAGACAGATTTTGAAGTCTAGCACAAGAAATTTAGAATCACCCTGGAATATGGACAGTCAGTAAAGGGATACGAACAAATGACATGATCAGGACAGAGAATGTTCTGACTGCTTTGGAGCATTAGTATTTGTGTCACACCACCACCCAGAGGCTCCATGTAACTATGAGGGCCCCATTGTGCTACATATTGCACTAACACAGCAAATGACAGCTGAGGCCAAAATAACAGGGAAAAAAAAAAAAAAGGCAGAGAAAAAGCATTGGCACTGCAGCATGTAGAAGACAGAGCTTCAGTGGGGACTGAAGTGAAAAGATTTCATGCCAGAATGACTCTGGGCTTGCTCCAAAGGATCATGAACCTCTCAATGAACTTGCAGCCCAGCAAGTTCTGTATATTTCCAGGTGCTGTAATGAATGTTTCACAGAGAGATAATTAACCCCCTCACCCCAAAGCACCACCGAGCTGATGCTTTCCAGCACAATCTGTCCATGACACCATGGTAGAGTGCAGCGCCAGCTTTATTATTTCAGTTTGTTCTTTTCTTTTTCACTGCTACTGCTCTCTGAGGTTAATTGTATTCCCCTTGCTGATGCACAGTGGTATCTATACATAGACCTCATCATATACATTCTTCGTCTCTTTTCTTTTTTTTTTTAATCAATACGGAGTTCAAATACTGCACAACTTTCTCAACAGAATGTCAGGAGTCAGCTGGTGAAATGAGAGAGGGAACCAGCAAAGGAGCAAACCCTTGACCCTCTCTGATTTAGTCTACTCTTTTTCTTATTTAGGAAAGGATTCAAAGGAGATGAAGGAAAAGAATCACGTTTTCCTTGTGAAAGATGGGAAACAGTAAATGGTAACATGTACCATTACCCTGGTTGCTCTATCTTGCTCTACTTCAAGACTGAAGTCCAATATCCAACTAAGCAGTTAGATCATTCTCTTTCTTCAGACTCCTAAGATCACAGTTACCTCAGAGCTCTTCACAGAGATATTCAATGGGAGTCTCAAGAGGAGTTTGTACTACCTCCTTTTTGGAATGGGTTTCAGCCATTTTGCTCAAGTCCCTACCAGCACACAGACCTGATCTCCATCTGCCCAAATTAATCTTGCAACCAGAGGTATAGAGAAGCAGAAAGGACAGCCAGCTCTCACCAAAATGTGGTAGTCTTCCATTAGCTGGGTGAAATCCCAGCTCTGTGTCTAAGACGGAGGCTGATGTCCAGTCACAACTAATGTAACCCTACTGTGGACTTACTCAGTTGACTAAGTTGAGCTGAAGAGCTGGCTCAGCTGTTTTCTTGCAAGGGTCTAATTGATGGATACACAGCTACAATATACAAGACGGCACAAAAGGCGTTCTGTCTACATGGCCCCTTCACAGAGCTTGTGCTGAGCAGTGCCCCTTATTCTGCACTTTAGACATAAAATCTAACTCTGTCATGGCCCATCATGTTGAAATATTATGGCACATTTCAGTATGGTGACTACTGCAATACTCATGTATGTCTAGTTAAATCAGAAGAAAAACGCTATTTTCCTCCTATTATAGCAGCACAATACGGCGCAGTGTGAGAGTTACTCCAGTCCCTAATAAAGCCTAATAATACCTATTACTATGGCACACAAAGGTGCATTGTGAGAAATCTACTCCAGGCTCTAATAAAACTATCATTAGGGACTGATGGAGGCTAAATGGACCATCAGAGCATTCTACTCTGGTAAGTGTTACAGTACATTTTCAAGATAACTGTTTAACATTGTTCACCATTAGCAAATATCTTTGATTGATATTTTAATTTAATTTTGTGAGGGAAAATATGATTGTAATTTAACAGAGATGTATAATGTATTCATAGTGGTGACCGAGGAAGAGGTAAATCAGATGATTCATTTCAAACTGAAATCAACTCAAGCTGAAAGCAAACAACCTTCTTTGCTCCCTTTTGGATGATCGAGCTCCGTTGTTTTGGAACAGTTAATACTGAAGTTGAACAAATCTCTCCTTGTTTAAAAGTTTAGATTTGAGGAACAGACCAAGATAGATGGTTTCTTTCTCTGTAAGCTATAGATTAATGGATTGCACTAAATGGTGTGACATGCCCTTTAAATGGAATTTACAAGTAATATATTGTATGGCAACTGCATTATTAATGATTTTGATACCTGGTGTTTGTGTCTTCCTACTCTGAGCTCTTTTTATTTATGCTGGCAAAGGCGGAGGGCAAAAGCTGGCTCTCCCCAGTTTGCTGGGCTATGCTCTCATGGTCATATATATTCTCAGGCTTGTTCTCATTATTCACATTACATCTAGCCTGACACTTTCCCTGACTACATGCCAGGGCAAGAAGACCCAAAAAATTTCCATTGCAAGAGAATGACGAAAACCTTTATATAGATATATTTGGGCAAAAATTGAAGATGGCCAAAGAGCTCATCCCCCTCATTATTAAAAATTGTTTACAGCATCATATAAAAGGAAGTGAAGATAATCTTATTTTGCTATTACTTTTCCCCTTTTATAAACTTCTCTGAGAAGCAGACTGCACTGCAAATGCACTGATGTGTTTACCAAGAGGTAGACTTGTTCACAAAAGACTGAAATGATGACTAAAGGGGAATTAAAAAGCAATTATACAAAGAGGCAAAGTCAAATCACAGTATCGTTCAGTTCAGTTCACATTATTCAGTCTTACAAGAACTAGAGACTCATGAACAATCAGAAACAGAGAAATCATTCACAGGAAACAAAGACATTGCAGAAAACAAGTTTTTAGTCTTCACGAGAAATGGTGTCAGGGAGATACTTATTCCAGACCTTTACTTTCATAATAGCAAAAGAAAGATGCGGTTCAGAATAGATGATTAAACTGATACATTAAACAAGAATGAAAAATCAGAATAGGGTGGAACTGCTGAGGAAATTTGTCTGAAGTAACTAGCAGAAATATGAGGGGCACAACCTACTCATTAGGATGTCATTCTATCAAAATCAAGGACTTGGCTTGCAATTGGTAATAACATCTCGCAGTTTTACTGAATATTGGCTGATAACAGATATTGAAATCTGTCTTCCCTAGAAGAGCTCAGAATGATCCTAGGAACTACAGATTAGAATTGCCATCTGTTCAGAGCATCCTAACTTAAACCTGCATATCAAGATAAGCAGGATATGATAAAGCTTGAAAGTCAGCATTTCTCTTCTTCAGGAAGTTGTGAACTTGTAAAAATACCTTATCCAATTTTAGAACAAATAATTTCCAAAATGAGAGAATGGGAAGTAAAGATGATGTCTGTAAAGAACGGTTTGAAATAATCAGCACTGAGTACAGTGTTGCATTTTTTCTATTTCCAGATCCCAGTCCTACTAGACCTCACAGACTTGGGACATGCCACACAGAGATGGACACGAAAGTCAGGAGGTCAGCGATCTATCTCTGCAGCAGGAAGTTTGGAGCCCCTATGCCTTGTCAAGCCCGTGATTTTGCCTGGGGATGGTAGAAGTTTGGGCTCTAGGAGACAGACAAACATTTGTTTTTATTGAAATCAATCTCTTTTTTTTTCAGCAATTTTTTTTTAGATGGAAAGTAGCCAGTGTTGTTGAACAAGATTTTTTTTTCACTTTTGCCAACCTCCCTGTAATGTTTCTCTTGTTTTTCCAATAGTGTAAGGGATAATGAGGAGAGAAATTTTCATCATTTGTGATCAGCTAGTGTTAAAGTGTGGGTGTGCTTTTTACTGTGCATGTCAGTATACAAACTTAAACTATGTAATAATTATATGCTCTACCTTTTGCCATGGTGTGACTTACAAAAATCTCAGTACATCAAAAGACTGCAAGAAGAGGAATAAATATTGAACAGGGCTGTAAATATACTTAAGAATGCGGTACAAATAGATACAATTCAATATTCATCAAAGTGATTTCAGGAACAATTGCTACATTCCAAGAATAAATATTACTTACAAGTATGCAATTTGCCTAGAGAGAAATTTTTAAACCTTTAATGTCTTAGGAAAACTCACCAAAGCTATGGATCTCCCTCAAAAACGGAAGTGGAGAAACTAGACTTTTCTCAGCTAGTTTTTTTTTTTCCACCCTCCATTATGTTCTTGAACAAAATTCCACTGAAAACACTGGAAAGGGATCCATTAACCTCAATGAGTTGTAGACATTCCACTTTACAGGTACTAGTCTTCAAAACAGTTTTATGGCAAAGCTGCTGGAAACTGGAATTATAAGTCTAATTGCCATCCCAGGTACATTTATACAAAAAAAAAATCCTGAACTGAATTCATTTCTTGAGTTGAATTATTCTTAATTATTCTTAAATAGGAGTGATTTGGGCCTTTGTGTTTACATAATCAAGCAAAGATTTGCTTTTCTGTTTAACATATGTTTTACAGTACTTTTAGCAGCCTTTTAAGTGTTCTCCATGTTCTAGTGCAATGTCAAACCACCTGAGACACTCACCACATAAATAACAAAATCTTTGCTTTTTTTAATAACTCACCTCACATATTTTATATTCTCGGGTTTTAAATGATATCAGATAACAAAACAGGAAGCAGATGAAACAGACAGGCTTGGTCCTCAGCCAGTGTTGGACCATGTGAGTCAGGACGCCCAGCATGCCAGTCTCCTATGTATTCTTGTTTATCAGGAGACGGTTTAAGTTAACAGTCAAAAAAAAAAAAAAAAAACCCACTACCCAGTTCTATGCTTCAGTTTACCACTAGACAGAGGTTACTGTGAGCTGCACAAAAATGTAAGAAAATCTGAAATGTTCTAATTTGTTTATTAAGACACTGTGAAAAGGTAAAGCATTACCTTTAGTGGGTTATCTGTTTAAAAAAAATGATTCAGCAGTATTGCAAGTTAAACATATGCGCAGCTAACGCAAAATGAAGTTTACCATAGATCTCCCTATAAAATATGTCTTATTTCCTTTCACCACTAATTCTTTGACACAAATGCCCTCTTTCTAAACTGACTTTGTACATACTATCCGAAGACTTATTTTTCGGGAACCACTACCTATAACCTACAACCATATAAATTCTTATTTGCATGCATACAAAATTCATACAAAACCACACAAATATGCAGGTAATCATAGAATCATAGAATGCTTAAGGTTGGAAGGGACCTCTAGAGATCATCTAGTCCAACCCCCCTGCATACGCAGGGACACCTACAGCACGTGGCACAGGACTGCATGCAAGCGGGTTCCACCACTGAAAAGACATCATCCCCGTCCTCTGCACTCCCTCCCTTGAGGTATTTATATACACTGATTAGATCCCCTCTCAGCCTTCTCTTCTCCAGGCTGAACAGGCCCAGCTCCCTCAGCCTCTCCTCATAGGGCAGATGTTCCAGGCCCCTGATCATCCTTGTAGCCCTGCGCTGGACTCTCTCCAGTAGCTCCACATCCCTCTTGTACTGTGGGGCCCAGAACTGGACACAATACTCCAGATGCGGCCTCACCAGGGCTGAGTAGAGGGGCAGGATCACCTCCCTCGACCTGCTGGAGATGCTCTTCTTAATGCAGCCCAGGATTCCATTGGCCTTCTTGGCCACGAGGGCACACTGCTGCCTCATGGTCAACTTATCATCCACCATGACACGCAGGTCTTTCTCTGCAGAGCTGCTCTCCAGAAGGTCATTCCCCAGCCTGTACTGGTGTCTGGGGTTATTCCTCCCCAGGTGCAGGACCTTGCACTTGGCCTTGTTGAATTGCATGAGGTTTTTCACCGCCCAGTTGTCCAGTCTGTCCAGGTCCCTCTGGATGGCAGCGCAGCCCTCTGGGGTATCAGCTACTCCTCCCAGTTTTGTGTCATCAGCAAACTTGCTGAGGGAGCACTCTGTGCCTTCATCCAGGTCACTGATGAATAAATTAAACAGGGCTGGACCGAGGACTGACCCCTGCGGGACACCGCTAACCACAGGCCTCCAACTAGACTCTGTGCCACTGTAACATACATCAAACAGAAGTGTATGCATAACTCACTGACAAAATAACTTCAGATCCCAAAATATGGACCAGACCTAACTTTCTGTGGCCAAACTCAATGTCCATGAAAGCAGAAACTCCAGTGTCACCACAAAAGTGGTGACTGTGGCACATAGACTGTTGCTACCACATATTTTGTGGTGACAAATACACAGTGTGTCAGAGATCTCAGTACTAGTCCCATTAAACAGGTAACCATATATCATGATAAAGCATAGCCATTAGTCAGCAGCTGTCCCAGGCTGTGAAGTGGCCAAGGTAACTGGACTACTTTTGCAGTTCTCCCTCATCATCCATTTCTCGTGAAAGCATTGACAGAAAATGCATTTCTGTGATTATTTTTTCCTGAAAAACATGTTGATTTAAAATTTCATTTGAAGAGAAAGGAAACAAAACATTTGATATCATCAGAATGCTGCATTTCTTTCAGCATGTTTGAACTTTCCTCTTTAAAATGAACATCTTTTTTGCATACCTTTAAAAAACCACAGTCAAAACAAAGCAGATCAATCTGACCCAGTTACTTTTTTCCCATAGGATAGATAAAAATAAAATATATTTATAAAGATAATAAAAATAATAAACAGTTTATCCTCTTCTGGAATAGGAGAAAATGATGTGATACAATCAGTACATAACAGTCCAGGTAGGAATGAGCTAGCTCTGATAAAGCAATGATAAATCAGAATAATCCAAACAAGATAATCCCAGGCATATGTGAAAAAAGGTGATAAGAATTTGCTATGAGAGCACAGCGGCGCTCAGCAAGCTCGCTCCGTGCTGTCTGTGAAGCACAGAGAGGTGCGACTGCCTCTGACCAGGCTGGTAATTCCTCGTAGCAGCGCTGTACAAATACATCCATACTGATTCCCGACCTCAGGCAGCTCCTGCAGAGATAGCACAGCCTCGTCAAGACCCACAGCACTGTTAGTGCCCAGCCTGGATTAGCAGCCCACCTGTAGGGAAGGGAGGATTAAGAACAGCAGAATCTCTGACAATGTGGAAAATCAGCTTCCCGGCTCACTTGTCGGCAGCAAGTGATGAGTTTCCATGTCAGCTTTGAGAAAAGCTGTGGGTGGAGGTGGATTAAATCCTGTATGCTAGCAGGCCATGCTACACCTGATCTGTGTGTAACAAATATCCTTCTTCCACGCTCTTTGATTGGATTTAAAATTCAACCCCAGCTATTTTGAGGCCCCAGGAAATACAGATATTGCCTCTGCCCTGCTCCACTGAAATGAGCTCCTCAGGCTGACCACTCAGCCACTGCCTTGTACAAATCTCCTGCAAGATATTGAGCAAATTCCTGGAGTATCATCACAACACTGCATTAGCAAGGATGCTGTAATCGCTAATTAACACTAGGCACTGCGCTCTGTCCAGCTTGCCCAGAGCACTGTCCAACCTTGTCAAAATAGCTGTGCTTTTTGGGGACACCTGGCACTGCACGGCGTGGAGAAAATGTCCTGCCACGTGGTGGTCTGCTCACAAGGACGAGCGTTTCCCCTTTCTTCGACTTTGAGAAGAAGCACTTCTCTCCCTTTCTGTGGGAAGCAGAAGGTCAGGGAACATCTGCATTTAAATGGAAAACAGTTAGGAGTGTTAACACCGGGAGCAGCTCATAATTAGGGATTATTAACCCAGCAATATGGAATGATTGATACAGAGTTAAAGCTAATGACTTTAAAGATGATTAGGCCATTTTGTCATTCATTGTTTACTCTGTCTATAGACACAAAAATCCATCCAAGTTAACCACTGGAGAGCTTTGCATGATGCTACACAAGGCAGGAAAGAAAGTGCAAGCTGTAATGCTGTAATACACTCTAAGCCCTGTGATATATGATGAATATTCAGAAATATGTTGAAACTGAAGTGAAAGCATGGAATTTATTTAGATAAGCAAGGTGGAGCACAATGAGGGGTTGTTTTGTCTATAAGTTTCCGCAGCAGTCTTGAGTGCCACATCTGAAAGCTGAGAGAGATGTGAGCTGAACTTAGCACTTTCAATGGTTACAGAAACATTTTTTTTCCACTCATTTTGAAACAAACTTTGGAAAAGGCTGAGACAAAAATATCCTATTAAAAAGACCAAAAAAAAAAAAAAAAGTCTTCCTTGCTAAAGCTACCTGAATATACATAAATGAGGTGATCCAAGATTGTCCCTTTTAATGGGGATCCAGTCTCAAGACTGATTCAACACAAAACAAGAGCATCCACTTGCACCTTCACAAAAATCACCTGCTCAAGATAAGCAGGTTCTTACTTGCCTCACTGAATAGAGAAAACCTTACTTATATAAGTGCTTTTCTAAATTAAATCTTCAACAGAGACCTTAGAGCAATTATAATTGCATTCTGAACGAACGCAGAGTCAGCAGAATTGCTTGAAAGTGGAACTACCCTGCCGCTTCTAACAAGTGGGCAAAAAGCAGCAAGAACTAAGAGTTCTGTGCACAGTCCAAGGGATGGGAGACATCTCTCCAGTCTCCCCGAGGAAATCTTTATTGCTTAAGATGAGCAACACCTCGCAGCTGCTTTACACCCTGATCTTAATAAAACGCACGGGCCAGACTTTGGCAGCACACATTGAAGTTTCTCACATTCCTGGAGCAGGGGAACAGTTGGAGGGGAAGGCAGCGCAGCAGAGGGAAGCAGCACCGAGCAAGCACAAGGGGCCATGCCCTGAGCCATCCGTCATCACTGCAGCGCCTCACAGGAGACAACCCAGTAATAGAAGCTGGCTAATTTCTTTAGAAATTTCTCATTAGTCCCTCCCTTCCTGAGCTGCCTCTCTATTAAAATGTGATAAATGAATTCTGCCATTGCCAATTCTAGCCTGTCCCCTTAGTGAAATGAAGATGCGTCATGCTGGCCAGGGCTCGAGATAGAGATAATTATACAGGGGCCTGAGGAAGTATTTCAGCCCCTACCTGCAGAGCTGCTCTGTCAGTACCAGCCATAGGCTCTCCCATCGCTCCCGTTGCTCTAGAAGACTCTGAACGGAAAGCAAGAGGCAGGTAGAAAATTCATGTTGCTTAGTGAAAATATATATGCTTTTTATCTAATACTTTATTGCAATACATATATGATTAAATGGGAGAAATTAAAGTCAAGGATTTGATACTAGGATCAGATTTAGTGCAGAATCCCATTTTAGTTCCCAGCTGTAGTTGTGCCATAGCCCTTGCACAGAGGACACTGCCTACGTGAGGTGCCCTGAGGTGTATGCACTGGCACGATCTGGACAGTGTCATCTCTTCCTGCTCATGAGGATGCCTGGCTGCTCTGCCTGAGCAGAAGGGACGTGTCCAAGGGCTGCTGCCAAGGCTTTGACCTCCCTCCTGGACTTCTGCTCTGCAGGGAGTAGCTGCTTCAGGGAGGACACTACTCCCAGCCTGTGCACTGCACCAAGAGCTTTGGTGAGGGAGCCTGCACAGGAGGGCATAACTTACGCATCTCTGTGAAGCAAGCAAGCAGAGTTAACGCTAAACCTTTCAGATCAAGCTGTGATGTTCTTACTGTGATTCGTCATGAAACACTGGTATAGTAATAAAATCAGTAGTAAAGATTAAAGTAGAAAGCAGATGTGGGGATTGTATACACAGGACCCCGGCTACAGGATTGTCCTCACAGCCTCTCACCTTGCTCCTGGCAGTAGCTATATCTGGCAGGTTTTGCTTGCCTTTCAGCCCCACTTTCATCCATAAAAAGGCACTTCTGACTTCTGTTACACACATACACACACACGCACACACATTTTCACCAGGTGTTTCATTTCTGGTAGGAAGCTCATGGCTCATAATGAACCTGACCTGAGAATTTGACTGATTTTTCTTTTAGCACTTTGCTCTCTTAAATATCGAGAGCACCTCAGAGCCTCTGCTACTTTTCACAGCCAGCTACGCTATGCGTTGATGTCTCTCCAGCTGCATTTGAATCCCCTTTTGTACAAGACAGAAGCATCTCCTAGATGTGCATGATGTCAATGCAGAATGGAAAAAAAAATCAGAGAAATAAATGATCATATATTATCCAGACTAATTTAAAGCCAATGATAGCTGAACAAAATAATTCTCCTCCCTCTCTAAACACGTAGAGATCAAACTCTCCCAAACGACTCCAGGAGCTTTCTCACACCACACCTGAACCAGCGGTTGCTGTCTGGCTGAACAGTGGTCTCACTGGTGCCATCTGAAGAAGCAAAGACCAGGCTAGTGAATCCTCGAGGAACAGGATCCAAAGTCATCGTAGCTGAACAAACATAAAATACACAGCTGCATAAATAACACATAAAACTGAGATCATAAGGGACACAGTCACTTTGTATGAGAGGGTGGAAAGAGATAAAAGGCAGGTGCTGTCTGGCTGAACAGTGGTCTCACTGGTGCCATCTGAAGAAGCAAAGACCAGGCTAGTGAATCCTCGAGGAACAGGATCCAAAGTCATCGTAGCTGAACAAACATAAAATACACAGCTGCATAAATAACACATAAAACTGAGATCATAAGGGACACAGTCACTTTGTATGAGAGGGTGGAAAGAGATAAAAGGCAGGAGGAGGTTGCTATCTCCAAAAGAAGTATTCATCTTTCTTCAGTCAGCCCTTGAAGTGAGCACAGGGCAGACAAATTATTCCTGTGGCTAACAGATTACTGACCTCTGGTATTTGGACACAAAGTAGAATCACGGGTGACAATACTCTATTGGTTTCAATTAAGGGCTTGAACATAACTACCATGCCCTTCCAACATATTATCTTAATCACTGGTTCTAGGAAAGCTCAGTCTCCACCACTGAAACTGTTCTACACTGTAGGGAATAGCCACTTGGATTTGGAAGCAAAATCTCTTCATTTCACTTTGCTAATTCCCAGCTGCATAGCTATCCTCATTTTCTGTCTTTTCTTCCATATTCATTTTAAACAGTGTTATAAAACACAGTTTCCGTATGGATACTTGAAGGACTCGTTATCTTTTTGTGTATTCACATGCTCCAAACTGAGGTCCATGTATTCACATTCACTAGAAGAGAATAAAAGTGGCAGGTGATGTGTTATTGCAAGCAATTCTCTAACTTGCACAACTTAGAAAGGGGTTGTCTTCAAAGGTGCTAAAAGGTTGCTGGTTTCTGAGTGCATTTGGGAAACTGGCACTAGAGAGCTGCCATTTGATCTCTTCTCAAAATGTCTTTCCTGCATTTAATAAAAGTAAAGTTATGCTAAGAATCCACATAGGCAATTTGTGATTTTTCAGTACACTGCTGCCTCTGTCAAAGCTCCACCAGATCTGCAATTTTAGATTCTCTCTTCACATCAACATGCTTAGATGCATGGCACAACTCAGAACTTGCTTTTCATTTAATAGTTTCACTCCATATCCTCTTTCACCTAAGAGACATGCTTACACAGAAACCTGCATGGAGATCCCTTTATCTGTCTCAGAAGGATAAAAAAGCAAGTAAATGATGATGGAATATGAATCAATGCTTCTGGAGTGGCTGACTATTTCCGTTCTGATTGCTGAAAGCCAGCTGCCAATATTTTTTTCAGAAGATAAACTGTGTGTTGTATTCAGGCTATAGGTTTTGCTTTTATGCTCAACTGCACAAAAATATAACTGGAGAGATGCAGAATCAAACATTTTTGAATCAAGCTTTTATAAGAAGTTCCATACAGGAATATGAGAATTGTTTCTCCCCCATAATACAGTGACAAGCATGCCGGTGTCCTCGTCTCTCTCTCTCTCATCCTCCTGTTCTAAACAAATGAACTGTGACACGGAAGTAGCACAAAGGGGCTATACGAAATGCCCAAGAGCACAGAAATCTCCTCTTGGTAGGAAACTGCCTTTCAGTCACAATTGCCACAAGCTGATTCTTGCCCTCTGCCTTTCCCCTCCGCTGGAAGAGGTGACGCCTCAGGGCTGAAGGCCGTGACCTGCAGGAGTTATGGTAAGCATTTTCTCCTGGCATCCTGTACACTAAAGGACTTATCCTAGCAGTGGAATTAGCTCAGCCCAGATGAGTGACATTTGAATTTGGGCTGGCTCTGGTTCTGTGGAAAATTTAAGTGTGGATTTATCACTGTTGCAGTTAAGTTACAGAGAGTGGAGATGTTATCAGGCCTTGATTCCTCAAAGAAAATCAATTGTTTCTATTTTTTTGACAATATTGGCCTCAGTATTTACTTTCATTACACAGTTCCTTTTTTTTCCCTAAAATATCATAACGAACATGATCATAACACTTGTCCTTTCTCAGTGCCTCCCTTCCCTTTTATGGACTAACAGAGGTTCCTTGAGGGAGTAGGAGAATAAGCAGTGAATTAAAGCCCAGTTTCACAAAATGAAAAAGGAAACAAAACTGATTTTCTTCTACACTATATCTCTTTTATTCTGCAAATATATACATATACAAGAATTACTAGAAATGATACACAGCACCTGAGTGAAAATAAACCTTACATATTTGTGTATGTGTGTGTATTTGTAGGTATATATTTATATTTTAAGCAAGGCTTCCCTCATTTGCACCAAACTCAGCCTGAGAGGAGATGCAAGCCATGGCAAACTATGCTCTAGGAGAGGCTGCAGCTATTACCACCTTGAGAAATTACCATTGCCACAACCACTAACACGTTTTTCCAATTAGTTTGAGGGCGGAAATGAGACATTTTTCTTCGTTAATGCCTCTCTCTCTTCCTCTCCTTGCCCATCCATTTTATGCTTCCTGATGGTGCTCAGGAGGCTGTCGGGTTCCCTCCAGCACACTTCCTGCTTCCACCCAGCACTGTTACTGCTTTGTTTGAAATGATTCCTGAGAAGTCTGATTCGCCTCACCAAAATGTGAATAATTGTAGTATTTGATTCTTGGCTTCCTCCTCAGGGGATCTTTCTGAGTTAAACAGTTATTGAATTTATCCTGACCAGGATTGCCAAAGAAAACTTTATTTGAAGGACAGAGGGGGGAACAAACTGTTTGCCATACTGAAAAAGGTTTGAAATACTATAAAGGGAGAGAAAAAGTCCCGTGGAAGGTGGAAATCTGGGACAGACAAATCAGACCATAAAGTAAAAGATCAACACAGCAGTGGGAAACAGGAAAGCATAAACTGGGCCAAACATATCAAGGGAGAATATTACACACACTGACCTCAGGTGTCACATACAACATGCATTTGTAAACCACCTCATACTTCAAAGTCCCAAATCACACTAAGCTTGACAAATCCACCCTGGAGAGTAAGAGGGCCTGATTCAACACTGCTATGTGTTCAGTGTATGAATGTAAGATACAGATATCTTCAGGCCCATGGAACCAATCTTTCATTCTAAACTAAGGCTACTGCATTTACCATTTTAAACACCAAGAATATGATCAAGAAAACAGGGTCATCCTGTTTGACAAGTCTGCTTAATATGCGCCTTCTAATCACACAATGTCCATGCTGGTGAAGAGGCAAAAAGCAGGACAGAAGCAGTGCTGCTCTGAGAAAAGGCAGCTTGACTCTCTGTGGCCCAGGCACCACCAACACAAGTGCTACCCAGGCTCCTTGAATAACAGCCAAAGTGCTGGTGTGCTACACCAAGAGAGGGGACTTTAAATTTCACCCTCACTTACAAGTGTAAAGCTCACATGAGATTTTCTTCCCTTTTGGTTTCCAGTAGAACAAGAGGAGTGTAGGTACTCAGGAGAAAGTTCTCTCCAGGTGTTCTAGCACAAGTTGTCTGTAAAAGGTGCCAGAGATTTTACAATAAAGCCTGTTTTCCATTAGGTTTTTGGCTTAGCTGTAAAACTGGTAGGTGGTCCCCTACACTGAGTAACATCACACCTTGGCCTGCACATTAACTGAGTGTCACCTGCCAACAGCAATGATGAAGTAGAAAAGCCCAGCAGAGGAACCTTTTTAAGTGAATCCTTTTTTTTTTAAGTGATCAGCAGACAGCACCCAGTCCTCTTGTTTCAAGTGACCAAGAGTTCAAGGCTTTCAGCTTTATCTCAGCAGCCCACCTTTCTAGACGTCTGTTACTAAATTTGTTAGAAAATGCCATTGTTACCCTGGAACTAAAGAGAGAGAAAGAAGGTACCTTCAAATATGGGGCTTAACACCTGCTCCATTCCATTACTAAAACATTATATGCACACCTATACCCTGTTAGCAAGCATCCATAACAACCCTAACCAAAAACAACTGGGTTTCCATTGGAAGTCAGACATTTTGTGTGGCTTGGATGGCTTCTCATCTCCACTCTCATGTCCTTTCCAAGCCCCTGACCATGGCCAGTACCTTCAAGCTAATGTCACTTCCCCTACACTCAAAAGTCACTTTCTCTGCCAAGAGGAACTGGCAATGGCATCCCAAAATATATTGCAGACAGGGATTTTCATTCCTCCCCTGAAGTTTCTGCACCAATTGACACAACCTATAAAACACATTCCCTCAGAGACAATGCTGAGATCACAGCAGCGTGAGACAGGCACCCACAATGAGGGATTTGCACAGTAAGGCCCAGGAGGACGATGTAGATTCAAAAGACTTGTGACAGCGCTAGCCTCTGTGTGTGGAGACCTTGTGTCTTCACAGAAATTTAGCCAACTAGTATGAATGACAAACCATCATTAAAGTGGTAAGTAAGTGTACTGCCTCTGCCATGCTCTGTGGCTCTTTACAGCATGGAGGTTGTGTGATTAAAAAGCATACGCTAAGCAGACCTGTAAACACTGGCAAATATTTCTAGCTCTGCTAACCCTTCTTTTCAGACCTACCTGTAGTCTCCTGGTATTCTCCTTACAGACTTGAACCCTACCTCATTTCTCATGCAATCCCTTTTCCTATCCAGTTAAAGAATGCTCAGCATGTTCTTAGCCCCTGAAAAACTTCTTCCGTTGGGAATAATTATAAATGTCAGCAGTACTTTCTGATCAGATAGAAGCACATACTCTGGGGAAAGACAGAGGGTAGGAGTAGTGCTTTTGCTGAGATGGGAGATATGAAAATGTGACAGGCAAGCCCACCTGAACCTGAATTTTCTTCCTACTTCTTAGAATTATTTCTTATCCTTCTACTGAGATGTAACCAGGCTGCGGATAACTTTAAATAGCTGTAAAGTTCTGCATAGTTCTATAACACGTTTCCCTCCTTTTATAGAGGTTTTCATTAGCATTTCAAGGAATCTCTGTGAAGGGATATTTATGCATCAGGGATAGTGTTCACATAATGAAGGCCTTCAGGCTGTCAACAGAAAGAAGGGGCAGGGAGATCCTGGACCATGTGTTGGCAGACTTGTGATAGGAGTCACATATGGAATATGGAATCAAGATCAAGATTAGACACGCTTTCAAAAGAATTAGTTCACCGTATACAAAAGCTATACTCTGCTGATAATCAGGCACTTTCCACAGAATAGTCCCTCACAATTAGGAGTTTCCTGTTTGCATTCACCCAGGAGCATGAAAGAGAGTGAAAGAGGTTGGAAGAGGCAAGGGTGTGAATCCAATCTATGCCCCTAGTGAGTTTAGAGAACTCATGATAGGGACTGTCCTCTGACCTCCCGAATATCCACTAACCAGAACGAGAAATGTGAGGCCATCTCCTGAATCAGTGATTTGATGAGTAATGAAGTGAGGATGGAAGAAGAAAAGAGAGGCCATACTCCAGCATTCGCATGTTTATCATCAATTCATCAAATTAGAAGTGGTTTTACAGCAAAAGACATTAGAAAACTGCCTCTTTTCTATTATAGAACAATATTGAGAGTACACAAAAGTGTAACAGGGAGCATTCAGGCCAGATCAGATGGCAGGTCCCTCTTTGTTGATACCTAGGCAGAAGTATAAGAATTCAGGAAAAATAAATCATTTTAACACAGTGCCTCTCCCAGTCTATAGCTATGTGAGGCTCAGAGGCTTCTGAAGCCAGGAGTGGTTTCTGTGAATTCAGTGTCCCTAAATGGATTTATCTTCCAAGAACTTATCTCATCAAAACTTGAGTTGCTGCTGCCTATGGATCCTAGTGTATCCAAGCCAACCCTGCTACAACATACCGTGTCTGCAGTCTTCCTCCCTCTCAGGGAGCTCTGTGCTTGAAGGAGTCAAGGTCCAACTCTGATCTGACACTGCTGGGTCACCTTGGCTGGGACTTCTGAGGAAAACACTAAACTGTGAGAAACAACTGTGAGAAAGCTGGCAGAATAGAGTGATGCAAGATAAGAAAGGCAAAACTACGCATAAAGGAAAGATTGCTGAGACATGGCTTGTACCTAGCTTATAAATTCAAGAAGAAAAATACCAAAACGCAGAAGTATGAAATCCTAAAAGAAAAAACAGGCAAACAGCAATTCATTGACATGGAGGGTTTATTCAAAGGGGCCTTCTCCTCCCAGCTGCTGCCTGCTATGCCAGGACTCTGGGTGTTTTATCAGGATGGTGAGCAGGCCAATGTTTACCCTAACAGCTCCTTAATTCTTAGCTCTCTTTCTTGCGTGGGTTATCCCCTAAAAAACCCATTTTATATATTTAAGTTCTGCATATATTGCTTACAGAGTGTCTTTGTTTACAACAAAGGATGCCCAAAGTGTCTCTATGAGGAAGGGTTACACTATTCAGGGTTGAAATTAGGAACTCGGAGATATATGCAGCATGTTGGCAGCCACACAGGAGTGAACCAGGCTCTATCACTTGGAAATTTCTAAACAAATAAGGCTAGTAATACTTTCCAAATCCAAAACTTCTACCCAGCATCTCTTTTTTGTTTGTTTGTTTGTTTGTACAGTGACTGTGCACAAAAACAGTCATGCTCTTGGGCCACTGTCAACACTGAGAAGAGAGATGCATAATACCTGCAGATTTTAAGTCAAAATCTGTTTGGAGGAAACCAATAACACTATGTAAGCAGACTGGGTATTTTTGAGAAAGAACACAACTTTCTTAAGGAGGAAAAAAAAAGAAAGAGGAAAGACACAGGGCAACTGTCACTCTACTGTACCCGCAGTCATCAGCTGGAATTATCTCAGTCATTTGAAATAACATCATAATGCAGCATTGTCAGAGGATCAGTGTCTCCTGCGCTGACAATAAACGGTTTGGCTGTTATGTAGCAGCAGGAGATGATCATCTGCCTCAGATATATTAATGTCTTAGTCCATTCTCATTATCTTTCAACTCATGAAAACATTAGAGCTCTTCTCATGGTGAATTTCCTAGTGAAGTGTCTATTGGAAACAGAGGTGAGTGTGGCACAGAGGCAGAGAGCGGGAAAGGCATCTTTCCACCTCTCAGCAGGGACTGTTACTTAGGGGCTATAACTTAGTGATAGATGTGAGGTAAATGTGGCAAATGTTGCTACAGAAATACCTGCTGCTACATAATTCATTTTCTAAGTAAGCATGCTCTCTTCTTACAAACTAAGACAGTTCTTTCCCTGGAAAGCTCAAAACTACTCTATGTTTCCCCTTTACCACACTCATATTTGAGGTCCCTTGGAATCCTCTTGCAGCAGCTGTCTTCCAATGTCCCTGCACTGTGGTTATTGCTGTGTACAGGGAGGATGTCAGTCAGCTGCAGGATATGGAGGGCACATGTTGCTTAGGAGAGACATATAGAAACTTGCCAATTCATTATGGTATCTCTCAGCTTGCTTTCATGCAGTTCTCCAGACATGATTCCTCAAGATGACACTGGATAATTACTATGTATGGTCATGAGAGAAAACCCGCAGAGGCACTAAACTTCAGCCTCAATAGATGCTTGAAAACATTGCTATTGTCAGTAATTTAATATTATTCCAGGAATAATAAGAAAACATAGTATTTAATGAGCTTTCATCTTGTACAAAAGTATAAGAATGGCAGAAACTGGATGTGGAGAAGTATGCAACAAGCACCAGCCTCCAAGCCCATGGCATCCCATCTGGGGTTTTTGATTTTGATGAAAAGTAATGAGAGTTTGGCAGCTTTGGCCAAGTACCCAAGTATTCTTGTAATTGCTTCACAACCCCCCAGACAATCTGCCACAAATGTGTGTCTGGAATAGCAGACTCCCAGAGCTAAAGCAGCAGGGTTGATGTTAAGTCAAAATTGACTTTCACAGCTTCTGGCTATGCTGACCCTCATTCTTGCAGCCAAGACGGAAAGCCCTACCAATAAAAAGTACAAAAATTCATCTTCAAAGTGCTAACACAAACTGAAGGAAAAAATGCCAGCACATTAGACCCTCAGCACCTTTAAAGCGGATGAGAACTTCCTTGACAGACTTCATATACTTCAGCTAGTGATAGTCATTCTCTTGTCTTTATGGTACGGAAACCAGAGTTCTATTATAAGGGGTCAAACATCATGACAGTTGTCTTCAGTTGAGCAGTTTCACTTACAGATTTGATCCACCTCCTATGAAGCATCTGGGTGTCCTCTGGGTCACTTTGGCTGAATCAATTCAGGGTCAAGGTTTCTAAATGCCTCCTCCCAGAAAAATCTGCTGGAGCTGGGCCAAGCCATTTCCTCTGGAGAAAGAAAAGGAGACGAGATGAAGCAGAAACGGGATGGGAAATGGCAGCTAGGAAAGCAGATCTTGCTGTTAGGTGGCTGCTTTTGCGGGGAAAGGCCACCAACCCAGCAAGGCCACCCTGTCTCCCTCAGCAGGGACCTTCTCCGGCACCTAGCACAGGCAACAGAGGTAGTGACATTACGCTGCTGTCAGCGACTGCTACTTTAGCAATAGCCCTTCTCTGCTCCTCCTTCTGGTCCTGTGCTGAGGTATTTATCATCTGAATGGACTGCTGAGAAGCCACTGGATGTTATTTCAGGCTCATATTATATATATCATTCAGCTATGAGTCTCTATTGCCTTATGAGTATCCAAATGAATGGCAGGAAAGGAGGCTGACTGAAGACCAGATTTAAGCAGAAGGCCTTGCAGAAAACAGTTCTGGTTTATTTGGGGATCATTATTGTTCATAATTTGCAAGTCATCCTGGTCTGAAAACTAATTTTTATTTGGAGAGGTATGGCAGTTTTGTGCAGAACATTTAGCTGAACTGGTTCCCTGTGTGGCCACAAGAAAAGTAAATGCCAGGACAGAGTATAAGGGTAACAGGAACTGCAGCAGCCCAAACTTTATATCAAATTAAGCTGCTGTTGAGATACACAGCTTCACCTAACTACTGTATTGCAGTCCTAGACCAAATTTTAAAATCTGCCCCACTAAAGCAGAAAACATCCCACTGGTGATCCACACTGTTAGGCCTCAGACTGCCCCCATAGAGTATGCATGCTTCAGAGAAACAAAAACATCTATGCACTCTTGATCAATCTATGCAAATATAAGCCCTTCAACTCTCACAGTGATTTCCATTTCTGGGTTTTATTTAGGGAGAAATTTATATATACCAAAAAAGAGCAAAGAAAGCAATGCAACCCATCTGGATGATAAATGAAGGTATCTGCGCTTGTCATAGGTACTCAGAGCCTGTGTACTCTGCTTTTGATGGATTTTACACCCTAATAATTGGAAAATAACTTCTTCATAGATTTTTCACAGCAGGAGAATGTGAGACAACTTAACACGGGACTTTCTAATAGGAAGAAATATTGAAAGAAAATAAGAAAATGGAAGCACAAACACAGTCCTCGACAGAAGATGCTGCTTTTCATCAATGGCAAAACTTTAAATATGGTTTGTAAAGCCTTTGAATACTTTGTAACTGAAGATGCTATTTTCTATACAGATCATCATAGTCTTAGATGGCCTAGATATTAGGTCTAGATAACTTAGAACATGTAAGCTGTACACAAGTTTGCTTGGACAGCTTGTCATTTGCAGGATGTGGTGGATAACCTGAATCACATGACATCCTTTCTACTCCCTAAGTGAAACTGTTTAAATATGAATAAGGAATACAGAATTATTACTATGCACACACATGCCCTAGTTCACAACCAGATACTGCTGATCAGTCTTTAGCCCAGTCTTTCTCCAGATATCCAGTTACTTGAATATGAATGAGTAGCAAGAAGTGATGTGGTGAAGTCACCACCACGCACTTGAGCACTTGTGACCCAGCTGTCTTGACTAGCTCCACATTTAACAGTTCCCCATCTCAGCATGTTCTAATATGCTCATTGTGGTATGGCACACATTTTCAGCTCACCGCCTTGCTGTAGAGCAGTGTGTTCCTTGTCACAAAAGCCTTGCTGGCATTTATGTTTTTTGCACTGAGCAGAATAAGCAAGCACATAATAAGCCAGACTTCAGTCAAGACATAACAACACAGAAAACCTAACTCTCTCCTGTCACAAGGCTCAGCTCACTGGGGATTCATTCATTTTTTGCAAACCTAACCTGAAGCACAAGCAGCTTCTTGAGGCTTGTAACACAAGTGATTTGCAGCTAATGACCCAGTCTCTCCCTTTTTGACTTCTGAACCATGTATAAGCTTGAGTGAATGCTGATTACCACTTCTTTTGGCACAGTATGGCACCACAAATCATAACTTTCCCAGTCCCTGTCTAGGCCTTCTTGCAGGCTGCAGGCTATAGGAATAAGATTCCTGGAGTTCTTTACATAATTTCTCACAATGTCAAAGGAGCATTAGCAGAGGCCTATTCTTTTCCATCTGTGCAGGAAGCCTACACACTCTCTTGATGCATCCACACTGGAGCAAGAGGATACTAAAGAAATCCATGGATTACAACTGTTAAACTGAAGTTGCTCTTTGGAAGATCACTAGAAGTGGCAAGGCTAGTCAGGCCAAAAAAAAAAAAATTACTCAAACTCTCTCCCCAGTCAACTGGACTAGACAAGAAACTTTACAGATTGGCAGATAGACTGGCAGATATAAGAAAGGGGAAGGCCCATTAGGGCTGCCAGTGCATTATGCCTTCTCTGGCACCAGCAGGATTGCTCCCAACAGTGCATCATTCCCTACTGCACCAGATAGTCTAGTTTTAAATGGGCCAAGTGATTGGGATGTTGCAGCAGCTTCCTCTGGGGAAATGACTTCACAAGCCCAGTAAATCTCACTGTTAAGAATGCTTCCTAACCCTCACACTGAATTTTCACAGGCTTTGATCTTCATATACAAAGACAAGTTCAGTTAACTTTACTTTTTTTTTTCTTTTTTTCTGCAAATCAGTCAAGATAAGAGGCAGATTGTAAAATTCTTCTAGAAAGGATTTGGGAGTTGGGTGTTTTAGTAACTCTAATCCCTCTAGAAGTGCAGGAATTGTCTCTCTCTTTGACCAGCTCCACTCAATCATCTATGCCTTGAAAGTTCAACAATGCTATCATACATTTTATTCTCATTTTCTGAGTGATACCACTATCACCAGCCCTTTATTTCCTTAACTCATTACACTCAGTGCAGCTTTAATGCCTAAATAATTTCTAATTCCCAATTCATCAGGCTTTCATCAAATGCCATTCAAATTCTTTCTGAAGATTTACTTCCTTATGAGACCATAAATGTTAATCTTCGTCACTGCATGGCATGTACATAATTTGATGTGACACACTGATAGTTAGGTGGCATCCTATATTAACACCTCCTCAGGGACCTCCCAGTGAGGGTTTGCCTGTTTGGATGTAGTGATTTTAAATTCCCCTAGGCATAGCCTCTCATTATTTCCTCCTTGCAGAGGGCCATTCCTTTGCTTATCAGATAATAAATAACATCATCATTAGTGCACAGACAGTAAGAACAAACTTTTAAATAAAATGAATGCAACCAACTTGCTGTGGCTGCAACCAGTAATTGCCATGGATGTCAGATGTCTGTCTCATTCTTGTTTCTTCATGGAGGGAACAAATCAACAGCAGCAACAAAACCAGATATTTTAGTTGTGGCTGGCACTAGAGTCTTTGCATTTCATGATCTGTGTCCATCTTCCCTCAGAGTCATTAAAAATATAAAATGAAATAATATGGAATATTGAACTAGTGTCAACCAGAAGAAATTGCTATTATTTGTGTGCAACTACTACCCATCTTTCTGTCTTCTTTTTCCACAACCAAGGAATGTACTCTATGACTCTAGTCAAGTAAAACCTGGAGTACCAGCTTGAGGGGGAATAGAACACTGCCACCTATTCAGAAAGGTATATCTGAGTTTTAAACTTGTCAGCAAAAATAAAAGCTTCTCCATCAGCTTGCAACTTTTCCTTCTGCATCTTTATTGTTTATTCTTTGCTCCTCTTTTTCATGCTCTCCTCTTTTAGTGAAATTGGCAACTGCTTAAAAAAAAAAAAATTCTGTTTGATGTTTTGGGCTGCTGAAACAGAATAGCAGATGGTTTCAGAGACTAACAGGAGACCTTTGCAGACGGTCCTGAAAAAAATAGGGTGAAAAAATGCTGTTAAAACCAGTATTCCTACAAAAAGAAAGAATAAAAAAGATCCTATAATCTGCCTCTAAAATAAGATGTTCACTGAAAAAGTACAGCTTTGTGTTATATTCCTAGTAAGCTCATGGTGGGTAAAGATAAATGATCTCACATTTGAAACAGGCTCAAGGCAAGAGTTACCAGAGTTTGGCTGACCTGTAGAGCTTGTAGCTGACTTGTAGTTCAGCTGCACTACATCATGAATTTAAGCTCCAACACATTATGATTTCATGCAATGCAACATTTTAATGTATTAAATTATGCTTACTAACATAGAAGGAAAGAAGCACTGTTATCTTTATGGCTGATAATTGACTAACTCTTTTAACTGCTTAATTTCTAATATTGTGCAAAGCAGCACAGAAATCTTTGACTCCAATAACGCATAGGTGCCCATTACCTGGCTTCAAAAAGAATGTGTTATTAGCAGAGAAACTGCTAATAATACTGACTAGCAATATATAAATAAATAAACATTTGCACTACACATATAGTCTGACCATTCTTCCTGAATTTCCAAGCTCGTCTCTGCCACACTTTTTTTTTATCCTAAAATGGCTCCCTGTCATTCCTATTTTTAGTTACACATCTTTCAGAAGTGAAAAACTTCTTATTACAAATTTCATTCAATTGGTGACTTCCTACAAGAACTTTCATTTAAAAAATAAGCATTTTCTGGCCAAGAATAAGTGCATTGGATCAAGTATGTATTGGTATCATAATTTCCCATCCCCAAATTATGATGTGGTAACATAACAGATCCTACACTGTGAAAAAAAATATGAGCCTCCTGTGCATAACAGGAAGGAAATAAAGGAAATTCAAAAACTGATAATCTCTGAGTAATTTTCATTCTATCTCTGCTATGAGACCAAGAAGTGTAGGAAATATCATGGCACCTAAACTTTTCCCTCCCAACTTTGGAGTGATCTGAAAGAACATGACCCTGATACATAAATCAATTGCATTAACATTTCTTTATTTTCTACAAAATAAGTTATTTATGAGAAAAAACAGAATCACACATAGTGACTCAGGCTGCTTTCTCCGTTTCCACTGTCAACATCTAGTCTGCACTCCTATTACCAACACAACTAATTCACCCGGCCAGAAGACAGAAATGATCATGCTTGAGATTTTTCAGAGGTCACTCTCTCTAAACCTTCCAGGAAAAAGCCAAGAAAATAAGCACGCAGCAACAGATAACCTCAAAATTCTATGCAGAAGCTCACAAATATGTAACCTCCAGGCAACTCATTATTTCCAGGTGTACATCACCAAATAATTCATCATTAATTAACTAGCCAGATGGCCTGATTTGTCAGTACCAGACTACTGCATTCAGAGCTTCAAGGTAGGTTGTTAGGTTGGACTTCCAGCTCTCTTTTAGACCAGGAAAGGAGACAAGGAAAGAAAATTTACTACAAGAGAGTTTTGCTAAAAAACAGTAAGTTAATAAAACCAGTGTAAAGAAATATTCGCAATTAAAGACAAATATGCTGCCCTCATCTCCTCATCTCAGTAATAAGAACAAGAGAAATAGAAATTGCAATAGGAATAGCTGAATATCTTTCAGGGTATAGCAAAAATTCTCCTGCAGACAACTCACTTTTGTTCAGAACATGATTAGTGAGAACATTTGTTGAGCAGCTTCACTGCTTAGCTTATTTTCTTCATTTTTAAGTGTTTAGCCTCTTTAGACACACAGTGATACAAGCTGAAGCCAGACGAAAGTGACATTAGTGCTGTAGCACTAAGAATAGAAAAATATTACAAATCTCCGCAGCAAAATGTTTTCTGGCGAAGGAACATCTAAAATGACTGTAGAGAGATGAAGGGTAAGGGGATGGGAGGTCTTTGGAGCCATCAGATTCATGCTGATTACTCTGAAGAGGGCACCTCATTCAGTTATGAATCACTGGATACCAGTGATTTACCCCAACCACAGATCAGAAACTATGCTGGACAACTCAGTTAGGAAAAAGAATTTGCTTAAGTATAAAAGATTCAGCTGGGCAGCATTAGAAACTGGCCAGTTCAAAACAGACAGTTTGTGTCTTGTTTGGTACAGACAGAACATTTTAAATATTGGAGTTAGAAACATTTTAAGATTATTTAACCCTTTAAGTATTTACTTTTTTTTTAATCAATACTTACACAAAAAAAAGACTTTAAGATAAAACAGTTTGTGACTCCCATCAAAACTGGGACTTGATTGTTCGCTTGCCCCCAGGCTGTTCAATTTATGGTTAACCAAATATCAATTTATGGTTAACCAAATATCGTTAATTACTTTTGTTTTGATTTTGATCTAGTCTAGAACCAATGCCAACACCTTCTCTTTGACTAAAGCACATTTTTGTTAAAGAATGGTTCAGAAAGGAATATACTCCTGCCTTTAAGATATCAAGGAAGAGAGAATTCAGCACTGTCCTTTGTTATATTTTCCAGGAGTTAGTTTTCCCTCAATTTTTTCTTTGTAGCTGATTTGATTAATTAGATTTTTTTTTGGGGGGGGGGGGGGAGGGGGGCTGCAGTTTATGCTTACCGACTCTCATGCTTTTCTCTACTTGATTAAAGAACCCTTTACCATCAGGCATTTTCCCCTCAGGAAACTGAAGAGATTGCACTCTTAAATTTCTTGGTATAAGCTTTTTCTCTTGCACTTCAATTATTTTTAAATGTTCTCTTAAAAATGCAGACACTTTGGCTGGACTCAGTATTCCGATATTGGCTCTTGCTACTGTTGTGTACAGAGTAAATCCTTCCCTAATCCTACTTTTACCCTGCTTACATTTTCAGGGACTGAGGTTTTTTTTTCCCAAAGGAGTGCACTGGGAGTCTCATGCCACATTGCTTCTCACTTCTAAGCCCTATAGCTTTTCCTGTGTCACTACTTTCCCGGGAACAGATTCTTATTTTGCAAGTCCCGCCTGAATTAATTTTCCTAGAAATACAACACAGACTTAGCATATTTAAACTTTGTTCTCACTGAGGAACTGGCCTTATTTACCAGGTAATTCAGACCACTTCTCATGAATGCCCTCTCCTCACTGGTATCTACCATTAACCAATCTTTCTGTCACCTTTAAATTTGAAATCACCAAGGTTTTAATATTTACTGCTCAAAAACTCTGAAAAATGCTAATGGCTTGCATATATTACCAGTCCCACCACAAACCCAGTAGAGATCATCTAAATATAGATGTTGGAGGTAGGTGGGATAGGGACAAAATAGTGTTCTGTTGTCTCCTTACACTTGGACAGGTGGTAAGTATAGGCAGGAAACTAGTTTAATTCACAGGCATAGTATTCTAACCATATTCTGATTTCAGAGACAAAATAATACAAAACAAAACAAAAAAAAGAATCAGGGAAAAGCAAATAACTATGATTTTTTTGTTTCTCTCCTTACCTCAAAGACATTTTTTTTCATGAAGATTTTTCTCCATCTCAATGGTTCTGAATTAGTGAGTGTTTGAAAATTTATCCCAGTTGGTACTTCCTACTTTGCATGATTTCCGTATGGAAACAGACCAAAATCCCAGCTGTCCTTTCCCTTTGAGCAGCAGAAATCTGAATCTATATTCTCTATGTAGTTGCAGGGAAAGGCTTTGTATATAAAAGAACAAAGAACTATATGGATTAGAGAAATGGTGTTGAGAGGATAGGAAGGTTACTATCAGCTCTTTAGAATGAGAAAGTGTATCTGCCATCACTCATAAGAGTCCACAGCTTAAAGGTGAGTCTTTAAGGAGCTGGATGGAAGGTGAAAATAATTTTGTATAAAAATTGTCATGCTTTTGGAAACAAAAAGACTCAGTTCAAAACAAAGGTTTCATTATTCCTCCTTTTCCTATAAATAAATAATAATAAAGAAAAGACATGATAGAAGGCAACCAAATGAGAATCTTCTAGCTTGCCCACTTACCACTGCTTAATTTAGGAGAAATTTTTAAAACAAAAATATTTTCCAAATAAAGAAAATAAGTCTGTCTCTTGCTCAGTAACTGCACTGCTAGACGTGTGGAGCCCTTGGGGTATGCTTCATCCTTCGTCTCCAGCTGTGTCTCCAGTGTCTTCATCTCCAGTGCCTGTCTCCTTAGCAGGTGCTCTGTTTGGCCCATTGGCTATACAGAAACACAAGGCTCCTAAATCAGACTGCCAAGGTATATTTTGGAATAAATTAACCAGAGTAAATCTGAATCTTCTCTGCAAACCACACAGCAGGATGTCTTTGATAATTTTCAGATCTTGCAGTGGCATTTTTACCTGTTTCATCAGGTTTGCGACTTGGCCTGCAGTGTATCAGACATTTTGTCACCCCCGTCTGGTAAATCTGAAGGAGACAGATCCCTAGCTTAGCTGGAGGGAGAAGCCTCCCTCATGATATCCTCAGGCATAATATCAAAATCCTTTCTGAAGATTGATATTTGAAGGGAGTATTTCCAACAGTGACAGCAAGGGCCCTGCTGAGCAAAAAGACTTGCCCCAGAACTCCTCCTGGAGCTGTGTGTCTGTATGTCCACCTGTGAGGCGCTCTCAGCCCTGGGGAGTGCAGGGGAAACCCAAATGAAACTATACATCGATATCAGACAGAGTGAAAAATAATATGAAGGATTTCAGGCAGACTGTGTTTCTGACTTGTTTAATCTCTTTTGTGGGAGAGAATGGAGATTTGTGCCTGAATTGTTTGCTTTTCTCCTTGTCATTATCCATATAACAGCTTAAACTCTCCCCTTCCTAATCTGAGGTGACTTACAGAGGTTCCCTATCAAACAGATACTATACAGCACTGTATTAGATTACTCACTTTGTCAGAAAATTGGCACTTTAGATACTAAACGATAGCCTGTGCTCTGCAACCATGCTATCATTCTTGCTCTAAGATCTTGTCAGAGCCTATAAATTAAGCAGGATTTGGGCTTGGAGTTACATGAAAGGGAGGGCTGTAGGAAATACAGGGATGCTGCCTCAACTCGCAGGACTTATGGAAAAATTCTCTTCCATCTGACACAGGACAGAATTATGATCAGGACCATCTATTTTAATTTAAACATTACTGAATGAGCAGCATGCACTCAGATCTTGGGGTGTCTAGATGTCATCTAAACAGCCCCTTGCATTCTCTGAAGACTTTTTATCATGGGTGCAGCCATCCTTAGCCATCTCGTACAGCAATGCTATTACATGCAACCTGTACCTATAGAAGATGCTACCTGAGTCTGCACCATAACTTTGTCAACAAACAGCTCACCTCATCTCCACAGGGCAGCAGTTCACTGCTCTGAAGAGCCCCGCTAGCATTGCTCAGAGCTTTTGAGTAACGGCAGAAAAAGTAGGTTACAGCAAGCCAGCTCAGCCCTCTGACACATATCTATGTACTTTTTAACTCCGGGGGTTGGAAGTGAGGAATCCTTACACCTCAGGCCCTTGCTACCCTGCACCAGAAGAGAGGAAGGAGTCCTTAGACACTGCCTCTTCCTGTAAGGACTTGGAAAAGGGACAAAGAATGATGTTCTGGTATGGTGTTCCTGGCATCTCTAGCATTACTTTCATCCATTGGTGAATACTGCATGGCAATTAGGTATAAAGCCATAGATTAATACCTTTTTGTCTGAGAGCATTCTCAGAAGACAGCTGGCTTTACCTCTGCAGATAGGCTTATTTCAGAGACAGGTAGCGGAACTATCTTCACCATCCCTAAGAAAAGACATGTCCAGTTTCAAGGTAAATATAGGCTTGCTGGGTTCAGAGGGTGGTTTCAACCAGATGAGGGACCAGCAAAGCACACGAGTGATCACAGAGCACTGCAGCAGTGCAACACTTTTTGTCACACCGTGAGCTGATACATCAGAGTTGAAGAAATGCAGCAATTTTGTTGTAACCATGTTGCCTTAAGAACATAACAGAGATTAAATTTGTGGGAAAGCAAAGGTAGAAAAATCACAGAGCAGTTTGCAAAAATGCAGGTGTTCTTCAGGCCTGAAACAGAAGCAACAAGATTTGGAGCTGCAGTAACAAATGGGGAGCAGTTGATTCATGCTTCACCAACGTCTTGAGTATCAATCAGGCAAGGATCTTGCAGATGAAGAGGAGGGAGTGGGTTGTCCAGACTGCCTATTTTTGGGCAGTCTCTGCACTCTCCTTTCTTCTTGCACTTGAGCAGTTGTGAGGGAAGCCATGAGATAATGCAGAGAGAATAACAGCCACGTCGTGTTCCCAGCTTGCAGTCAGAAAGATTCAGTCTGGCTTTAAGCTTAATGCAAAGGTTTCTGCAAGAGGTCACCTGCCTTTGCAAAGGTTCTTCTTTGCCTCCAACTGGGGAGGGTGGGGAATCAGGCCCTGTCAACATGTATTCTCAGAGCAAAAAAGGGAGTGCTGGTAAAGCAGCATTAAAAGGCACAGAACGGTCCTGAGGAGGGTTTGCCTTAAAAACTTTCCTCCTGCTGCCAGCTGTGAGGTAAATCTCATGAAAGAAACAGAGCATCCAGTAGCACCTGCCCTGGAAATGAGCTTGAGCGCATAGTTACAGTGCTCTCTGGTGGCAGACGAAATCCTTAGCCGGCATTCTCAGCGAGAGCAACTCTGCACAAGACAGAGGTGTGCTAAATCTGAGCCTCTTTTCCTGCAGCCATGTGAGTACTTGGCAATGAAGTCTAGGAGCACAGGGAAATGCACAGATATGCATTTTAAAATTTGTGGGAGAATTGGACAGAACAAACTCCAATTAAAATTCTCAGCATGGCAAGAGTATTTATTTTTAATAGCTTTGTGAGAAGTAAAGGCTTTTCTGCTCTGTCACACAGGCAGATTTTTTGAATCAAAATGCAGTCCACAAGCAAAAAAGAAATGCATTCTTGTCTCTGAGTAAATACTCACCTGCCAGTTTCATCAGCCTAAAAACCTCTTGGCACAGAATAAAATAAAGAACAATCACTCCCATAGTGCCAGGAATCTGCAGATCTCCAAACACGTTACACAGATCTCTGACAGAAGTTTTAGAGCATCACATTTAAGGAGCAGTTCTCATCCCTGGGGCATGAGAGGTTAACAGACTCGCAAGTTGAAATACACTCACAAGTTTAAATACAGCTGGGAACACGGCTGCATTGCTGGGTTTTGTTCTCTGCCTCCCACCAGTGATGCCAAACGTGCAAGCGGCAGGGCCACATGCCAGGCTTTAAATCAGAACAGCACAGATATTTTAATTCCAGTTGAGTCATCAACTAAAGGGCATGAAGAGTTTATCAGCATGTTCTTTCACCTGACACATATACGGACATATGTTATATAACCGCCACACAAGCCTTTCCTGCATCCAAAACCATCTGCCTGACACCCCTTGTTACTACTAGGTCCAGAAGCAGTTGACCAACAGCCCATCAAGTGGGTAGGATGGTTTACTACATTTACACAGGAGATGGGATTTTTATCCAAAGAGGAGCAGTGAACTGCAAGATAGAGTATTGTCTACCTAAGGCCAGGACAAGAAAAGGTGGGACATCCTCCACTTCTAGCAAAGATATAGAAGAAAGACTGTAATACTCAGGCTTATGCTTACTCCCTACATTTAAAAAACTTTCCAAAGCCAACAGTTGCAGCTATTACCCTGTGTCCCATTTCTTCCTGAAACTGCTTTAAGACAAGTTTTCCAAAGACATCATCTGTTTTTCCCAGAGCTAGCAAAGCACTGAGATAATGGTGAGCCAGGGAAAGATTAAAACAGCAGGTATATTCAAATCCTAGCAATCCAACAGCCAGCACTGGTTGTGCAGAGAATCTATTTGCAGTTAGGGTGAAGATGAATTGGTTTCTACCAAAGCACTCTAGCTTCCTTTCTCCTTGGCAGTCTGAAAGCAATGTCCTTCTGTGGAAGGACAAAAGATAGACCTGAGTCAAAAAAAATCAAGATCTAATCATGATTCCAAACATGTGGATATGGAACTATCATGGAAAATGTTCATCTGATGGTAACCTCAAAGTTACTGAACAAGCCCATTTTTAGCAAGAGTTGAGAACCTACACTTCTTTGCCTGCAATTTAGGCATAGAAGGAAGGTAATCCTAAAAGCCAAATGAAACACAAGTCCACAGGAAACAATGGACTTTGGATAATGGATATTATCTACATAGCCTCTCAGAAAAGTGTCTCCTTAATCTCTTGAATCCTGGATGATTCACATGCACACCCGGATGAGTTTAGAATCACAGAACGGTTAAGATTGGAAGCAATCTTATCTTTAGAGATCATCTAGTCCAACCCCCCTGCACACGCAGGGTCACCTGGAGCACGTGGCACAGGACTGCGTCCAAGCGGGTTTTGAAGATCTCCAGAGAAGGAGACTCCACAACCTCTCTGGCCAGCCTGTTCCAGTGCTCTGTCACCCTCATTGTCAAGAAAATTTTCCTTAAGCTCCTGTGGAACTCTTGGTGCTTCAGTTTGCAGTCATTTCCACTTGTCCTTTTGGCCATTGTGGCTGTTTCTGAGAGTTTAGGAACTCTCCACCTAAAATTGACTTGTATACTACGCCTGTTTACTCTTCCCCTGAGATTATGGAACAGGTCCACAGGAAGTTATTCAAGACAGATGTAGGCAGGCTGTTGAAACTAGAAGATAAGTTTAGAGTAGAAACTGCCCCAGATTCCAGCCAAATTAAAGTCCAACCAAATGAAAAGGCTTTAAAGTAAAGTTATGTTTCTGCGATACACCACCTTTCAATGAAGCATCTACAAGGAGCACCTAGCTCAATAATTGCATTGAATTCAGTTCATTATTAATTAAAGTAGGATCTAAGGGCTGGCTGGAATTTTACCATACCACAGGGATTAAATGACCAGGACATTTACACTGTCATTATCCTGTAGGGAATGCCCAGGAGAATTTGGAGGAAGAGAAACCAAGCACATAGGGAGGAGAGTATTATCCACAGGGAATCAACCTGGAGTCCATCAAGTAATGTCACAGGATGACAGATAGCATAAAAAATGCACAAGATTTTCATGACTCCGCTGACTTGCAAAGTGCTGCCAAATCCACATATTTAAATTACAGCCCAAATCCTTCGGGTAAGTCAGAAAACAGTAAGCATAAGCTTATTGCAGCACAACAGAGCTCTAACTGTCGAAGGCATAAAGGAGATTAAAGTACATATGAGCTGCATATGCCTGTAAGGCAAGTTCATCCTGTTCTCTTAAGCACTTCAGTGGGAATTTCAAGTCCTTAGGAGGAAAATTGCAGAAAAAAATGCACGTAGGAATGAAAAAAAATGGAATTTCCTATATGCGACTGAAAGTCAGTCAGTATTGTCAAAATTGACTCATCCCTCTTCTATTTCAGAGCATGAAGGAAGTAAGTCTTCAACTCCTCTAGCAGACTTTTCAACAAGCTTGAAAGCAAGCTTTCCCTGCTATACTGAGGGAGAATTTCTAATATATTTATAAACATGAGTAAGTGTTTTCATTTCTTGGTGTCCTCTCCCGTATCTCTGCCAGGCTTTACTGGCAGACATGCCCTTACACAATGTTATCGGATCAGGCCAAGGCAAGCTGGCCAGTAAGCGGAGGCTGCATGTAAATAGTCAGTCCAGCACCAACCCTCAGCTAGCAAGATGTGGCAGGAGTGGCTCCATGATTTCTTGATGGTTTGGAAGGCAAGCAGGCAGTGCCTGCACCACGGCTTCAGAAGATAGAATTAAACATTCTAAGATGAAAGCATTTACGTTAGGACACAACTGAAATGAAGTAAGCAGTCCTGAGTTCAGCTATATGAATCTTACTTCAGTGAAACTCTGCTGAAGCTGTAAGCCTAGCAACAGAAATAATCTGGATTCACAAATGTGTAACTGCACGCAGAACTCGCTCTCTTCCTCCACCTGTGAGGGTGAGACTGAAACAAGCTGTCTGGAGAGAGAAAAAATAAATCACTAAAAGGTACTTTCCACTCAGTCCCCCGTACAAGTCCCCCTTAAAAAGCACAGAGAGTTGGAGCTGAAGTCTTAGACACACTGTGAGCTCGGAGACCTACGCTGCCGCACAGCACCTGGGTCCCTGTGGTTGTTCAGATGCAGCCTCTCAGCTCAAGGCAAATGCAAGAGAACTCAGCTTACCTCACAGGCGAGAAGACTCAAGTTATGCTGAAACATTTTGTGTTTGCTGTAGGCTAAAAAAATACCTTGGCCAGCTCATTTTTGGTAACCTTAGCATATATGTGTTTTTTCCCTCACCAGGTCAATCACATTCCCATTAAATGCCTGAAGGGGATCTGATTAAGCCAAGCAAATCATTCTATGTGAGCTCTGTGTCCTTTTTACCCTTCCCACAAAACACACACATTTCTTCCAGCATTTGTGTGGTTTACTTTGAAAACCCAATATTAAAAATTAAACATTTCATACTGATTTCTTTTAAATAAGTTATAGAAAAAAAAACATATTGAATGCATGAGCAATTTGAGAAAAGGAAAATAGAAGAAAATTGTGGTATAACCTATTTATCAGGAGTCATGCACTCGTTTTTATGTTAATTTCTCCACTTTTAAAGAATATGTGAGGGGGAGGCAGCAAAAAAGATCCCCTTTTCTTGACTAACCCTTGATCCCCAGAGGTAGATACCTGCAACACTTGGTGCTGTAAGATTCACAGCAGGTTTTACTGTTGCTATGGTTATTCAAAATCTTCTTTTCATTAGGAAATAAAGAATTCTCCAGGCCTCCGCAATACAGAATAACACAGTCATCTCAGTGCCAAGCTCTCTACATGTGGGTAGGCCTCAAAAGCATTGCCCTAAATCTAACACCAAATGTCAAATTAAGATTACTTAAATATTTAAAGGAGAATTAAAAGAGACTCTTAATTTAGAAGCTGAAATCAGTGTGAAGGATGGATAGATGGATGGATGGGAGGGAGGAGGGAAAGAAGAAGGAAGGAAGGAAGGAAAAGGAAGGAAGGAAAAGGGAGGGCAGGAGGGAAGGAAGGAAGGAAAAGCAAGGAAGGAAAAGGGAGGGAGGGAGGAAGGAGGGAAGGAAGAAAGGAGGGAAGGAAGGAGGGCAGGAAGAAAGGAGGGAAGGAGGGAAGGAAAAGCAAGGAAGGAAAAGGGAGGGAAGGAGGAAGGAAGGAAGGAAGGAGGGAAGGAGGGAAGGAAAAGGAGGGAGGGAGGGAGGGAGGGAGGGAGGGAAGAGGCCAAATGTTTAGAAACTGTCCTTTTCTCAAAACTGTAAGTATAGTCTCAGATGTCACAGATGTCCCAAAACACTGAGTGTGGTACATATTATATCATCTACAGAAATGTATTTGAGTTCTGTCACTAAACGTAATTCTTTCTTCAGCATTTATTTGTAAACTCAATAAAAGTGCTAGCATCTGAAAGAAAGGATTGACCAACACTTGTATTTTCTGGTCAGTGCTGACCAGAAAAAGACTTCCTGATTATTTGTTATCCTCCCAGGTGGCTGATCAGCAATGTGATAAAATGAATTATTTATTTGTTGCATGGTTTTCTTCCTCATCCACTTTTTTACATGCTTTCCCATGCTCCTTGAATCAGGGCATGGATTTGAGATAACTAGAATAGGAACCAGATCAAAAGTCAGGCATTCAGGATTCAGTAACACTGTATTCAGAGCTGGACAGCTCTGGTTCTTCCCTCGCTGAAACAGATGCCTAGGATCAAAAGCACAAAGAGAATTGGACAATGTAAACCAGAGATTATACCATATCAATTTGCAAGGATGCAACTCTAAACTGTTATCCAGTGATTCTGCACTGTGAAGACTTGTAGACATCCTACTGGATACAAATCTCTGGGTGATAGAGAATTTCTTCCAGTGTCTTCATTTCATCATATCACATTATGATAATGATATAAATACACTGTGCTGCATTTTCACCTCCTACAATACAGGAATGCATTTAAGGGTCTTAATAATCTCGTTCAAGACTCCAATTGAGCACATCACTATATAGAGTCATAGTCTCTGCCTTCTTGTTCCTTTTCAATAATTTTCTGCTTATTCATCTGAGAATCACATTAGTTTTCAGAACTAGCAACACACTGAGAGCTCTTGTTCAGTTTGTTGGCCACCCTGGCTCCTTAGTCCTTTCAGGGTCACCGTTTCCCTGGAAGGCCGTATCCTGTGCTGTGTGCTCTACCTCCTGCGTTCCCAAGCATAGGACCTTGCATTTATCTACATTAGCATCTGTGCTAGTCAAACAAGCCCCGCTTACCAAACGAACTCGATTGCTCCGTCAAACTTTATCACTATTTGCTCTTACTAATGCTGTATCCTCTGCAAATTTTACAGACACTGGTTTCCTCATTTCTGAACTAATAATAAAATCTTTAAATTGTATTAGACTAGAAAAGATCTCTGTGGAACCCTGCTGGAAATACCCTCTGTGGATGATGATTCCTCATTTACAATTCCTTTTTGGAATCTATCATCCAATTTTAATGCATTTATTATACACTACATTAATGCTGCATAGTTCTATTTTTTTAATTGAAACATCACGTGGTAATAATTCAAAAGTGTTTGAGAAACACAGGTAGATGTCAGCACAGTTGTTCTTATCAGCCAACATTGTCAAAAAAACAAAGTTGTTTGCTTAAGCACAGCTCTTCTCCATAATGTGAGCTCTGCAACAGTTGTTGCTCAAGACAGGGGATTGAAAGAGAATGTGGTGTCCTGACTTTCAATAAGCATTAAAGAACTGTAACAATCAGAATATTTTAGACGGGAAACAAAGAAGATTTTAGATAGATAGACATTTTCTTACTGCCAAACCCAAAAGTTTTTGATCACTGTCTGATGTACTTTTTATAAGATGTACTAGCTAAAATTCAAAGTGTACGTGGAAAAAAAAAGAAGTTATTATGGCCTTATCAACACTTGGAATCACAGGAATTTGCCTACCTTGGTCCATGGCAAATGCCAAGGCACAAAAAGTCATCTGCACCTCTTCCCACCATTGCTACTTCTGAGAGCTACTTTATATGGTAGGAGTGGAAGGTGTTTAGCTGGCTACAATGACCGTCTGGCAGCTGAAGAGCCCAACCTAGGGCAATTTCAAATCTTCCTGAATGCCAGAATGTGACTGTGATGATCCAAGAAGCACCGAGTTCTTCTCTGTATCAAGTCAAGAGACAACAGGCATAAACTGAAACAAAGGAAGTTCCATCTGAATAAAAGAAAAAAACATTTTACTCTAAGAGTGGTTGAGCACTGGAACACAATGCCCAAAAAAGCTGTGGAGTCTCCATCCTTGGAGATACTCAAAACCTGACTGGACACGTCGTAGGCAATCTGCGTCGTAGGCAATCAGCTGAGCAGAGTCATTGGACCAGATGATCCACAGAAGGCCCTTCCAGCCTCAACTCCTTCTGATTCTGTGAAGAGTGTGAGGAGCTTGAGACTGTTAGAGCTGTTATGCTCAATAGCCTTACACAGCCAAAAACCAAAAGAAAAATATGTATCTCCATGTGTATGCATGCACTTGTATATACAGACAGCAAGATATTCAGCCACTTCACAGATGCTGCTGACGGGCTGTGGTTTGCAATATAATTTGGAATTCTCTGCCTAGACAGTCAGAGTGGTGAGAAGGAACAGTAATAATAAGTCAGTACATAAGGATACATGTATAATTAACACATTAAGGAATAATTTTAAAGATACCAGTTTTAAATACCAATTTATTTTCAATATTTACCAAAGTAACAAGCTCCTTTTTCAAAGAAAGATGAGTATTTCCAGACCCCGAAGTCAACATAAAAGCAAAATAACCACAAGTGCCATACAGTATCTGGATAAAGAAATTAATTTATTGCTAGGGTTCAATTATGATGCCTCAACTCATCATACAGACTCTCCATGATGTGCTTCTATTTACTGATATTGACCCAAGAACCCCCTGAGAAATACTGTACTGTATCTCAATGAATAAGGGCATTAGATTGTGCCAGCTGGGTTATATCTTTCTGTGTGATTTACCCTGTGCAAATATAGCCATATGTATATAATCCCATTGAAATCAGGATAGTAACAGTTTCTGCACAAAAGATATCACCAGCAGGCACTGTATATAAACTTGCAGGAGATGGCTGTAACACAGGACAGATTGATAAAACACAGCAAGTCACTCCTCCTAAATTTAATACCAGACCTGACTTTGATTTGCCTTAGTTCTGTGAGATATAATAGCAGCCTTGTGATCTCAAGCTCATCATGCTATTAACTTACTTAATACAAATTTACTCACTTTTAAGAATTCATAATAGCTCCCTGTGCTCACTTTGGTCACTTCTTAAAATCAAGGTCTCTCTGCATCTTCAAGTAATTTATGAATGGATTAGTGAAACTGTTAATAATTTCAGTTTTCTTCTCTCGCTCTCCTCATGTTTCAGAGCAGCAAGTTTTACTCCCTTCTTATGTGGCTAAAATTTTTGCATGGTTCAGGATAGGTGGTTGCTATTGTTTCTGAAGTACTGCACAAATCAGATGATGTGAATGTGGAACAGATTCTTCTAATGTTAAATGCTAAGGTTAAAATGTTAGGTCTGTATTGCTATACAGAAACCAGTGTTTGCGATAGCTCATCTCTCAGTAACTGTGATGTTAACCCATTTCAGGAAATGCCCGTGCAAACAGTGATGGCCAGAACTTTTCAGCTAAGCTACTGAGGAAACTTAGTGCTTGATTCACCATTTGAGAACTTGTGAGAGTGGTGGTGAGCACCTATGAGGCTGCAAACCATGCCCTGTCTGGAGAACATACGGAGAGCAAGGATAATTCAAGGAAAAACAAACTGTAATAACCTGACAACAAAAGCATTTGTCCAAGCTTGGGCTAGTCTCCCTCTGATGTTCTATTAACCTTGTAAGAGCAAAATCTTTGAATCCAGGATCAGGAAAAATCACGGTTCAGAGCTGCAACATCGAACTGTTTCAGGTTCTCCTAGGCCTGCAATAGAATACTAAGATTACTATGAATTACATACAAAATATGGGTGTGTATGCACCAGGAGAAACAGCAAACCAAGTGTTAAAAGAATGGCCTGCAATGATAACAAAGGACACTGTTCCCAGCAATAAAAATGAGAAATGTGTTGTGTATGTCAAGACCAGAAAGCTTGCACTCTGGCAAGCCCACAGCACAGATGAGTCCTCAGGGGGAGACTCTACACACCAACAGCAGGAGGATGGCACAGAGGTTACAACACATCCCACATGCCATTGTTTTTCCTGTTATCCCACCAGGAACAGACCCTAGATATAAAGATGTGTATGTATTCCAGTTTTGTACACTAAGGTTCTGCAAGTGCAGACAGAATGCTTCTACTATCAGCTTGTCAATCTTTCAGGCAAGCCCTCTGGACACCTTGTTATCCCATACAGATACATCCTGTAGGCCATCAGCTTCTCATCTGATTATTTAAATAGGAATTAGGGAAGATAGCATCTAGGAAGTGAACAAGCGTTCAAAGAAGTCTTAGCACCTCTCTAGTCAGTTCCAGATGTCCTAGGGTTGGCTTCTTACAGAGAAAGGAAAAACAAATAGGGAGAGAAAATAGATGTACAAGTAAGTCTGAGACTGTCTCCCATCTAATCTTTCAGTACCTGCTTATTGTTCCAGATGTCCTCAAGTCCTTTAGATAATCATGTTCTTTTCCTGTATGGACATTTGGTAATTATCACAATGGCTGCTTGTTTAAAAAAAAAAAAAAAAGGTAGATAAATAAGGCCTAGGATAAAGAAATACATCACCCACCCATTATCCCTTCAATGTATGCAGCCTGCTGGCACGGTTCAGAGTTAATTTACATGATAGATGCTTCTGCTTCAGCCTAAAACAAGGCTGGTCTGCATGTCATTTCCTGTCAGGAGTTGCTGAACCTCAATTACTTATTTTAGATAAATGATGTAATAAAAACACACTTTACAGTCCAACAGCCACCTACATTTACGGTATAATGCCTGTTTTCTTTTTTTGTTTGATTTTTTTCCCCCAAACTAGCCACAGTAAAAAAATTATTCTGGTACCTAAGCAACACAACATCCCCTCATTTTGCTCCTTGTAAATGACCTAGCTGCCTCAGCCCTGACAACTGTTCTCCCGTTCACTCCCAATAGTCCTCACAAAAGGCTATAAGGGAAGAAGATGAGGATAACTTGCAGAGTACGTGGCCAGCACACTAGCTCTATCTAGCTTTATCTAAGAGATAAAAACTCTTCAGCCTTACCAAACTGGCCCATGCCTTTCTAAGTAGCACAACCTCCCCTACTCCACTGATCTGAGAACAATGTAAGCACATAAAAAAGAGTTAAAAATTATTTGATGACAATATCAGCAATTTCTTTTCCCTTTTTACTTTGTCCAATCTGCCTACTCATTTGAGGTGCTTGAGGGTTCCCAGAGCTGGCTGATTT
>NW_010586452.1:103238-123947 GCF_000705375.1 Tinamus guttatus | reverse complement strand
CCTACTGTAGAACAGTATTCAATGAGCTTAAAACTGTTATAACAACAAATTAAGCTAGACTCTGTCTCCTCTGCACGCAGTTTCTCAGTTTACATATATAAGAAATGCAAAGGAAAATACCACATGGGGTGTGGCAAAGATCAATCCATTAATGTGTTGTATTTGAAAATGTAAAGTGCTATTAAGTGCTAGACTGATTATTTTAATCAGTACTGTTTTCACACCATCTGCAATTCTATGGTTACAAATGTAGCTGTGGAAAGCTGTTGAATTACATCCTACATATATAGAATCTCTCTCCCTCTCAATTCATATTTCATCATTAACAAGCATTTCAAATGCTCAGATCAAACCAGATTCAACTGTAGAGTTAAACATGAAAAAAAGCAATGTTATCTCAATTTTTCTTCTGAAGAGCCCACACTGACATTGTCAGATAGTCGATTGAACACACAAGACAATTTAGATTTTACTTCATCTTGATATCCTTGTATAAAAAAGTCAGATTTGAAGGAAGAAGGAAGGGGAGTGAAAGCTGTTTAACTTTTACATTTTCCTCACAGAGGGACATGGTAACTGGAGTACAGACAGTGATTAAAAAAAAGCTTTAGATGGAATATTTTCCATTCTGAAATGCTAGAAAGTGGAATAGTTTATCTTTTTTTATTTACAGGTTCTCACTTTAAAAATAAAGAGGCTGAAATGCTTCATTAATTGCACACACTAACTACTTTTGCAACCTTAAGAAAAGAGCAGGCACTAACAGCGGTGAGACGGTTTAGCACAAAATCTGATAGTGGCTGACACAGAAATAGCTCGGAGGTGCTAAGACACTCTGCAGTAGTCTTTGTTACAACCCAAATTGCTCTCAGGTTCTGCTCTGCGCTGTTAGGCAGCTCTGGAACACGCTCCTGCTGCCTTGTTAGTCTCTCTTTCTTCCTCAGAGCGCCCTGCAGCCAAAAGTTGGCCCATTACTGCCTTCACCCTTGGTGCAGCCGCTGACAGCCAGGATGCCTCCCGCCGAGCACAGAATGGCATCTGCAGCATCCCCTTCCACACGGCCCGGCATGCGCCCTCCGTGGGCAGCCAGGAGGTGGACAGAGAGTTACAGACAAATCAGGGAACACGCAGAATATTTATGAAACCTGCCACCGTGAGAGCTGCAGAGATGGCCCTGGCAGCGGTGCAGCAAACACAGCTACCCTGCCTCCAGAAGCGCAAACAGAACGGACTCTGGGGTGCCAAAAAAAGAAGGGAACCACCTTCTGTCTTTTTTTTTCTCTTTCTGCTGTAAAATGTGTTCAAAGTCTCTATGTCCTTCTTCTCCACTGATGCATATGACAGGAAGGTTGGAAGAAAGAACGAAAAAAGAAGTAAATGTGGTCTTAAATTTACATCTTCACAGGAAACAGCCTATGTAACCTCCATGAATTAAATACACAACAATCAAAAGTCTTTGGTATCAGTGAGGGATTAATGACCAACTGGAAGATGATGGCCCAAGGCCAAGCTGAGTGATTATTAAGCCTGTGCTCTGCACCAAGGTTAATGCCATTACAGGCCTTTTTTTTAAAAAAAAAAAAAAAGGACAAAAAAAAAGGCAGAGAGAATAAACTTTACAAGGCAAGACATTTCTTCTACTGATCCAATACTCCTGGCATGAAGTTTGTGGAAGTTTGAAGGGTGCTGCTTTTACTTTTGACATATGTTTTCCCCAAAGTCCTTAAGGAACCAATGTCTAGATAACCTCTTATGTATTTCAGGGCACAGCCGCAAACTTTGCACCTCCTTCGAAATGATAGAGCAAAGACCCCAGAAATGAAACCATATTTATTTTGGTTGAGGGGTCTACTTTAAGTTATGGTCAACCTCAAACATATGATCACAATCTAGAGGATCTGTTTCCTGTTTGAAATGACTGCTTGGAAGATCTGGGGGTTTGTATAAAATTATTAAAAATTTGCTTATGGTCAGATCTTGGCTGCATGGGCAAGAACTGAGAGACCAAACGGAAAATGCATAGTGATTTCAAAAAGCATGACCTGAATATTAAACCAGTTCTCTGTTGGCATAAAACCTTAGGGAATTACTTCTTGTTTTTGAACAATACAAATGAGAAAAACTGAGATTCGTGCATATTCTGACTTCAAATTTGTAACTAGCATATTTGTAAATCCTTACGTAATCCTTTTAATCTCTGTCTCCTTTCCATATTCGGATATCTTGCATAATATAGAAGTGAAGATACAGAAGCAAAAGTCCAGGAAAACTGGAGAAGCTTGTGTACATGACCAGAATCTAGCTGTGAAGAGTTCACTTACTGAAAAAACACTTTCACTCTAAAATGTCAAATCTACTTATTAAACTAAAACATTATTTTTAAGTATCTCAGTGTGTCATGTTTCCTCTCTTATTTGCTCTTGATCCAAGCTGAACAGTCCCCTGCTTTGCTACTCCATTCTTCACAACCTTTCCCTTCATATCTGAGCAAAACATAGACTGCGTGAGAAGATTCTAATAGTGCTTATACAGTATTGAATCTCAATCATAAAATTAAGGACTGGGTATAATAAATCCAGTGATGCGAACACATAGATCAAGAAAAAACAAAGATCAGGTGGAGATAAAAAATAAAATCATTACAGCAGTCCAAAATCTGTCCTTGAAACAGGAAGATGTAGCAATTTTACAGATTGGCATTTATCACAGGTCTGCATGTTCCCCTGCATGGAACAAGACTGGGTCATAGCTGCATATAAGGTGGCTTCCTTTGGCATTCTGGAGAAATAAACAAACACAGAGGATTAAACTGCATCTTTGAGAATATATCTCTTATTTGAATATATCTCCTTTTTTCCCTAGATGGAATCTTCTCCCCAAGCTCCTTCTTCCCTTTTGCCTTATACTCCTTTCAGTCCCACATGCCTATTCATTAAAACATGCCCCAATAATCTACAGCAAAACAAGAGTTAATGTATTCTAGTCTCTCTGAGCAGTTAAAAACGTGGGAATATTATATTTAGCCTTCTTATCCATGGTTAAATCAAACTTATCAAATAATTGAAGAACACAAGCTAAGTCTTTAATGTGAGGGAGAAAAGACTTGAAATGCAGCTAATCAAGCTTAAAAAAGGCCTTTTAGGCCTTCTGGGAGTCACTTAATTATTTGTGACATCTCAGCTGTTGCCCACCGCAAGGCTCCCCCATAAGACTCACATAATGAATAAAGAGCTGGTTTATTTCAGAACAGAGCAATGCAAAAAGTTTCCACCGGCATTTCCCACCATTTCCTTGCCTATATTTAGTTCTGCTTCTCTTATCAGAAAAAAAGCTCCCTATTCCTAAGAGTCCTTGTTCTTGTGCGTGAGCTTCCAAACTCCACAAAGGATGACAGCCGAAGAAGAAATAAGTTATTGCCCACATGCTTCTTAAAGTTGTTCTAAGACTTGAAATGGACAGGGTTAGTTGATAAGTCATATGGAATTTCTTCTGGTTGGAACACAGTCATAAGAGCAGTTTCCGGGGTCACTTAAGTCAAAATTTCATCTGACAGAGAGTGAGTTTAACTTAAAGTAGAGTTGGTTTTTTTTCTAGAGGGAATATAAGTTGGTGGCATTTCACATCTTTTCCTAAGCCTTCAATTGGGCATACTAGCTAGCATATCCCTTTATAATATTACTTTGCAGCAGTCCCCTTCGCTTTGCTTTACAGATATGAATAGAAGAAAAATAGGTACTTCCTTAATAAGCTTTAGTCCAGTAAACAGGGAGGCAGGAAATTCACTGATTTGATTTTATCATATTAGCTAGGGGAAAAAAGGGAAGACCTAAAGCTAAGCAAAACTGAAAGGGTGTAAAACCACATGATTTCTAACTCCCCCCAGTATGACTAATTAAGTTGTTTTCACCATTACTAATTATTGTAAATATTTCAGTCCTGTTTTCCTTCTACACAAATAATATTTTTCTGTCTTGTCAAACTTGCATACAGCTGCATAGGAACAACTCACAGCTCCTCTACAAAGCTATGTATTTCTTACACAGTTTCCTGTTCCACTGCTGTCTTGAAAATCAAAGGGATTTCACATTCAGTCAAGGTATGCTTATATTAACAAGCAATGGACAGAAATTCTGTACCAAGGCAGAAAATAATGAGAGGAAAAAGCAAGATTTAGGACGTTCTATTTGGAAGTTGAAATCCACAGACTACATTGGCAAAGTGACAGTATTAATCCATTCCTACATGTTTACTTTACTTGAATCTGCTGCTAGAAGAAATGACTGAGGGGAGCCTATGGAAGAATAACAAAATGTCCATAATTGCACATTTCTGAAAAACTGTCACAGCAGTCACAAAAATCATTAAAAAAAAACACTTTCCTTTATTATTTGTTTCACCCTTTGTCTTTCCTGTGCAGAGATTTTTTTTTTTCATCTTGGATTGTCCTGACACAGCAGCCTGAACTATCTGCTGATGGATTGGGCAAGTTATTGAAAATGAAATGTTTAAATAAACAGCTTTTATTAATGTAGGAACTTGCAGCAAGGCCATCTAATGAAGCTGGAATTTGGTAGAGTTGCCTGGATTCTTTAAAGGCACCAAGGAAAATAACAGTGATGTAGAAATGAGGCAATCTGCACTGGACTACCAAACCCAAATTTATCAATTTCCAGATCAGTACTGGCATCAGCTAAAGATGAAGCTGATCCTTCATGATATTACGCCCTTGTTTAGGTATCTCTAGAGGTAATTTCTCCACGCAAACATTAGGATCCCCTACTTGTGAAGTAACATCAACCCTAGCTTGCAGATGAAGAAAACAAGGCTCAAAGATGGTAAATGACACAAAGACACATTCAGAATCAGTAGCTAAGTTGGGAGAAGGACTTAGCAATTCCCACTCCCAGTCTTCCTCTCCATTCACTGGAAAATATATCTTATTTCCTGATGAAACACACCTACCATGACTTCTGCCTTTGAGGGAAATGAACTGTTAAGACACAACTGGAACTACAGATATACTCAGTAAATACTGTATGGTTAATTCATAGACTGTATTCCCAGTTTCCATTCTCTAAAGACCCTGCTGTCCTTCCCCCATTCCTTTTGCTCTGCACTCATTGAGCTTTAACCAGAAATCACCATAAATCTAGTTAACTTGCTTCCTGTGTTCACAGGGGTATTAGGATTTGTTAGTTAATATTGGTGCAACTTTTTTCAATGTAAACTGCGGTCATTATAGAAGAATAATGCAATCATAATAGGATAGCAAGAACACCACTGACAATCAAGGCATTTAGGCAAATTCCCTTTTTCTTTTAGTGTTCCCCATTTTCACATTCTTATTTTCTGCTTCTGAATTTTTCTTTTCCTGTGCTGTCTCCACTAAGAATCTCATCTAGTTTTGTCTTGAATATATCACTGATTCTGGCTCCAGTCATCTTTCTCGCCAACTTTTTTTTCATATGTTTATTACCCTTTTGCATGAAATTGCATTCTCTGAGACTCGGTTCCCAAGTTGCTCATTTTCAGGTGATTTCTTCCATGCTTCCTGCCAGTTAAGGGAAAATTGTCTTGCTTATGTTATGTACTGGAGTGTGCACTCCATAATTTAAGATAGTTCAAGTGGGGGTCACCTTAAAATTCTCATTGTTCCAATTGGAAAAGAGACTGGATCTGATCACACCTCCTTTGTATTACTTATGTCTTTGTGATTTGGTATCATTCTCAAAGCCTCTTATTGTAAATTGCCTGCTACAGCAATTTCTTCCTGTAGCTGTGCTATCTTATCCCATCCTATACTAAGTAATATCGATAACACTATTCCCATGGGGAATAGTTCAAGATTTCCTACCTGGAGGAAAAGCTCTCTCAGAAACAAAGGGACAAGTTCAGGCAACTGCAAAGCCTAAAAACACGTATCAGAGAAACAAAACAAGGCAGAGAAGAGCTTACTATACCAGGAGCCAGACTGAATGGTATCTGCACGCTTTTCCGATCCTTGAGAAACCCAAAGTGGATACAATGATCACAATCCACTGTATGGAAAAAAAAAAAAAAAAAGATTTTGAAGATTTTGCAAGCCTAAATTTGGGATAAATTTGGTACCAGACAAAAAGAAGTTTGTATTTTTACTAAGAAGTCTTTTACTTCCAGCTCTGTAATTCCAAAAGATGTTTCCCCTTAAAAGCACGAGTTCCTGATGGGCAAGCAACACAGTGAGCATCACTAGATAATGAGAACATGGGCAAAAGCAATAGATATGAAAGTTTCATATGTAAAATTGTCGTGACTGTACACTTCAGAATATCCAAATCATCTTTGCATTCTTGTCAATAAGAATCTTTTTCCTTCTTACAGCTATTTTTTTCCATGAGCAACCTATCCACAGGGCATAAAGTGAAAACTAAAGGAAAAAAGCAGACTTACTTACTGGTGTTATCAGTAAAACACCTCCCCTAAGGCTAAAGGCGACACGGTAAAGTTATTCTCATGGTCCATAAGATCTCAAATTTAGTGAGAAGAAAATTGGCAAAAATGGCTGATCTGCTCTGCTCTGCTCTGTCTCCTACTACCAGTTTTGAACATTTCCGCAACTAGCATATACCCTGGTCTTCCGGACCATCTGGAACTAATAGGGAAACATTGTGGAAATCCTGCAGAGTAATAAAAGGTGATTCAGCCATAGAAGCATTTGTCCAACAGCATAAGCTTGTATCAGGAATCACTTACATTCAGATTTAATCCATACACACATAATGGACCATATCTAACAGGGCATATTCTAGAACTGTGCAAAGGAAAGTGAAAAAGCATCCTTTTGGGAGGGGATGGAGACAGAGCATTCAATATATTCAAGCAATACCACCCTCTTGATTGGTTTATAAAGACTTGTCATTCCCTGCCACAAGGCAGAGATCCCAATGAGAAACTCTTCATTGCCCCAAAAAGTCATTCAAGTCCCCCCTATTTTAATGAAAAATAGAGGTTATGAGATTGCTTTACTGTCTATTGTCTTTTAGGCCATCTGCACCACCACTCAACTGGGCCACACTCTGTAAGACATAGAATACAGGAGACAATCAATTAGAAAGAATGTTAACTTTTTGATTATTTATTTTCTTTCATTTATAGCATTATTTTAATAAACAGAGTGATAAAACACACTGTGGGGGGACAGTGGGTATACAAAAAGTTGTGTTGTTATACACAGCAAATAATGTCTGATATTTATCTCCACTAGACAGGAAATAATACTTGATGATAACTCATCATTTCAGGAGAGGAATGTCATACAAAATTCAAGCCATTGTACATTCTCCCTAACAGATCACAAGGAGAAAAAAAGAGAGAGACAGAATCTTCTATAAGTGAAGGTTAATCCTCTCAAAGCGGGCTGATCAAAACATGTTTAAATTAGGGTATAACTTGTTTTTATCTCAGGACACCAGAGGAAGTAGAAAAAAGGAGAGATGATTGTTTCCTTATCTAAGAACCATAAAAATATCCTTCTGTGCTTTTCTAATTTTTATGCTGAAGAGTATCTATGAGACAAACCAAACGAAAAATAGAAATAGAGTCACTCCCTTGGCTGAGAGCACTTTACAAAGGAAGTTGGCTGCACAGTTTAATCATAAGAATGAAATGGGACAATTATTTGAGGCAAACATCAAGTTTGATCTTTGTCCTTTCCACAAATTGCCCTTGACCCATCATCTCTGTTTCTCTCTCTCATTTCAAAGTATGTGTGGGCTGGCAGAAGGATACTATTTCTCTGATTAATTATCAGAGGAAACTGTGAGGTTCTGGAACAATATTATATACTGAACTAGCAGAGAAAAATGAAAAGCTACTTCTAAGAAGCAATTGAAAAACACTTGAAATGGCAGAGGATTCTATTAGATGCCCTTGACCCACAAAATACCTTCCAGTCTCATATTCTTGTATGTTCACCTCTAGCATATTTAGCAGGCATTGCATGTCTTTCAGTACTTAACAGAGGGCTAGATGGTATATGGTTCCTGCTTAACAAAGAGCGCATTAAAATAAGTATTGTGTATTTATATTAGTATTTACAATTGTTGATTTGCTTGATAAGTGTTTCCCATTTAAAAAGACTATTGCTCCACAAATCAGTCCAAAATGTACTAATAAAGAAGAAACTTGTCCACAGACCACCTATAGTTAGCTGTGTTGTATTCTGCATTTTTCCTATTTAGTGAAATTGATGGAAATTCTAGCGGGAAAAATACAAAATATGTTCTAGATATTCAGAATGCAGATAAAAATGATTTAATCCCCATACTTCTAAACAACTTAATTCTTTTTGAAAACTTATTTCAGATTTTTTAAGACAGGCTTTTAAATCTTTAATTTAAAATTCAGTTGACTTCAGTAGAAATTTACCTGGGTAAGAACTTTCTGAGATAAAAACTAATTCATGATCTCAAAGCCTGACCTTGGGAGATCGGAAAATATTTTTCTTTTTATAACAGACTTCCAAACTTTTGACACTACATTCAAATGATGGCTTCTTGTTTAAGGGCTGAAGTAGGAACTTCAGGCATTTGTCAAATGTTCTTTAATTATCATACACAAAGCATGTAAATTTTAGAGGCTAATTTGATCTAAAAAATAGTATGTCTTGGATTTCAGACGTGTCAGTGCATGTAAATGACAGTAATGCCCTAAAATATTTTCTCTTCATGTGCTTATGTAAGAGATTAATAGGAAGATTCTAAATTGACAGTCTGACAAAAATCAGAGATCCTAGAAATAGGACAAGACAAACTACTAAGTCAACTAGTTTGTTAATTAGAGGTAAGTAATCACTTCCATCTGGGTTAAAATAATTCAGATAGATAGTATGGTTTCTTTACATTACTAGATAGTATCAAGTAACAGGGGTATCAAGAAGAGATGCAACTAGCACTCCAATCTTCTTCAACTGTATTGCTCAAGGTAACTCAAGAGTGTTTAAGCTCTGGCTATTTTTCCTTTCCACATAGCAAACAACAAAAAGACCTTATGACCAGAAAGGCCCTTTGTTGGCCCCATTCAAGTGAAGAAAATTCTGCACTGGTTGTCACTTACTGCCATTGTGTCGACTGAATTACAAGCTAAAGGCCAGATTAATGGATCAAACCAAACACATTTTAGGAAATGGTGGCTTTGACTCAAAGAAATACAATCTGTGATTGATGTGATGGGATGTGAAGACACCCTGATTTACAAAAGTACAGTCTTTACAAAGATTACATATTCTGTAGGTTATTTTGACTAAACTAGTGAGTCGGTGGAAGAAGTTTCCACTGCAGCACTGCGGCTACAGACAAAAGTCTTTTCCAAAAGGGAGAAGACTTTTGAACACTGGGACAATCTATTGGGATAATGAACAAGGGATAAGACATTGAACACTGGCACAGACTAGGCCAACTCTTACAGTTGGTCTGTAAGGCATAGGATTTTTAAGATTTAAGAAAAAAAAAAAGGTGAACAAACACATGGTTATATGGGGGGAAAAAAAAAGAAAAAAAGAAAAGAAATATATATTCAGATCACACACAAAATACGTTGAAAATGCTTTCAGAATGCCTCTTGAAACCTCACCATCCCAAGCCTTGATTCTTTATCATCCTAGGATTCCAAGGCTGGAAATTTTTCACAGCATGTCACAGTCTTAACTTTGCAAGGCAGAGAAGAGCCTCACAGAAGACAACAGCCAAAGGAAATACAGTTTGGAAGTACCAAAAAAAAACCCAAACTTTGTGGTAAATACACAACTTCAATGTAAGCTACTTGTATCGCCAGCTTTGTCATCACCTGGAAAGTCCAGTGCCTCCTAAGCCAAGCCTATGAGCAATCAGGAAAGCATAGCTGTTCTCTAGAAAGATGCTAACACTGAATGTAATCTTTTTTTTTTTTTTTTTTTTTTACCATTATGATCCCAGATTTTTGAACAGGAGAGACCACAGTGTTACAGCTCTGCATAGTCTTCACAGGTGCAGCCCTGGCCATAGACATACTCATTTATTCACAACACAGGAAAACTGCAATCTTGCAACATGCACAGCTCATGTTGATACATTTCCAAATAATGCATCACTCTGAACACATTTTTGAAACTCGTTGAAAGAAAAGCTTCTTTCAGATTTTTTTTTCTAATTCAACTGGACTGTGTTGAATAAAGCATTGCAAATGTCAGCTTAGTTCTGCCTCTATATACTGTAGAATTACTGTCTCTCCACCTCGCCCTAAAATTAATGAAATCAGCATCCAGATATTCTCTTGTTGCTTTTATTAGTATTATTAAGCAAAATAATCCTCAGAGCTGGTATTTCAAAACTGATTTAAGAACATTAAACAGCACTTGTGACCATTAAGGAGTGATCTGGATGATAATATGGTGCTCGTATTTGTGACCACTTTACAAAAGTTATTACAGTAATAAACCCACATAGTTTTCCAAGTGATTCCATTTAATCTCATAGCAAAAACAAATAACTTGTCTTGTAGAGTACTTTATATTATTAATCCACTGCCGATGAAAAGCCAGAAAAGCTCTAACAGTCGTCGCTCATTTGCTCCTTCACACAGGCTGATTAGAAAGCTCTGCTTGGAAAATTGCAAGGAAAGGAGCCCCAGCAGGCCTGCAGGATCACGTTGAAGGCAGTCAGGTGCTCAGGCCATTTGAGAGTCTTCTCATAAAAAGTGAAGATGATTGAACTGTGCAGTGAGTACTGGGGCAGATGGCTCAGGGAGTAAATGCCAAGGATAAATAACAAGGAGCTACCACAGCTTTACAGATCTGATCATCTCCACTCTACGGGAAGGGAAACCGAGGCACGGCTTCCTACACACCCGCTCATGCATTTTGCGGCAAGTCTGAACTACAAATTGGCTTCTGTGCTCTAAAAGAGGAGTTCTGTGTTCAGCACAGTGAGATGTGGATGTGATCCGGGGACACTAATATAACATAAATTTATCATTACCTGGATCAAAGTTTTCAATATAGAACTTGGGACATAATTCTCCTTCTGCCTTGAAGCAGGAAACAGAAGAAAGAGAGCGGAACTGCCTGGAGTTCCCAGAAATCCTCCTGTGTCCTGGGATGCTCCATGTTTACAAATCTACATGCCCGAATGGTTCAAGAGCATGTTCATAGCTCAGGGATTCACTGCCTTGTGCCCTGCTTACCAGCTGTCTGATAAACATACCTACAGCACAATGGGGAAAATTGCATGATATAAATAAACTAAGACTTGCTACTTATTAATATACAGGGCGGTGAATGGGCACTCATGTGTCTGGGAGGAATAGCATTTAAAAGACTCCTCACCTATGATATGACAAAAAGAGTTTTAAAGAAAAGACTTGTTTCATTTCTGAGCCAAGACCTATACGTAGCTATTGCCTGATTTGAGCAGAATATATTTGTGCCATATTATTTTGCACTGCTTTTTATTTCATAAACGCACCTTTCAGAGTGCCTGAGAATCTACCTTTGATTTTTCCTGGGTCGGCAGTAGACAGTCACCCACACGGTTCATTATGTAGAAGGTCAGAGAGAAATTCTCCCCCAACACTGCCTCTGAGGAGCTTCTGAAGCAAGTGAGTTTTGTCAAGCAGCACCATCTCTGGGGAGAGGTGACTCACGCAAGGCCATGTGTCACCTCCGTGGTAGAGATAATAAAGGACCATAAAGGCTCTCTCCCCAGCCCCATATTCTGCAGAGTCTACCATAATCCCAAATTTCTGTGAGTCAGTTGGTTCCAGGCTGGCACAAGCGCTTTCATCCTTTTATGAACTGATATCTCGTTCCTACGCTAATAAGCATTGCTGCAGTTGAGTTAGTAATTGAAATTTATGACTTGTGTACCCTGTTTTAACACTTTTCCAAAGACTCATTAAATCTCTTTTATGTGTATTTTTCCCTACCTCGCACTTTCATTAACTGGAAAAAAAGAGAATTGAGTCCCATTTACAATAGCACCGCAGTCATGCAGGGTCCTTGCTTGACTGATGTTCTTTAATGAATTATATGTATTGTAAACAAGTACTGCAAGCCAGCCCAAGGTCTTCTCCATTAATTTTTCATTAATGAAATGCACCACTTAGCTTGTTTGACACTTAAGTGATTCCCATAAATTTAAAATAGAGGTCACCATAAAGAAAGCATTTTAAATTGTCATTGAGGGAACAAGCTAATGAACTATTCACCCCTCCCCAAACACTTTTAAATTCACAGGCTAGTCAGTTGTAGAAATCTGAAAAACAGTAATATTTTAATTCTTAAAGGAGCTGCCAAGATATAATGCAAAAAAAAAAAAAAACCACCTTAGTAAGTGAGATTCTACTGGAGGCGGTTTCTTCTACTTTCTGCTTTCCTCTCTTCTCTTCTCTCTACTGCTTTACATCCTATAGCAGGAAAGGTTTTATGCCTTGTTTAGAAAAGAAGAATACACATATAAGAGAAGAGCAAAGGCAAGAGTGGCATTAACCCCTGACATCTTGTTTCTGTTGGCTGTGATTGATGGCGGGGGATGTGAGGCCATGGGAGCAGAAAATCTCTCTCCTTTGTTCCAGAAAGAGGAAAGTTTGGTCATGAATCTTTACCATTGCCTTCTCCCAAGAAGACTCTGCAACGCAAGCCTTGATCCAGCCATGGTTTTCTGCCAGTCAGCAAGCTGAATGCTAAACAGTAGCTTGCCTATGCTGCAGCAGGCAGGTCACCCTGTGCTTGAGTTACAGCTCTGCAACACGCAGGTAACAAACCCAACTACATCCCGTGGTCGCCAGTGGGGAACAGAGACACTGATACTTCCCTCTGGAGCAGAATCTCTGTATAGACAAAAAAAAAAAAAATCCAAAATCCCTCTTTTGGGGCAGAGAGGCTGATACTGCCATCCAACAGGCAGTCTGAAACTGCCTCTGAGGCAAGTTCTGTGCACCAAAGATTGCTGTGCTGGGAACATGCTACGCTCCCAGGAACTCCCTGTTGTGCACATCTCCTACCAGGAGGCAGCAATTGCAGCGGAGAGGAGGATTTCATCCAGCTGTTTACAATTTCCACTGTGGATCTGGCTTTGCCACAAATTACATAAGATGTATGTAGCCAAAAATACCATGGTCCTCCATCCATTTTTTTTAAAGAACAGAGGAAAACATCTAGTATTACAAACAAAGCAAGCCAAAGGAACATATCAGGCCTCTCTAATGCTGGCCAACACTAAAAGCTGCTGAAGAAAGTAGAAAACGGACTTTCAGTAGGAGTATCACTTGCAAAGTGGGTATTTTTTCTGAAACTCTGGCAATCAGTGTTAACTTTACAATCTGAATACTGCAGTATCCTGCTTTGCATAGCTAATGCATTTAAGAGGCATGGAATTGCTGGAAATATTATTTGTCAAGATCTGTGAAATCAAGAGTATTGTAGTATAGATCACATCTTAATTTGTGCAAAGAAGAGTGTTACTCTGGACGACCTAGTCATAAACATCCTACACAAAAAGCCTTGACTACTATTTCCTTTGCTTTTCTTACTAATCTCAGTCTTCAACCCAAATGCAAAAAAAAAAAAAAAAAAAACCCAAAAACGTGCTTTGTATTGTTGCTAAGTGTTGTTCAATTCTTCCATCATCTTCCATCTAAGAGATACCTGTTTTGGTGCAGACAATTCAGTGGTCCTGAGATTCAAGTACTCTGAGAATACTTGGTATATCATATTCAATACAACATAGCCTATAAATAAAGGAAAGAAGTTTTGATGAGTCTCATCTAACTCTGATACAGTTCATATGGTTTATTTATCTACTTTCTCTTCCAGTGTTTAGGTTTATTTGCAAGAATTGCAGCTCAAACAAGGTTAACATTTTCCCTATAATTTAGGTCTTCCCCCTTCTTTTTGTGTCTGTGAAATTCAGAGAGATAAGAAAGTTCAGAAAACAAATTTGCTCTCAGTAACACTTAAGTTTTCAAGATATCTTATTATCTTTTAGCAAATCTGACACTATCCAAAGGCAGAGATCATTAGCAACCAGAAAGGAATGTCTCAAGTAGTTTGTGCATACAAGAAGGGCCACAGGCACAAAAAGTGATGACATTGCTTTTGCCACAAAAGTCAGACAGTACAAGTGCAGTCAGCTCTCTGGAGAGGCATAAATCCTATCTAGAAGCGAAGTTTGAAATATGAGGGCATGCTAATATAAAAAGAAATACAGTAGGAAAGGCTGTCTCTCACATTGGTTGTCCAATTAGAATCCATCTTAGGCCATCTGTAAAAAAATAACTGAAATACTGTAAAATCATGGAAAGTTTCAGCTACTTGCTAGCAGCTCCTTTTCTTTGGACTGGTGTCCACCATCATAGAAACCTCGGGCCTGTTAGTGCTAATTAGCTTTCTTTTCAACAGTCTCAGAAGGAGCAGAATCAAAGGCAAAATTAAAGACTTTTCTAATCAAAGCATTCTCCCTGCAACCCTTCAGCGCAGGACTGAGGCTTGCTGGTGACATGCAGGGCAGTAACACGGCCTTTGCTCACACTGTTTTTCTTCTGGGTTAGCAAATGAAAGCGCCCCTACGTCCAAGGAACCCCTGGGCACCAGCTCGGGATTCTGGAGGCTGCGTGGGGATGGTAACGAATACGGTGCCTTTCATCAGCACAGCGAGCACAGAGCAGGATGACAGAGGCTGAGCAGCACCCGTGTCACGTGCTGGGGTCAGCCCCCGTGTGCAGCGAGCAGGGAGATGCTGGCCTTGCCCAAGGTGGAGCAGGTGCCTCCATAAAAGCAGCGCCCGGCCACAGCCAGCACTAATTGGCTCCCTTGTTGGCACTTTGAGTAGAGAGACCAACTAATGAGCACGAATGAATGCTGAACCCCCTATGCACAACCGCCTGCTAAGGCACAGGCACGAAACGTAGCTGATACAGATTATATAGGAACACTGTGCCCTGCTAGCTCTGTAATCAAGTCTGTTGTTAATATAAACAAATGCCTTTCCTCTTTAGGGCTCCCTACACTGATTCTAAAGGCATTTAAACTCGAGAACCTTCCAGAGCCAACTCGGAGGACAGGTACCTGCCCCTCATGGCTGCATCCAGGCTGGTGCAGGGCCAGCACCATGCAGATCAGCAGCTCACGGAGTGGCCCCTTCAGGGTTATTCTCTGCAGAGGCAGGCTAGCAGCAGGCATTCAAAGGCACTGATGACTTTTCTGTCTCCTGAGGTTAACAGGTAAGCGAGTGCTGAAGCTGCCAACACAGGAAAATAAAGATGGAAATGCTTGTTTTAATTTGTACCTTCATGTACCAGGGAAATGAACACGTAATAATAAATATTTTAAATGTATATTCTGACTCTATCCATTTACCTCATAGTTTCTCCATCAGCACACAAAGTCTGTTTACATTACTCTAAACTACAACACTTAAAAGCACCATTACCTTGGGAAAACATGCAGTACAAATCACAGTATTCCCTCTCACAGCCCACTGCACAGGGTTAGGGAGAGCCTTCTGATGAATGCCTCATATTACTTCATTTAAAGTTAATGAGAGTCAGTCTGCATATCTGACAGAACACCACAGAGCAACAGATGACTTCTTAGGCAAGTGCTACTGGCATGTGAAGCCTTACATATTAGCTCTCTAACACAGGCTGGCAGCCATACAGCTGCTATACTGTGTAAGGTACGCAGTGTCTACACAGCATAGGAATATTAGACTAACTGAGGCAGTAGAAAACAACAGGCAAGTTTTTGGTGAACAGTTCTTCCCTCGAGTTGTTTGCTGTAAGTTGCTCACCATTGTGTCTGTAACGTTGCAATTACCATGCACCAAACAACTTCACTGGGTTTTACCAGCCACTACATTTACCATCCCTAAGATATGCCTGCTCAAGGCATATGAGAAAAGATAATGAAAAGATCAGCAAACACTTTGTGTTTCATCTTCTTCATAGGGGATATGTATTAATATTATGGGTTATGCTGCTAGGAAAAACAGTTTAAAGGCTGAAAAGTTCTTTTCAAAATATGGCTTAAGTACGACTTAAGCAATTTCTTTGCACGAATGTGAATTTTACAGTGTGAGAAGGAGCTTGTATACTGTTCCAGCTGTTCCTAGTTTGTGAATGAAGACTTTTCATCTTCAAGGCATTCAGTTCAATGTCTTTCCGCCAATTTCAAACTCACTGCCACCAGAAAGGATATAGCCCGTACTAAAAAGAGAGGACTATACCCTATAGATTTGGGAACAATGTGGAGGACCTGGGAAGCAGCGCATCCCCCAGCATCCCTGGGCAGATGAAGAATGAAGTGTATACGGTGGAACTTCGTGCACTGCAATGAGCACACACTTGCATGGCACAGTGGATCATGCATCAAAGCAGCTGAAAATAATGCCTGTGAAAACTAGAGGGATTACCCTAAGCACTTGAAAGCAATACAACTAGGCTGACTACAAAGAGAAAAAAAAAATTGACGTGCTTTTGACGGAGCTCAGAGGTAAGATCTGAGTCTAAACATACAATGCTTTAGCCTACAAATTTCCTTGAAACAAGCCTCTCTCCTAGGAGGTTATAAAAAGCAGCCAACAATAAGCACTTTAATAGAAGGAGAGCCAGCATATACATTTTAATGAAATTCAATTCATTCTCTAATTGGGTCACATCAGTAAAAATATATGCAAATTTATGGGCTCACAATGAGTTTGTCAGTAATGAAAGCCTAATAAATCATTTGTGAAAAACAAGGGTTTTGTACTCTGCCCTCAAGCCCCTATCCTGTCAGTACGTAATACTACAACTGCCCTGCTGGGGTCTGATATCACACACACTCAACACGCATGCACAAGAAGCAGGCTGTAGCTCAGGACTTTTTTTTCCCCACTTTGAGCTGCTTGCACTGGTGGGAGGAGATGGGGAAATAAAACCTTAATTAAAAAGGTAACAAAATGGGTACTTGGGAAATTAGTGCTTTGGTGGGTTGGTTCAGTAGACAACTCCACTGGAAAGCCAGAGATGATTCAGGTTTTTGTTCCTGTAACATAATACTGTAAAAATATGTCCCAGTCTGAAAAGCAAAGAGGAGGAAGAAATCAGCCAAAGCCCTTGTAAAAGGACTTTTTCCTTTACAACCAGATAGAAAGACATCTTCTCTAAAGACTTAAGAATGTAGGTCTCAATGAAGCAGAAAATGTTTTCTAAGATGACTCAATTACTAACAAAATGCTGCATGTTTAATTTAGCAAGAATTAAAAACACTTAATGGGAAAGTCTCTTGCTCTGCTATGCATTTAAATAGAAACTGAAGTCTGTTTGAATTTATACCATCAGAGACCAGTAATCCTTAAAAAAATCCAGCGTATTCATTAGCACCCTGCTTTTGTATCAGTACAGCAGTTCTAATGAGAGCACTAAGCCTGGAGGGAAGAGCTGTGCAAGGGTGACGGTCCCTGCTGAGGACGTGCAGCGGAACGAGGCTGCCGCACCCTGAGCGGGGGCAGCCTGCGCTACCTCCCCTCTGCTCAACTGTACCTTGGGCCGGGGAGGTTGGATCAAATCCAGTCCCAAGTGGACACTGTCACAGGCTCCGTTTACCAGTGTAACTCGCTCTCTTGCCCCCATGAGTGACCACATTTATGCTACAGTTTCAGGCACTCCATGAGGATGAAGCTCTGGATTCTAACCCGGGTAAGGCCCACCATCCACCTAAATGTCGAATCATTTCCAGGTCACAGGGCTAATGTCCATAAAAATCCAATAATGCCGTAGACATCCTTTCCAAAACAGTTTCAAAAATTACTCATGAAATGCACTCTCAAGTACTATCATGCCTAAAATTACAACTTGCATGCAGGAGTAAGGCAGAAGTTTATAAGAGCAAGTTCATTAAAACCACTCATTAATAACAGCATAAATGGTCTGCATTTGGGGACTGTGCTATTTTGGTTGCACTTCAGGTAACATCTTGGCATTTTAGAGTACTGACAACACTTAAAAAGTTACAGGGTAATGAATGAACGCAATATTTTCATATCTATTTAAATATCTTGATAGACATATAGCTTATAATCATTAAAAGTAAACTAGCTGTAGTCTTGCCCCCACACACACTCTCATGCTTCTAGCTCCATATCAGTGAGTTTTTCTGAGGAATTCTACAGCATTATGAACATGCAGCGAAAACAACCAACCAACCAAAAAAACAACCAACCAAAAAAAATACTTTTTCCAGAGCTAAAGTATCCTTCCAAAGCATTGTCTGCAGTACACCCAGAAGAAAACTTCCAGCTCTTATCAATTATTATTTTCTTATTTATGGCACAGCTAGAAACAGCACAAGTATAGCTGTTCTCAACAACTTTCATGCAAAATGTATTTCTGTGTATGCAGCTTTGGCAGACTTTCTCCCGAGACGTTACAACCAAGATCCTTGACAGGATCTCAGGAAACACCATTTTGTGTATTTAAATGTTAAAAACATGGAGCCAAAGTCCAGTTTTACCAGGTTTGTCCAGTTAATTCTCCTTGCTGACAACTAAAAATCTTTCAGCTCTAAGCAAAGCATCAAAATGATCCCAATTTGAAGCAGAATAATTTTGATAGGAAAGGATGACCAAGTCCTATTTGAGAATATTTTACAACTTGATGATTAGGATATTTAGGAGGAAACTAGACCTAGTTCCAGTTCACTCTTTTAAAGCAGATAAGGAAGAACAAATTGATTTTGTGTATCCCATAGCTTGGATAACATTCTTTAAGCATGATTCTTTGGGTACAGAGTGTCTATAATGTGAATACCATGAATATACAATGTGAATATTGACCTGGACTTCAGGTTGGATTGACCAATCCATAGCCTGCGATTGGAGAAAACTTGTTGACTTTTATCTTAAGATAATCATGGGAATGATCTCATATTATCTAAGATATGATGCTATCTGGATTATTGTGTGTGTACTTGCACCAAAGTATTAGTTTCCTTCTTCAGAAATTTCAGTATCTCATGCTACAAATAGGTTGTTTCCATAAATTGGCAGGTAGCAGTCAATTAACGTCTGTACAGGATAAAGGCTGATAAAAAACAACCAGAATTACAGTACAGGAAAACACATACACACACACACACACACACACTCGCTATCCATCATTCCTTTTTGGAAAGTCCAGAAAATTCAAAAGCTTGCAGTGAATTTCAAACTAATACAAGTTTGGTAGCCCATGAAGACTCTATTATTCTTAGCACAGTTTGAACTAAACAAGTCCTTTAAGTTTCTATTCTTTTTTGTTATTTCTTCTTTTTTTTTTTTTTGCATTCATGCATGTACCTGTAATTTCCCAACATGAGTGGACGGAGAAAGCATCAAAATATAACATGAATCAAGTACTTGTTCTGTAAAGAAAAAAGCTCTTGGGAATCTTACTAGTTTCTGTGATATTTCTAACCTAGACACAAATGCTGTATGAGAAACTAAACCCCTAATATTGTTGGGTCCATACAACTCATTCCAAAAGCCACTTACTATTGACTCTGGGGAGAAAAAAGAGCTTAACCACAATTGCTGTTCCTTTGGGAACTTCCCCTTATGAGATTCATGTTAAGAAAATAAAATATTAGAGACCTGGGAGGAGCACAGAAACCTGGATCTTCGAGTAGTGTTTATTATGACCATTTCTTGGGCTTGAGAGAAGCCAGTCCCCTCCAGCTCGAGTCATTCTTCCTAAAGCAAAATTAGTGCTGCTGTTTCATCTGCAACATGTCTGCAGAAACGGATGGCACAGAGGATTAGTAACATCCTTCTATCCTGCTAACGTGGCATGTGACATATTACTCAGCATTTATTACTGAATTGCACAATATGAGCTTCAATAAATCACAGTAATGTTTTCTTATCCCAAACTTGCAGCTTAAATAAATGATTACACAATAAATACTTTCTTCACTATAAACTGCATGATGTCTGTAATACATATTTTCCTTTGCTCCAGCAGTGACATGCAGGTAGGGCCTTGGGGTCTACTCTTGGCTCTAGCTCTGACTTGCTGTGTCACTGGGGAATAGCCATTTAACCTCTCTGTGCACATGTTTAATGTAAATGTAAAATTAACCGATATTATAAACTTGCCTGAAGTGTTTCCATCCCAGGTGTGTTGTAATGCTTAATTAATTAGTATCTGTGAAACACTTTAAGCTCCTCAGGTGAAAAACAGTATATACTGAGGCATTATTATTGCTTATTGTTATTATTAATGCTTCACAGTGCCAAAGCCACATTTTAAAAAAATATTCTACATGTGTTATAGTATTTTAGGGTGCATTTCCTCTCTGGGCAGGCTGTTCCAGTGCTCTGTCACCCTCACTGTTAAGAATTTTTTCCTTAAGTTCCTATGGAATTTTTGATGTTTCAGTTTCCGGCCATTTCCTATCAGTGGCCACCACTGAAAAGAGACCATCCCCGTCCTCTGCACTCTCTCCCTTGAGGTATTTATATACACTGATTAGATCCCCTCTCAGCCTTCTCTTCTCCAGGCTGAACAGGCCCAGCTCCCTCAGCCTCTCCTCATAGGGCAGATGTTCCAGGCCCCTGATCATCCTTGTAGCCCTGCGCTGGACTCTCTCCAGCAGCTCCACATCCCTCTTGTACTGTGGAGCCCAGAACTGGACACAATACTCCAGATGTGGCTTCACCACGGGTGAGTAGAGGGGCAGAC
>NW_010586452.1:41375-102922 GCF_000705375.1 Tinamus guttatus | reverse complement strand
ATCAGCTACTCCTCCCAGTTTTGTGTCATCAGCAAACTTGCTGAGGGAGCACTCTGTGCCTTCATCCAGGTCACTGATGAATAAATTGAACAGGACTGGACCAAGGACTGACCCCTGGGGGACCCCGCTAGCTACAGGCCTCCAACTCAAGGGACTGCATATGGGCAGCTCACGGGGCATTCTCATGGGGAATTATATGGAGCCTAGAAAGTTGCCAACCCCCAAGGCTTACACGCAATTTAAGTGCACCTAATCCAGAAGATGACCTGTCTGATGACACAGATCCATGAGTCAGGGTTACAGCAGTACGCACTGCTCAGACACTGCGCAGCATGGGAAAAAAAATACATGAATTTCTTCCCTTCCGCTTCCACACAGGAACAGGTTGCCCACAGAGGTTGTTCAATCTCTGTCCATTGAGATTTTCAAGACCAGACTGGGAAAAGCCCTGAGTAACCTGGTCTGACCTCTGGCCAAACCTCATGCATCTCTTTCTACGCTGACACTTACGCCATTCCTTGTTTGGGTCCTGGTGATCTGCTGCGTTCCTCACTGGGCATCAGCGCATCTCATCCGGCTGCTGCAGCCACTGCTGTTAATGTGGCTTTTTCATTCTGAACTAGCCAAGATGCCTAAACTCCCTGCAAGAGGGTTATTTCGCATTCTCACAGCAGCACTCCACAGTATATTTTTACAAATGACTACACAACATCAAACAGAATTCATAAGAGGTGCACAGGTCTCTTCAAATCTTCTCAGCCCCATCATAACGTCTTCAGATACCAGATATACGAAACCTCTATTACTGTGCTTTCTGTTCTCTAATCTGTTCTACGGATCATATAATTTTACTCAGTGCAGTAAACAAACTTAGAAGAACAAATATTAAAGCATATAAAATTAGGTCATAAACTATGGAGTACCACAGTGGCAGGCTGCAATTCTATTCACTGAAGGAAAGATTTAAACATGTAATAAATCTAGTATGCAGCATATATTGATTAAAAAAAAAATTGCCCAGATACCAGTTGTCTGCAGTCATTAAACATTCACTGGCCTTCTATCTATAGGTACATTCTGGAACTACAAAAAAAAATCAGGGTTTTATAAATTTTTATAAAAGTTAAAATACACCTAATGCTACTTTTGGCCGAAACAATGTCATTCTCTTAGACACACTGCAAAAAAGAAAGCTTTTTCTCACAAATACATAATCATGGAGCATCTTCCTGACTTCATTCTGGAGTAAATAAGAATTCAAATTTGACCATGTACTTACTCCAGAGTAGTCAGAGCAATGCAAGATTAAAAAAAGTGAAAAAGTCACCTAAATGTTGCCATTACTACAAAAAAACAGTGTGGTTCATTAGAGAATAACAGATGCCTTTGAACTGCCTATTACTCGCACATATATTTCACCTAAAACTGATGACTTTGCTTCAATAAAGTAATAAGCATTTCAGTTCTTGTCTTCAGCAGGAAGAAATTCAGTCTTTTCACCGATGTATGTTTAAAATAAAAATTCCCCCAAATTATGCACACAGTAGGCTGTTAATACAACAAATATTTTCAAAATGTTTTAGCCAAGGTTTTTTTTTTTAATCCAATATTTTCTTAAGATTTCGATAGGACCTTTCTTTTCTTTTAATTTTCTTCAAAACCTAAAATGAGAATAGTCTGCAGCTATTCAAAAAACAGTCACAGCAATTCAGCGCTTGCAGATGATATATTTTGTCTATACATACACGTGTGTATGTGCACCCCTGCAGTAAATATGGACATGGCCCTAAGCTGACAAGCTCGCTACACCAGTGCCTAAGCCATAAAGGAAGCCAGGAATCCTGAGCTGTGATTTCTGCTTTAAGCTCACATACAGACAGACACACACACACGAAAAAAAAGGCACAGGAAATCATTAAACACCTTTGAAGGTCACTGCTTTAAATGTCACCCAATTATTTTATTAATATTGGTTTATTTATGTGACCATTTGCTTTGTGACATTCAAAACCAGCCTGGATAAAACACTAGCAAACATACAGGAGGTAACGGTGCAGCATTAACACTGAATGACCTATGAACACAATGTTCTTTTTTATGGAACTAATTCGCAAAATACAATCAAACTTCAGAGCTGTCAGAAATGTTAATGTAGCTCTTGTGGAAAGGAAAAGGCCATATTTTGTCAGGTTTAAACCTTTTGTTGGATTTTTTTTTTTCAGAAATCTGTAAAATGAAAAGATTTTCCCTTTCGGGGATATCAGTGTGACTTCCTGTTATCATCCCATCTCCTGCTCTGTCCTATGATGGCATCTACCATTAGGTAAAGGCACCGAACACCTTCTGTTCCCTATACCGAGTCAGAATTCCTGCTATATTCCTGATGTCTATTCCTTAGGGTAAATCACTCGATTCCCATGCTTCAGTTGTGAAAAGGAAGTTAGATCTAAGGTCAAAAGGAGCATAGACACTAACTGAATGCCCTGCTGCAACAGTGAACAGTCTTAATCAGCTGGCATTCCTTAATTGCTCCAAAATCCCCACAGGGAAGTTGCCAACACTACCGCCAAATAGGAGCACTAGCATTAATAATACTGCCTAATCAAAACTGGTGTCCTAGGACCTCTTGGTTTTGCTATTACTCAAGGTACCAGTGGGTTTCTGTGAGAGAAACAGAGCTCAGGGCATATGAGCCTCAAAGCATAACGAAGGATTCCCAAAGAATTGCTAGACAATAATTCCACCGAGGAATTTTGGTAACATCTTTAAACATACAGAACTCCACCTACAAACAGCTTCTAATTACTTACAACAACCCAAGGAGGAGATTAATATGATGCAAACCTCTGAAGAATATTCATTTTGATGGGAATCATTATATTGGGATAAGGAATTTCAATTTTGTAATATGAAAGTATGAAAATGAATGCATTAATTATTTACACAAATAAAACGAGAAAATTAATATAGGCTGTACACTGTGGTTCCAGTACAATATAATCTGATCCCTAGCTGCACAAGCATGAAACATGCTACTTTTGCAATTAGCTTACAAAATAGCCACACAAAAGTTGAATCTTATCAAGCTGTGAAAAAATTCTCAGCCATCCAAGATTTCGATGGTGACATCCAAGACCAAGCTGCTATTATACCCCCTGCTCCTCATCTAGGCCTGATCCTTTGATGTATATTTGAAAAGGCTAAGCCTAGCTGAACATATATAAGAAATTGAGATTTGCAACGCTATCAAAGCTTGCAATTTTACCACAGTCCCTGGCAGCATTTCTTTTTACGTTAAAGCATTTAGAAAGCGTGTAATTAGTTAAAAAGTTATAAGTTGAAAAAAAAAAACTACTAAAATGGTAATTTTCTGTTCTTCATAAAGCAGAGGGAAAAAAAAAAAGAATACCCATCATTTACTTAAAAACAAGAAAAGAAAGTTGAGGCACCTTCCTTTCCCTTCCCAACGAAATCAAATTTAATCAATTTTAAATCTGTTCTATTAACTTTAGGGGCCTGCTTCACTTAGGGTTGGAAGTATGAGATTAACATCTATAAAAATAAGATGTGATTTCAACCAACCCATTCACTGATTTTGTCTCAACCAAATCATTGTGTTAAACCACCTGTATGATCTAAGAAGTAATTCCCAGCTTGAAGAACAAAAGGAGAGGAACGGTCCTTAGTTCCAACTAATGGTTTACACCCTGGTGTACGTCAGCGAGGCAGGCCAGTTGGACCTTGCCTTAGACCTATGGTAACTTCAGCGGACAGACCTGCAAACCACTGTGAATTTGTGGAAGGAAGAGGGAACCCAAGAGAGGATCTCAGCAGTTGTTTTCTAAAAGCTTACAGAGCCCTTTACATTATCAAAGACTGAGCAAAATGGTTTAGCAAGAAAGAAAACCCACAAAAACAGAATAGCTTTCAGTTCTTGAAACTCAAGCTCTCACATAGGCAGATATTACTCAAAAAAAAATCACAAAAACATATACTGCCAAGGAACTGAGAAGCTACCACTAAAACGGTTGGCATCCTTCATTAGTCATCACCATTCACAAAGTTCACTTCATCCTCAGAGAAAATAAGTAATGTAACTGGCTTTATTTAATGGCTGAAGCAACCCAAGTTCTATGTAAGATTTGCTTTGTAAAGGAGATAAATTCAAGGGAACAGGCCTTATTCCTTCGTTTCACTTATCATACTGAGAGGTTCTGCTCTGGAGCTAGATTAACCAGACAGCTTTTCACTGGCATGAGTCACCATAGCAAGATCCCCACCTCACCTTTGAAAACACATCCTCATCAAATGGTAAAGGATTTTAGAGTACTGCTTGACTCTCTAAGGATTTTCAGAAAGACTGGGGAACACAGACAAAAAATATGAACTAAGTGATTATTTCTGTGCTATGCCCATTCAGTTCATAACCAGATCTCACTATCTCACACAAACAGCCTGGCATTTAAATCTCCTACTTGGCAGGTTAGGGCTTTGCAAGTACTTAAAAACATATGCATAACCCTATCCCTATTTGCTAAACATGTCCTTACCCATAGAGTCCAATATACCACACAGACATGAGCACAAGTGTAAGTGTATGGTTGCCTCATGCGTAGAAATTCAGTCCTAGTATAAACAGGTATCTGCTTTCTACTGACCTCCCACATCCTTCACTTTCTTACATTAGCTCTTGATACGACTCATTAATACAAGCTCCCCATGGTAAGTATCATGCCTGTGGTGCATTAGGCTTGTTCATGGAGCCCAGTCTGTAACATGGTATCGAACATTAATAGAGCCAGCTCAGCTATAGCTGACCCATCAGTGTAGCTTACGCTCTTCTCCCACCCCAAGTGCCCTCTGCAACTTTCTAACTTACTAGAGCTTCAACTTGACCTGTCTTTTGCCATCCAAAGCTGTAATGCCATGCCATCCCTCTCCCTTATGTACCCTTGGACAACTTTGAACAATTCCTTTCACTACTTGACTTGTTCACCTGCCAAATTCTCACACTCAGTCAATAATGTATATGAAAGAGCAGGGTCTTCTGATAATGGGCTACCACATTTAATTTCCAAGGAATGTCAGCTTCCAGCGAGTGATGCACAAGCTCCGCATTAATCGATACATTCCATGTCTATAGGGGCCTGAATGTATCATCCGCCTCATGAATATGCAAATAGTGCTGTTTCTCTCAGTAAGACACAAACATATTTCTTGTCAGATAGGAAGCACTGGTACGTATATATCTTTTCTCCCTTCTTGTTCTTTTTGCATCAGGCAGATGAGGTTCAGTGTCTGCCAGGGCAGACATATTTTTTTCCAGGGTATAAGAGCAGCCTAGTGCTGAATGATAAAAGGTTTGTCTGCCACCCGCATAATGAGATTGCAGTTTGACTGCTCTGGGTCCTGTATTTCTATGTTGCACTTCACAAGCATAAAGCTGAAATCACAGAAGGGGTGACAGATGCTAACGATTTATTCAGAGTTTGAAAAGACTAAGAATAAGCCACCTCACTGGATCTGCTTTTACTTAAGATAGCTGAATGCCAGGAAGAACTACTGGATCACGCTGACTGACCTTCCGTGTAACATGGACCTCAGACTGTCACCACCTCTGCACTGTGTTTGATGATTTTTTCTCTTCTTTTTACTAAAATGCAACTTCTAAAAATATATTTTCAAGTGTCTAGTCTTCATTTGGAGGTTTCAAAAAATAACAGCTCCAAGTGTTTCCTTACATATATTCCAGTGATTTTCAAGCTTTTCAAGGTCTTTCTGTAATGAATTTGCCATATGCACATTGACCCCTATTGCGATAAAAAATTCTCTTTTATAGAATCTAAACTATGAATTAAACCTCCAAAAACAACTGCCTCTTATCAGGCCAATATTTGTTGCCTGTGTGAGTTTTACATGAATTCTGAGTTAATGCCTGCACAAATCCCTTATTTACCTGCATAATTATATCAGTTCTCTATAGACCTGTAAAAATAGAGCCTGCTGGTTTAGGAGTAACACACACTAAATAATCTTTGGTTATTATCACTAATAATGCATTCATATTATATGATACATTTAGAAAGCCCCATTCAACGTACTGATCAACTATTCCTTCCAACCATCCATTTTTACTGCAGAAATCTAAGCCAGAAAGCAAAGGGAAAAAAAGTGTTTTTCAATTCGTTAGGAACCAAAGGTAGGGAGAAATAGGACACCTTAGCGCCCAGTACTTTGAGCTACCTGTGCATTCCAAACCCCATCTGCTCCCTCAGAAAATGCAAATGGCAGACACGTGAGCATCCCTGCTCTGAACTGAAATTCACTTTCATCATCCACCGGATGCCAGGACCACCTGGCATTTTTGCTGCATTTTGCTGCTGCGGAAGGCCACCCTTTTCTGCGAGGGGAGAGCGGCAGCCTGGGCAGGTGCAGGGAGGCAGTGCAGGGCGCAGCAGGTGCCACCGCCCCAGTCAACGGTGTCACAGAACGGGGCCAGACAGGATCTGTCCCCTTCCCCTCTGGGAGGCAGGGAAGTGCCGTGGCCATGGAGCTGCCCCAAGGCAGCAGAGAGAGCTATCAAGGCCAGCAAGGGTATTTTGCTGAATTTTTTAGCACTACTGTTTATCTACCTGCCTCAGAGTAGTCTTGTGAGGATTACAACACTCCCATACCATCTGCTGTACACATATTAGCTGATTTGGCAAGAAGAATTTCTGTTTTGGATCAATGTTTCTATTGAAGGAACTAGGGGAGTGAGGGAATCCTGCCTGTAACAAAAAAATCCAGCTATGACCCCGGAGCAAGTAGTTCTGATCTCCTTGACATGGAAGGACTACCCTGGCCATGAGCCAGAAGAGGGGCAACATAACAATCTCTCTGCTCTGTCCTGTCCTGTCCTGTCCCCTTTTTAATGGCTGACCCGCTGAGCCACAGGTAGAGGGGGCAGCCATGCACAGGTTCACTGCATGGCAGGTGAGCTGCTCATCAGAAATATAGCACAGAAATGTAACACTAGCAGAGAAATGCTCCCTACTGAGTACATATACATATACAAATACACACACACACACACACACAGAGGTATCTTTTAACTAGAAAATAATACTCTAAATTTAAAGAGAACTCATTTTTTTCTAATTTGATAACTCTGGGGCTAAAACAAGAGGCACTACTGAGGAACTAACAGAGATTTCAGACAGTAAACCAGACATCAGGTCTACTCTTTACATAGCAGGATATCTAAGCAGGTTGGAAAAGTTGCATTTATTTGTCATTTTCTTTAATCACGGGCCTTGATCCTGCATAAAGCAGTGTTCAAACATACCCTGGTGTTAGGGTGAATCCTTGACCAATTTAGAGCACAGATTGGTTATATGGGGAAACCCACCTTTCCTCTGGGCTGCGTTTCGACAGATTACTGGCTTATTCCTTTTCACAGCGCTCATTTTTATCCTGTTTCCAAACTTTGCCCTATTTAGGCATGTCTAGTTTCTCTAGTTTTGTGCTATACAGTGTTAACATCATCAAAGGGAAGAGCAGTGAAATAAATCTTCATTTCACTAGGTGAATTTATTGCAATCATAAAAATAAAGGCCCCCAAGGTTCACTGAGTCCACTGTACTGAAGACAGAGAGTGCAAGCTTGGGGAATTTACTATCCTATTCTACAGGGTCATTGTACCTATCTGAAAAGTTAGCTCAGCTGACATCTGGGAGCATTAATAAAAAAAATGCAACCTAAGGGGAAAGGAACAGGGGTGCTTGATTTGTCAAAAGAAAAATGTACATTATTATGGAGTGTGAAAGAAAGACATATGCCAGGGCTTGTATTTCAGACAGGGAAGATGTTAGCTGGGCTTTATTAACATTTTCATCAATTATTTGTTGAAACAGAGGCCCCTGCACAAGCAGCATGCTTTTTTACCTGTCTGGGAATTTTGATCCCCAGTAAATGCAGTAAATGCTGTCGTTTTAGCAGGAATTTGTGAATGGTTACACAGCTTTTGGTTTTGAGGTTCTTCTAACTAAAAATGTCAGAAACCTGTTTTCTCCTGGGAGTCCATGGGAGGCAGAGACAAGGATCCCAGGTGTAATAAGAGAATGAGCTGGGGCAGAGTGGCAGGGGAGGAGAAGGGAGGCAGCAAAGAGCTTTAAGATCTACAGTCCTAAGAGCCAAGGGCTGCCAGAGGTTTTACAAAGCCGGAGATGCTGGTCAGCATCCGACCAGGTTGCTCAAAACAGAGGTAATTAACGAACCCATTAAAGGACAAGACCCAGCTATGCAAACCATTGTGCAAGGCCAGAAACAATTCCAGCCCTGAAGAGACTATCGGCTCCAGAAAACAAGCAGGAATTTCCAGAGAAATAGAAACAAGCAGGATAAACTGCATCTCCCAGGTCAGTGACCAAGGTGCAATACGAATCCCGCCCCTACGCTGTACAATACTGTGCTCCGGATCAGCCAGAGCGTGCCTTGGGGGATTAATCCTCAAGGGGAGGATTAATCTATCTCATATAAGGACCCATTTCTAAAATAGTTATCTAGATTCAGTGATAATCAATGGAGTGAAATCAACACTTAATCTCCTCTAGTTCTTGAAAGTGTCTTAGTCTAGGAGGAATCGCAGAGTAGGAGTGGGAAGAATCCAACCCAACATAACTAGGAAAATCACAATCATAACAAAACTGTAGCTGAACATTAAAAACTATATAGTTGATTTTAGAATAAGAAAGACAAAGAGGGTTTTTTTAAAAAATTAAAATCATTAAATATTCTGCAGACAGTAATTTAAACTGCACATGCAGTCCAGACAAAAAGAGAGGGTTCTGCTTCTCAATGGTTCTACATAAACTACATGCACTAATTATACACAGCAGGGTATCAACAAACAAAAATTAAAGGCTCTCATTGAAGTTGCTGGAAAGCTTCCCTGGTGATTCTAATGAAACGCAGTCCTTTCGTATGTTCTCAAAATAAGTCCACAGTTAACTGATCGCCTTGCAAGAGGACAAAGCTTTTAAAGATCTAAAAGTTCCACACATTCCTTGCATGAGACACCTTTGGAATGGGAACGGAAAGGGGTTTGCCACTGGCTCTGAACTAGTTGCAGAAAGGTAATCTGGACAGCCAGAGGACCGTAGAATATTCTGTGTTAAGAAAGCACATAAAGAGTAATGTTTTCCATTTTGTAATATTCCTTTTTCCACTACATTGGAAGCTGTATTTGGCATATAAATCACTTCTTAAAAATGCAATTTGCAACTCAATGCACATACTAATTTGCTTTTCCTCAGGTACCCTTCTTTTTCTCTCTGTGGCTGTCCTCTGGAGAAGGAACTTTCTTCCATACCTTAAAGCAAGTACACTGAAAGGGATGTTGCACATGGATGGAGTTACGTCATAGGGGAGAACACCTGAAGAAAGCATGTCTGAGTGGTGTTACCCAACGGGAAGGTTCACGTTATGCCTCCAGGAAGCACATTTCGCAGACTGTAAAAGGTAGAACTCATGCCTTTCTGTTTTGTGAAAATCCTCCTGCCAGATACAGCTGGTCAGCTTTACCAACTAACTGCAAAACCCATTTCCAGGACAAAAGAAACTGTGCATGTCATGCAACATCTCATTGGAAGTTGAGGATAGGGGTCAGAAATGTGAGGAAAAAAAGAAGCCTCTTATATATTGTGACAGGTCTGGGTACTTGGCCATCTCTTCCCATAGTGGGAAGAATTACAGTGACTGATCTCAAGGTGGAAGTAAAGGAAAAAATACTTTAAAATCTTCCGATGTTAAATCTATGTCTTTATAAAGCTACTTTAAATTGGTGTGAAAGTAATTACTGGAGGAAAAGACTGGTAACACCCAGAGAGAAATTCAAAGTAAATGTGTTGTCAACTGAATTTTGATTGCTACCTTGGTGATGAATCAGAGGAAGAAGTCTGTATCAATTCGCCTGCATATGCCCCAGACTGGCAGGACTGAGATTACCTCTGAACTCTGATGCTGCAGATCAGGCAGCAAATGTTGTGCTTCCATCCCCTCACATTTGCTCTGTACTGAGGAGTCTCAGAGAATCTGTCAGGCTGCGATTTGAAATTTCAGGTGCTAGAAGAGTAAGTTATAATGAATAGCCCAAAAAATAGGAGAGGACAGGAAGGCAGTAATCTGAAATCTGTGTCAGAAGTTAATAAAAAGCAGTGAGGCATTCCTAGTGTCTAAGAGGATAATACTGCAGCACCTGTTACAGCTAGGTCAAGAAGCCTTTTTCTATTAAAAATCTGTTCTTCAGAGTGCTCTAAAACCAGCATGCTTTCTTAGGATGCACTTAAATTACTGCTTTGGATTGAGCTAAAACACAGTTTTCCATCAGCCCTGCCCCCTTCCTGCCAACTGGCACCATTTGTCTGTCCTTGATTTGGATTTCTGAGTAGCTTTGGTATTTGCAAGTTAAATTTCCTTTCAGAGGAAACAAAACCAACAGTTTGGGCCCACACAGACTTCAGCATTTAGACTCAATGTAGGATCCTGAACCTACAGATAACCCAAACCTTTTGAAGATCTTCCAGGGGATACCTAATACACATGTACCACAGAAATGCTCTTGAACCCTTAAAAACTCAAGTGACAACACGGAACAGTTCAAATTCTGCAACAAACGACGTGCAGTTTTTCTATCCAGGATCAGCTGCCAGCCCTCCACTGACTTTATTTCAGCCAGTCTATCTGGTGCTCCTTCCTCCAAAGCGGGACATTGCTTCAGCCCCTCCTGCAGCACTTTTGCTCGTTCCCAATTTCAGCGCAGGCTGGATGGAAAAGCAGCACTGATTTTCTAATTCACATTTTGTCCAGGATGGGGGGGAGGAGGAAAGAGGATGACTGAGGTTTCTATTAGAATAATGGCACTGTGCTCAGAAATGCAGAGAAGTGCTATGTATCCGCCAGCAGGCTGATGGCAAGGGCTTCTGTGCTTCTAAAAGCAATTCACCCAGAGCCACGTATCAACTACCCATGTCAGAAACTACCCACCCGCGTCCCACCCTCTCCAAATGCCACACTTGGGCTCAGCATCAAAATGAGACAGGACGGGGTGTCACGGTGTGTATGATAAAATGGCCGCCCGACTCACACACAGCCTCAGCTAGAGCCCTGTCCCTTGCAGGGAGCAGCGGGAGAGCCCTGTTAAAGGCAGACCCTCTGCCTTTAACATCCCATGAAGAGCTCACGAGCAAGCCCGGGCAGGAGCTGTAGGCCGGTTCAAGGGAGCGCGGTGCCGTTGTGGAGAGGCCGCTGCCGCGGGCGGCGCACTCGCCTCCGAGCCGGGAGCGCCCTGCACGCACTTCGGGTTCTTCCACACACTCAGCCATTTTCCCAGAGCAATTTTTTTTTTCTTTTTTTTTTTTCTTTTTCTTCTGTAGGGGAAAATGGTAGCTTTTGCAATGAAACCCTGCTAGTCTGATTATTCAATGAAAAAGGGGTTGATAGGGGTTGACCTAAATATAAAGCAAGTTACGCACACTTTTTGGAAATAAATGATCGTATCACAGGGCAGAATATTGGGCAAAACAGATAGGCCCACAGCAGCTTTCTGAACCCCACTGCCCGGGTTGTTACAGTCCTGTGATGGCAGGGCACGGGGCTGCTTTCCCGAGCGGAGCGCTGTGGGACCGCAGAGCCAGCGGTGACTGAGCCGTTGGCAGCAGTTACGTGGCAGACTGCACGGTGATGTAAAAGCCATCCCAATCACCCAGGCATGGCAGGGCCCACACTTCACCTATAGCTAAACCACATCTCTGACAACCTGCGCCAATTAAAATCTGCATAATTCAGCCCATCTTCACTTAAAAGCAATATCCTAATTCCAGCAAATGGGACATCATATGGACAACTCCCAGCAACTACTTTCAGCCTCAAAAAGAACACAGTTAAGATTCAAATAGAATATTTTAGTGATATCTCTTGGATTGCGAGAGTTTAAAGTCCAAACATCTTAACTTCATTTCATTTCCTGATTTTTGTAGTTTTAAGTTTTACTGAATCTGACATTTACAAAGACAGTACATAGTAGTTGAGTATTTCTGTTGATGACGTGTTTCATCAAGGAACAGAGGAAGGCCACAGCTCTAGATAGCTAAATGCAGCAGTTTAAGTGCTTCTGAAATTGTGAAAGGAAAAAAAAATAGAGATGTTCAGTCCTAGTAAATTCTCCAAATGATGTCACACATCAGTAGGGTTAAAGGAGGTATAAGATGACATATGAGCATGGAAGAAAGCCTTTACAAAAGTACAAAGAACTTTGACAGATGGAGTTTCATTAAGATTTTAAAAGGATGTGAAAGCAAAACAAAAAGCAATGATGGGAAGCAAAAGGAAGATCAAGCAGCTCAGATCTTTCCAAGAAGCACTAGGGGTTTTGAAGCATACCCATTTAGCACACCTTGCAGGATCCTCTCTAGGAGGAGAGTGCAGAAAAGAGAAATAAAATGAAATGAAGGCACTGTGGAGAGATTACCTTACAGACGAAGAAAGCAGAGAGAGATTTGTCATAACCAAAAGTCAGGTGCCTGCAAGCAGCAGGGGGAAACAATGATACAAAGAGAATTCTCTGATCATTTCTGGAAGTCCGTTCTCCGTGTCCAATTTAATACAGACAGCAGCACCTAGAGTACATGCCAAGACACTCTGCAGCCCTAGAAAGCATCTGGCAGGCAATTCCATTACATTTGAGACAGAAATCAAAGACATTATAATACCAATAGCAGTTGTAGCATGTATTAGAAGACAAGGGGCTAACAGAGATTCACATCACACTGAAGCATTTTGACAATGATTGAATTTCAGTAATCAAGCCATCTTATATAAAAAATATATATAAAAAATAAAAACCCCAAGCAGTTAAAAATCCTAGGCAGAGGATCAGTATAAAGCCAGCTTCATCTGCCTTTGAGGCAGAAATACAGAACTTGTCAGCAGCACGCGAAGATAGGAATCAGGAACAGGGATCTGTCCTGTAATGCTGCTTCCTCTCCTTGCTCCCCAACCTTGCAATCCATCCCACAAGCTCCATCTTTCCCTGACTTCAGTGACAGCAAAGTCTACCTTAAAGGAACACCAGTAGAAAAAAATCCAGGAGATTTGAACTGCTCAGCATGCAAATTGGTTCCTTAAAAAAATAGTTCTCACCTGTGAGCCCTAATAAATGATTACAGCATTTACGGCCACGTTAGGAGAGATAAAGTATATTTTTAGAATTAACATACAGTAAGGAAGACAGGACGGCAGTCCCAAAGCTGCAGTACTGTAGACAGAGCCTTTGCCTGTCTGCCTCTCTGCCATCTGCCTTACTGTCGTGGATTCGGGGGTGTTACACAGGCAATACAGGCAACTTATAATGAATGGAAATACATGTCCCTTCCCTGTATATCCCATTTGCACACGGATAGTCTGTGACCAGATTTAACCTGCAGAAACAATCAAAGATTTAGCTACCAATAAAAGCTCTTTGTATCCTTCTGCATGAAAATACAAATGCTTCAAGAAGCACCGCCTTTTCACATTAAGTTTTCATGATTTTATGGACTCACTATGAACTGAGAACGAGTCATCTTTAAAGGTTGACTTTCCATTTAGAAATGGATTAAACATTCTTTAAAGTCTTCTCATAAGTTTTACAGTCTTTTACTAACAATTTAATATTATTTGCTATCAGTCTCTTTTGCCACCTGTTAGCAATGCTTAAGGCTTATTAAAGAGTATGTGCATATATGTTAACAAGGAAGTTAAAAAAATACTATCTGTGCTAAAGACAACAGTCACCTCACGCTGAACACAGATGCTTATTAGGAACCATCAGTCACTCCTTTTTATTTTGTTACTATAGGAAAAAGAAATCCACCTATGCAGCACTGAACAAATTTTGAGGATGTTCTCACGCACTCCTCTTGTCTAATAGAATGACACACTTGTTCTGGCACTTCTCTGAAGAACAAGACCTCTGAAATACGCAACTTCCTTTCCTATGTATCCAGTAATCAGTAACACAAAGGTAAATGCCCAACAAGAGCCATCAAGAGTCTGTTTGGCCAGAACACATCAGCGATGCCAGTCTTGATCCAACAGCAGATTATGTTATCTTTGAAATACCCCCCAAAAATGGTAGAGATTTAATATATCTGTTACAGATTCAAGCAGCAGATTTAAAACCAGCTTACAGATCCAGATGTGGGAGTACATCCTTCAAAATCAAAATTGTTTATTAACTATTTACTGACTGATTTAGGGCCAGTAAACACATGTGACTGGTAAACCCTTCTTACCACAGAAGAAATACAAGGTTGGGAATGGCTCTGTGACCTTCCATCAGTGTAAGAAGTGTCCCATGAAGACTGAATTAGGGGTTGGCCCTTTTAGTTGACACCAGGTTCTAAGCTGGGCTTTCTTGTAAATGGCATTTTAACAGCTGTGATGTGGGCATCAGGCTACTCACTCTGGTTCTGACGCAAGCCACTAATGAAATAGCAGAAAGGCCATAGGGAAAAGAAAGACAATCCTCAGTCATCCATGAAAAGGTAGGGCAGGACTAATGAAAATATGGCTCTGTGTTCTCATAACAGATATGATAGCAAGGACACTGAAGAAGGGCTATTGGTGGGTGAATACACACAATCCCACCTTGAATTTAAAGAAAAAGGCCTGTGTTTGGGCCCAGGACTGCAAATACTGGTGCAGTGCAGCTCAACAGAGCAATCTCTATCTTGCAAAAGGGCACCAGTTATTAAAACAGTCACTCACCATTCAGGACCCAGCTGAGACATTCTGCATCTGCTGTTTAACATGTGCCTCCTTTTCTTCTCAAGACTCTCTGGCACAAAGAAGCAGATACATTTTCAATGCTGCCTTGCTGCCATTTTTGCTGTTGGGCCTGTGGTAGACTCCAGAGCAGAAGGAAACTGCAGTGAGCTCTAGAGGCTGCTACATTTGTCTTTCAGAAACAGGATGGGGAAGGAGAGCAGCAACATGTTTGCAGATGGGGGTGACACCAAGCAGCCTGCACACAAACAGGAAATGCAGCTTTGAGGAGCAAGGGAAAAAGAGGAGAAAACCGTCTTATCAAAGGAGGTCTCCCCTAGCAACTGCAGCAGCCAAAACAGCAGCTACCAGGGAAAATGTCTGCATAGCAACCAGCAACACAGCAGAGCATCAACCACCGCCCATACACATGTGTGATCATCAAAGTACACACATCTGCCAAGCAGAAATGACTGACAAGAACCCAAACATGACCACATTTACTCCCAGCATCTTCCCAGCTAGAAGCAGAACCATTCTCAACTGTTTTTTAGCACTGTGCACTCTCAAAAAATTCAGAACTGCTCCTAGTGGCATCCAGTCTGTCCTCGGGGTTATCTCCTTCCCCTCCTGCCACACATTGCTGCCACTCGCAAACCCTTTTGGACTGCTGGTATAGTGGGATGGGTACATGGCCCAGGGCTGCTGCCAACGGCCATTTGATTTAGGTACTAGGTGCAACTGGCACCTGGCACGATGTACGGTGGAGGCACTGAAATCCCAAAGGGATGGCAAGGGCATGTGTCCGTGGGCCTGCGTGCGAGGAGCAGGATTTGGGCAGACTGGCAGCGTGGCTGCTCTCACGTGTCCAGGGAGGCCTCCATGAACCTCTTCCGCAGTGCCCTGAGCAGGGATGCAAGCTGGAATGCAAATGCCATGAAGCAACCATAGGGAACAACACGCTGAGAAAAGCACTCATATCTTCATCAACATTGCCACTACAGGTATGGCTGCTGGACCTGATTAACTGCCTCAGAGACTTTGCCCACTAATAGTAAAAAGCAAGGGTATTTTCCAATTTTCACCTGAAGTTGAAACAAATGTCCTATTTTTGTCTCAAGTTTTGACCTTACTGAAATTCTTTTTTTTAGTTTTCTTCCATATGAAATTTCAAATGCTGGAATACGATTATAAATTGGAATTTGCCAGAGGAAAAACATTCAGCTGTGTAGAACTGAGGCTGGTTTAACATGGACATACCTTAAGACATACCATCATTCCTAGACTACCACATTAGAAGTGTTGTCACTGCACCCTAAATCTGAAAAAAAAAGAGTCAGTAGAGGCAGCAAGAGTCTTTTTAGCCAAGGACAGCCCAAGTGAGATATTGTAACATGCAAGGATAAAATAATGAAGAATTATACCATAATATGTTTTTCTCCTTGGATTCATTCATTCAGTTTGGTGTGTTTTTTGTTGTTGTTTTTGACTGGAATAATAAAGAAGATGGAGCATATAATAGGAGCCTGAGGGGTATAGTAATAAACCTGAGGTTATTAATGGTCTGTCCTGGTTCTAGCAATGAGATCCTGACAGCCGTCAGGTTTCAGGCACGTCAGGCGCCTGTTGTGAAGTGCAGTGAGAATATCTGAGGCCTGTTAGGATTTTTGGTGTTACATATGCCCAGCCTTGGGAAGTCTAACAAGCCCTTTGGAATTATATGTCATGTAATAATATGACAAAAATGGTATAGAGAAGGAAAGATTGTCTTATCACAGGACTTGTGCCCTTCCTGGCCATGCTGTCTTCAGCCTTACAGTGATCATACTCTTACACACTTTTCTAGTAGAGCAGTAGCCTATTACTTATACTTATGATGCAAATGTAGTATATTCTTGATTCTTTCTTCATTTCAAAACATAAGGTCATTATCTACCGATGTTTCAAATGTGGTAAGAAAGCACAAAGAATACTTAGCCAACTACCAAAGGGTCTCATTCTGCAAGGTTTTCAGTGCTTGTGGAAAGTATCAAATACATTAAATCTCCAGTTGTACATAAGAATCACGCCAGGTCCTGCCTCACACAGTAGATACCAGGGTAACTCCCGTTGAAGTGTCCTGGTTGCTTAAGAGCACTCTGAAGGGAACTACGAGGCTGACCTTCGGGGAAGTGCACACACACTTTCTGAGGGTTAGAAAGAGAGCAGGGCTGTGGTTCACAATGAGGTAACAGTAGAATCATCTCTGGAAGATGCTGGGCAGCTTGGAATTAGTAAAGTGAGAAGGTAATTCAGATCCCAGCCAAGCCATTACATTGATCAAGAGCCAAATGCTGAAGTTCTTACTTAATCTCCTGCCTTAATAAGGGTTGAAATAAATGAGTAGAATTTGATGTAATACAGGAAATACCTGTGATAAATTTAAAATCTCTAGAATTTAGAGAAACAGAGTTTCTACATATTAGACAGAATCAGTTCCCTGTCATAACTGATCTCTATTCATTCTCATCATACCATACATTGCAGAATATAATAGAATATAATCCCATCTTCCAAGCACTCAAAATTTAGCCTATTTACTTCATAATTATTTTATGAAAGAAACTGCTATGCAGTTATGAACTGATTCTTTTGAGTGCAGGCACACTGTTTTCTGCCAGGTCCCAGGAAAAAGTAAGTGCTTTCACCAATGCTTATGCAAGAGTGAACCAATAGAGACAAAATCAACAAGGGTTAAACTAAAAATGAGTATTCAGTCTATGATCTATACCAAATGATCAAGAGAAGTGTTTTACCTGAAGGACTGACTGCAATAACTGGATGTTTCACTGCTCGAACCAGCTGCTAGAGGAGAGCATCCCTGGTATAGTCACACATCCACTTCAGTTCTTGCCGAAGGTCATTTTTAGAGTTTACTGCATATATTCCATGCATTGCCAGGAAAACAAGGAGGGCTTATGTCACAAGGTTCTCAAAGCACTACTTTCTGCTGTGAATCTGTTCGTGATGAAAGAGCAGGCTGCAGGCTCTGTCAGGAGCCCAGCACAATACAGACATTTAAAAGTAATCCATTGAAAAGTCTTTTTTTCCCCCTTCACTGTTGTGTTTCCAACCAGAACATAGCAGCTATTTGTTTATACTTGAAGACCTGAAGGTGACAGTGAAAAATCTGAGTGTAATTTTGTCCTATGTATAGTATCCAGCACAGTGTAACTCTGGTCTATGTCTACAGCTTATCATACGGCCTCCCTTAGTGCCTACAAAAGAAGGTAATAAAAGAAAAAACAACCATAGGGAAAGGCAGAACTTCTGTTTCAACTGGTCAGAGTAATCTGGGAAAATTAATAAGGCTATTTGCATTGGTGAAAAACAAATGATCAAAAGCTGAAAATAATAATCAAAGTGGCTGTTAGAAGCCTAAGGAAAAGGAATTTTAAGTTATGATTTTTAACTTTGTGACTCTATCTTAGGCTATAGCAAATCACTTTGGCTCATGTGGGAAATAGCACAGTATGTGATAGGATTATTAATGCGTTTGTTTACAGCATATATGTGAAAGATGAATTATGTATACTTGCTTGTACAAAAAAAGTAACAGAGATCTTTATTTAAAACAAATGGTGTAAGTTAGTAGGTGCCTAAGCATATTAATTTACCAATGTGCCTTTAAATATAAATAAACACGCTGCAAAGATAAACTGAATTAAAATAAATATGTATTTTCTGTATCTCCTCAGAAAGCATGGGAAAAGGGGAGTTCCAGATGCAGAGTTACAAGTTATAGTGCTCTCACTGGATAGATGAAAGATTAGATTCCTTGGTAGTAAATCCAAAGCTAATTCTTTAGCATACAGAGCACATACTGAAATTTGTGTTTTCCTCAGACCAGTAAACAGAAAGAGTATTATTTAGTGTCAAAATGCCAAGGTAAAAATCTTGTCTCCAGAATTTCAATGGGCGTTTTGCCACCGGCGTGGTGGAACGGGATGTCACCTTCCCGAGCCCTCTGCGGCCGCGATGGTGAAAGCGCTCACCTCAGTGCGGCGCAGCGGGAGCGCCTTCCTGGAGATGGAACACGAGGAGTATATTGAAGATTGTGGGGCAAATGACAACCCACACAACAAAGTCCACCTACCAGCACCAAACGAAATATGAACTGTCAGAAGAGAAAGACTAAGGGGTCTAACATGGGGGGTGTTGGTCCTGGCCTGGGAACATTGATGGGGAGAGGTGTTTGGGTGATGGAGAAGTGAGAGGGGTGAGAATATGTGAGGAAAGCAGAAGGATGGCAGCTTGAGAGAACGGTCTTAATGTCTCCGCAGGTGTCTGCTACTGTCTCTTGGGACAACAGTCCAGAACAGAGCAACATTATTCCCCTAATTTTAGAACACATCTGTAGAAAATGGTTGTCTTCAGTATCTGAACTAGGTCACACAAGTCTGGTCCCTTTCTGTCTATGAGAGGAGCAGCTTAAATGGCTTCTTGAAGTGAGGGACTCTACTAAAGAAAAATCCTCTGAAGTTAGACAGAGGACAGAGTCACACAGAGTTAGATAAATTCAAGATTAGACAGAAGTTCACAGATATTTCTGATGAGCTACATGCTGAAGTGGTGACCAACAGTGCCAGACAGTTCAGTTCTGAATCTTGGTTTAAGCTTTTCTCTTGGGTTTTTTACTAGGTAATGTTGGATCCTAACAACTTCCATCCAGTCAAGAGCATCAGTTTATGACCACCTTTTCCATGTCTGTTTCCAGATACTTACTCAAAACTAGTAATCTTAATCATTTAAACAGCAAGACGTATATAAGGATCACTTTTTAGACCAAACCAGCAGTGAAAAATGACAACTGATGCAAAAACAATTAAACCAAGACAGATGTGGGGGAGGAAGAGAAGAAATGATGTATTTAGAATTTGAGGAGAAGTAATCAAATTTGGCAGGTTATTTATTTATGTAAATTGAAAGATTAGCTGTAGTGCACACAGGCAGCAGACCCAAATATCTGCTTTGCTGCCTGCTCACAAGAAAAGAAGAATAAAAGAGTTATGGCAAAATAGCCCTGTGTATTTCATTGGAGGAAATAGCTCCTCACATAATATGCTGGTGTTTTCCAAAATGAAATATCCCTGAATATTTCTGAAGATAGTATGCCAAGAGACAAACCAACTAATCTTTAAGTTTAGGATTTGGGGGCAGGTGGAGGGAAGGGTTTCGCTTGCTGGATTACATTCATTCTAGTAGTTTATAAATACTTCAATCGTTCTTACAGCAGAAGTTGTCTGCTCAAAATTTTGTACAGAAATTTTGTTGAACAGAAAGTTCAGAAAATAAACTGGAGTGTGACTCAGTCATATTACTTGGTGACTGCATTAGTACTGACACCTGGCACAAAATATATGTTGTAAACTCATTTTCTTTTTTCTTTTTTTTTTCTTTTTTCTTTTTTAAACTTTTTAACTTTTAGTTTTTCTTTGATAAATTTTCTTCTGGATACATCACTGGTGCCAGAATGAGAACCTCTTAGCATCTGGTTCCACTCTGCTTTTCAAGACCATTTTAGCTATCATTAAATAAGAAAAACTTGAGAGGCTGCTGCTAACCTGTCACCCAAGGCTCCCCAGGGTAAGAGTTACCCTTAAACAAATTTTGGTTTCCCAGGCATCCTGCAAGGAGGGCAAAGGCAGAGCACCAAGTCATCTCCGAGAGCTTTTCACATGGCTTCTCCACATCCAGAAGCTGAGCATCCCTTTCTGATCCCCCTGGTGTCCCACAGGGTCTCAGTTCTCTCCTACAAACTTTTAGTAGCAAGGAAAATCACAAGAGGCCACCAAAACACAGTTCTGGGTCTGCCTTTCTTCCTATGGCTGGGGAGCAGGATGGACATCAGTTGTTGCCAGGGACCTTGGCCGTAGTGCAGCTTTATAAAGTCTGTGATTAGCATCATGCAGTGTTTGCAGTACAAATTTAGACATGGGAATTTGGCCACACAGCAAGTACCAAACTTGCATTTCCTAGAAACAGGAAGAGTTTTTTTCCACATAGAAACCCAAATATGGGTGCCTTAGGTGCCATGGCTGTGGATGTGTTTCCATCAGCTGCAGGAGGCAGAAAAAGGACAGCCTAGTGCTCCTTAGAGAGACCTGTCACAGTTGAAATGGTGATAGCTTCTCTTAAATAAATTTCAAACCATCCATGCAGTAAAGATGTGCATCTGTTTAATATTCAGATTTAATAATGATTCTAAAGTAAATGTCCCATCCTCATAATTGTAACAATATGAGGGACCTCAGCTGCAGCTGCTTTGGACCACTGATTTCTTCTTCCCCAGAGGAAATTTGAGAGTAACTGTAGTGACCAATCTGAGAAATGTCACGAGATTAGAGACTTAAAACATACCTTTCTTAAATAAATTTGTTTATTGTCTTGCTGTCTGGTTTGCATTTACCATAATCCCTCCCATGTGGCTATTATATTACCCTAGTTCCTCCAGGATACCTGCTTTATTTTACTGCAAATGGCATACTGCAAAGCTGGTATATTTTTCATTTGAGGACAGTAAGCGGATTAATGGCAAGACCAGTGATCATTTTGATACCTAACGTTAAAAAAAGAAAAACCTAAAATCTATGCAGTTTACTTGTCAAGAAACCCAAAGAATTAACCTTAATCAACCTCACATTCATTTATTCCAGCTTCCTTCTCTCTGACAGTGGCCAGCACCACATATTTCAAAAGACTGCATGAACTACCTGGCACTATAAAAGCGGGGATATCTTCCTCTCCACATGAGCTACCTTCTGATCCCTTGCAATTAAAGATTCTTGTAGCACCTAAAGAAGGTAGCTTAATAGCTCTTCCAAAACTGCATGTTAGCATTAACTATAATTAGCAAGAACACTCAGTTATAAAAGGTATCCAATCTCTCTTAAAGTGCATCTTTTTTTTTTGGCTACAAGAAAAATTTGCCTCTCTTAATTTGCCTCAACTGCTTCACCTCAATGCTTCCACATTTCAATGACTTTGTTGTGAAAAAACTAATCCTTTATTTCAGACTTGAATTTGGTATGATTTCATTTCATTACACAGTGACATCTTGTTTTATTGTCAGGTCAAGATTATGAATTTCGTCACCCATCTTCTCTCAACCAAATAATTTCTCTGTAAGCTCTTACCATCGACTACCATCAGGCTAATTTATGTTGAGATTCTCAGACATTCATGGGCACTGGTAACAGGTATGGCCCTCCCGAATACCCACCTCAGCTGCATGAGCAACTTCACCATCTTCCCCACCACCACCAGCACTTCTCGTAGTCTGATAATCTGAACTCAGGCAGGAAAATGCTGGGGCAGCAGCGTCACTTGCAAATGAACAAGAAACAGAAAGAAGCAAAGCCCAGGACTAGATATCTCATAAAAGGTAATGTCACCTGTGACATATGGTGAGATGATAGTGCCCTTTGTACAGAGCAGACAAAAGGGATACTGTGGCATTCCTCGCTTGCTGCTGGGACTGCTGCTCTAGCGGCAAAGTGGGGGAAAGAGAGGGGAGGGAGGAATCAAAGCATATGAAATTTCTGACACATATTATAGATACACCAAAGCAATTCCAAATAAAACCACAGTAGGATTTAGGACCTTGAGTTGCCATTGGTAACCACGGAAATCTCTATTCTCCTCCTTCAATTCCTTCTCCTAAAATTAGGGGAGATATCATTTACTAGCAGAAACAGAGAAATCCTGGACTCTAGTCCCAGTCCTGCCATTGATTTCCTATAGGGAACGCTGTGTTCTCCAGCATGTACTGCAACATGTAACCTCTAAACTGCATCTCCTGGAAAGAATCCCGAGCTCTGTGTGAAACACCACAAATCCCCAGCATCACATTCTTCACATGTGGTGAGAACACATTAATGTGAATGCAAACCAAACACTTAGCACACTCAGCAACAAGCTGCCTAGAGCAAACCAGTAGAACTAAATTGTTGAATTAAATCAAGATTGAAGAGAACATCTACCTTTTTGCCCGAGTAGGTACAAAGGACCGTTTTCCCAAGAAGTGGGAGATTCTGCGTACTTAGAAGCCTTAGGGAGCCCAGATCACCTCTCCCTAAAGAAGCACCTTAATATTAGACATTAGCCAAGCTTAGCAGCTAGTGGTGTTTACTCTTTCACATTGCAGCTACTAAGTGCAAAAGTCATAATACAGGCAGCTACAGGACTTTGTAGTCAAGAAATCGTGCACTTACCCAGGAAGCAGGAGTCTCCAGTTCCATTTACAAACCTGGAAGAGAAGGTTGGCTTGGCTCAACCCGTTCCCTAACACCTAACATGGGAACAACGCTGAGCACAAGGACCATAAACCAGCATCCCCCAGTTTGACTAACCCAACACTACTTTGGCCTAAACACTCTTCTAGTGCCTCCAGGCTTTGAAAGATTAAGACAGAGCTATTGGAGAGGCACTTTCAGAATGGGAGACTTCAGCCTTGCTTAGTTCTGCTTTAAGCACCATGAAATGGTAGCCAATACAGCCTTTCCCCTCAGCACCTCCATTTCCCGATTTGCAGACTCACCAAGCATGCAGCTGCAAGGCATACTTAACATTTGCACTCCCCAAGGAGATCAGGAGCCCAAAGGCAAAACCCTAAGTGCAAGGTAACAACAAAGAGTAGCTATTACTGCTATTCACATTCACTGCCTTTGACCCAGAAAGCCTTTCAACCTTTGAAGCACCTTTGAGTTGCATTTTAAGTCATTGCAGTCCACTCTTTCTGCTCAGAAGCACAAAACAACAGGCAGCACAAGGAGTATAAATTGCTTTATGGATGCCATAAATACAAATAATCCTCACCCATAAAGATGCATTGGCATTAGAAAGATTCAATCATTTATTTAATGCATGGCACAGCCACTCTGCAGCACTCAGCCACAGATGATCATGCTGTCAGAGGGATTCTGCCTTCAGCATGTGAAATGTCCCTTCAACTTAGGTAACACACATGAGAAAAAAAAAAGGGGGGGGGGGGGGCAAATATAAGCCCTGCAGCACAAAATAGCTTTAGAATCATAAGAAACAATAAAAATCCTACCTGTATGGATCAGCATCTGGATAGCTGCATTGGGTGATTTTCTCACAAGCTCCTGAAGACAATTAGAACCACAATCAAGAAGAATCCTGAAATAAGACAATTTAAGAAATTTTCCTGAGGATTTAGCTTTTCAAACCACAAAAGGTCTGACAGCTTCACTACAGGAAGAAACTGTGAAGCTAAGTGCTTTTTTCTTCATCAGCTTCTGCTTTATCTAACGACCACACTGGTGCACTACAGTCATTGCCAAACAGAACAAAACAAAACAAAATTAACAAAAAAACCCACACCAAGACCCCCCTGAAGTCTCTGCTTTGTTGCTCCATGGTCAGATTAAGACAATCCAGGATTTTTCTACTGTACCACAGAATGGGATTGCTTTTCTGTTTGGAGGAAAGGGGCACAGTAGATACTACATTCTCCTCTCTCACATTAGATCCAGCCTGTACCTTCCTGGGAGCAGTAAGAAGATATCACAGGTCATCTCTGATCTATATTTTGAGAGTGCATGGCAGTCAAAAGATCTCAGATGCTAATCTGATGGTTGCATATTCAACTCCATCCTAAACCTTCCAGCCCATATTATTTCCCAATTATAGTCTATGCTTTAATTATGAATTCAGGTGAGTATGTTCATCAGTACCGGAACAACTTGTTCCAAGGTATCAGCACTAGTTTAAAATCTGCACATGTAACTAATATGATAGCAAAATTTCTATCAGTTAAATGAACACCACACTTCTTGGCCTTCAAGAATCAAGGTTACAACAGTAAGGAATTACCTTGTTGACTCCCAGTTCTTATTCTCCCTTTAAAGCCAGATTTAAAGATTTTCAGAGGAAGACTTTAAGCAGTCTCTTGAAACATTAGCATCCTTTTTTCTGGACAGAGCTGGATAAAGGTCATGGTTTAAGAGTTAGTACTAGAGATGGTGTTACCCTAGAAGATTGAATGGCAAGAGCTGTCACAAGTGAATGCGATCTTTTTATTTCTGTCTGAGACTGATGGTTGGGGCAAAGCGGGTGGTATAATATTATGGCTTTAGAAGGAGATTGCCAGTCAGGATTTTTAATTGCTCACTTCCCAGGCTTCTTCAAATGTCTGCATCTAGACCAGGCATTTCTTGTAGCATTTTCAAAGTTATAAGACGAAAACCTTGTTTGTGATTCTTTCACAATTGTATTCTTAATATGAACACCATCTTTGGGGAAAATACAAATTTCTAGACAGAATCTATATAGAATGTATATATATATGTTTCCAAAGACTTTATTGTGCATCCAAACATTGATTTATTTCTCCAATGCAGGACAGCATAAGAAAAGAAAACAACCAACTAGAATATTTTCCCTATTCTCTCTCTCAAAAATGTTGAGCTGTTTGGGATAACATATTCAAAGGCAGTATCTGTCTCAAGCAGGCATTCAGCTTGGAAAAAAATCTGGGCCAAGTTTCATTTTGGCAACTGAAAAAGTGTATCTTTTAAGGTAGTTGACCTTTAAATAAAATATGGTTCTCTGCCTCAATATTGTGGAGCTGCTACAATTGGCAGCATAATCAGGCCTACCTCCAATAGTGTGCATGCTAATGTTTAATGTAAATTGTTAGCAGTTAATTCTGTCCCTTGTTTTCTGTGTCACTATGCTTTAAATAGTTATCATTTGATCAGAGTACTGAATACAAAAAAGACAAGCAAACTTGAATTTTAATCATGAGAGGAAAAAGTGAAACAGGAATCTGAGACATGAAACCCATAATTCTCATGTACACTACCTCAAAAGGTCAATTTGTCTCTAGGCTACCTGCACTATCCCATGCAGAGCTTTATGTAAGAAGACTGATGAATCAATGAGCAGTAACATGCTGCTGACTGCAAATTATTGCTACTCTAAGGGGTGATGCCGAACTTTTTATCCTACTTTTTAAACAGCTACGCACATTTAAAAAAGAAAAAGACAGCTCTCCTGGAGTGGTTTGCACTACATTTGGATCATTTTTGAGTTTTGAGACAATTTTTAAAATGCTAGCTGGTGATTTGTTTGAAGCTCTAAGGAATGTTGCCTTAAGAGTCCCTTCTAGAGAGATCAGGTGCAGTAAAAGAAAGATAAGCAAGTTGTTTGGAAATGGCCTTACAAAGGCCTGGAAATACAAGCCAGAACTTTTAGCTAAGCCAGCAAGTAGCAACAGTGGGGACTGCTCACCTGCAGAGGGAGGAAGAAAGGGGCAAAGCAGCAGAATAGGGCTGTAGGGGATGATGAAAGAGCAAGAGTTGGTCAGAAGGATGTACTGGTTGCTGTGGCATGGGGCTTGCTAGACATTTAGCAAGTGAGCTAAGCTCCAGACACAAGCTGAGATCCTCCACCCCGATGTGATGGTTTCCATCTATAAAAGGGGTCAGCACCGTGTAAAGGAGACCTAGTATTTGCAGTCCCAGTCAAAGGAGGATTTCCGTAATATAGCGCAGTGTCCTACTAAAACAACATAGAAGACTGTGTCAAGGTTAGGCTTGGAAAAGGTTTTTTTCCTGGGCAGAAACTTCAGGCCTACACAGCAGCTCTAGCAAGCTTGCAGAGAAGTACCAGGTGGTACTTTTTGTCCCCTCAAAACTGAGGAGATAAGGGGAAAAAAGAAAAAAAAAAAAAAGTAGGGGGGCAGGCAGATTTTGAAAGCAAGTGTAAATAATTCCTTGCAGCAGCCTTTTCTACAAGCTGCAATGCCAGGGTCTGCTACAAGGCGGGAACGAGCAGGCCATCCTCCCACTGACTGCAGAAGGTCAAGGCCTGAGCAGGAAGCTTGGACACGGCATGGCCAGTGCTACCGGTCTCAGGCTCACAGGCACCTCTCCCTCCACAGCAGCAGCCCAGGGAGAACTTTCCCCCGTCATTATCTCTCTGCCACAACAATTCATAAAATGCCATCGAGAGACGAAGCTCTGCAAACACCAGAAAGCTATTATGAGGGGACTGCAATACATTAAATGTAGCTCAGAACTGCAAGACTCTTAAATGATAGTAGCATTTGTTTTGGGACATTTGCCTAGAAACATTAGGAAATCTTCTAATAAATGTACTAAAAAAGATGCATAATTTAGCTGCTTCTCAGCAGAACGCTGGCTATCTGCCAGCCCCAGTCTCAGGCTTGACTCCCCGTCAGAGCTACCCGCTGGCCCAGTACAAATAGACTCATTAAAAAACAGTTGCTGCTGTGTGTTCAGGTTCTATTTCTCCTGCTAATGGCTCAGTTTATGCCTTTCCCCCTTGAACAAACACAGAGGCAGCCTCCAGAGAGGACAATATTCACCCCTCCACACATTCCACACATGTGAATGCAGGCAACATGCTGAGAAGTGAAGGAACAGCGAAGAGAAATGAGTTCCCCCATGCAGGAAAGGCAAGGCATTCAAGCTGGGTGTATCACATAACACAAATGTTGAGTGATCGTACTATTTATTAATTGCAACAGAGAAAGATTGTAGCCCAGATCAGGCCTCCACTGTTCTAGACACACTCAGAGACATCGGCAGAGGCTGACATCTAAACAAGCAGAACAGTCAAAGTTGGGAGGAGAAAGAGACTGGGGACCGATGGGACATTGGACATGGTGTGGGGCAACCTGCTGTACGTGACCCTGCTTGCGCAGAGCTTGGACCAGATGATCTCCAGAGGCTCTTCCTACACAGACGGTTCTGTGACGCTGCAGACTGACATGACACTAGCACTCATTGCACATTAGTTTGGGGCAATCATGTTTAGGTACTGGATAGATCACTTCACTGTACAACCACATAATGAAGAAGCCCTGCAAAATAAAGGCCAAATAGACCTAAACTTTTTAGATCAGGGTATCAAGAGGAAACTAACAATTTTTCCACTGCAATTTTGTGTAGTTTTACCATTGTTTGTACAGTAGTAAAATAATATTGCAATAACTCAAGTTTAATTGGCATGTATGATCCAGTAAGTATTAGGACATTCAGATACAGCAGTCGTTACAGACAGCGAATACTGTGTTTTAGCCCAGTGATCATGTACCACGTACAAAACCACAAAAAGCAAGAACCAGATCCCTAAATTCCCCACTCCATCACTACCAGTGCTTTAGGCTCCCTCCTGCACACATTTCATCTATCAAATCTTACATTTTATGCTTAGTATAACAACTGCAGTGAACTAGAGATCCCTTGCTTCTTACAGCCTACTAATCGCACACTGTCACGGGAGATTGGTTTGGGGTTTAAACTAAATAAGGTTAAGGCAGGCCTAAAATCCAAGTCTCAGACTATTTATTCTTACCACTTACACTAATTAAAAGAGAAGGCAGGCACATGAAATAAAGAAGATGACGTTTGCTCTCAAAAGAAGAGCATAATTGGCACTTTTTCCTCAGGTATGAATTCTGAAACAGAAACTAAATTACCTAGCCATTAAGTTTCAGGCATATTCCCAGCTCTGAGCTGTGCTCTCTAGTCTGGATTATGTTCCGAGGTGCTAAACTCTTCTGGAGACTTTGCAAAGAACCTGAGCACCCGGGGCACAAGGCACGTGTGTGCCAGCATCCAACGCTCCTGGCCTTTAGCAGTGACACGGAGTCGGTAATGGAAGAAAAATACTCCTTCACACACAAGGCCTCTCGCTCTCTGCAAGCCTGCAGGGACATCCCATCGTGCTGGATTTCAGCACTGAAGTCTCTGACTCTACCTGACAACATTTGCATATAGATTTCCAAAGCCCGGCAGTTTAAATCTCGTACCTGAATCTCCCTCCTAGACTGACAGCATTACAACGCTGCGGCGCTAAGTTAATACCAGGCTGGATGAGTCCTTAGAGCTTCCAGTTATTTCTTCTCCAGCTCTCCCAGGATTAGACTGTGTTTGTTTACAGTCAGACTTGAGTCTCCAGATAACTGACTTAGCGTTCATTTTTTCAGTCCTTTCCTAGCTCTCCATTTCCTTTCTCATAAAGCTTAACCTTTGCTCACAACATATTCTTTAAGACCACTTCTGTACTTCCCTAACATTTTTCTATCATACCCAAGCCTCTCTCTGTTTCCCCCTCCCCCCCCGCACCCACCTCTTACTTTTTAACAGAGCCTCTCATCCAGTCTTTTAGAAAAATGCATGTTATTATGGTAGCTGTAGGCTGAGGCTTTACAGGAAGTGCTAGATAAAGAGTTTTGTATGTTTTCTAGGTACATTATCAAGTATAGCTTGGAAAGTTTATAAATGCTTACTGTCAGAAAGATACATGGATATACAGTGAGGAATATATGTTCTGCACCGTCTTCACTATCTCTTGAACTAGCTTTCCATTCCACACAGCTAAAGAAACTCTTACAAACTGCATTAGTGGTTTAAAACTGGTTAGCACCCTCCCTGAACCAAAGAACTCTACAAGAATAGTTTAAGGATACTGTCTCTTCAAGTATACTGCTAGCACCTTTGCAAATAGTCTGTTTCACTCCTGTAGGACAGGACTGCTCAGATCGTAGTCTTCCTGCAGTTCTATAAATGAGTCTATTTGCCTTTCTTTATATGAGCAAAATGTACAAAACTAAGTAGTTCAGTGTAATAAGAAATCTGGTTCCTGTATAGCACAAACAGAAGTTTAAATTCTGTACTGACTAGGATCATATCGTCACAGAAGTTTGCCTGTATACTGTCAGGTACCAGTTCTTCATTTTAAGAATATACCGTTTCCCATCTTTCTCCAATTAGATGCTATATCAAAATCAATGGAGTCCTCCTCTGCAGCAAGATAGCAAAGTTATGTTCCAAAGCCCTATTGATTTTAAGAAGGCTTTGCCAAGACAGAGAGGAGAACTTGTATGAAACACCTTGGAGGAGTGCTGGAGTTTTTAGAATGTCTAAAAGGAAATGCCATTCCTCTGAGGGTTATATCCTTTTGTGAGGGGGATGAAGGATGCTCTGTGGTTCTGGTATTACTGCTGTAGATATCTTATCCCCCTTTGTCACTGAGAATTACAGGCCTCATACACACAAATGCACAGCACTTCAAAATAGATTTAAAAGCTGAACATACAAAAGAAAGTCAAGCTTATCTGATGAGCACCCAATGTTCTCAACCCTCTCAATATGCTAAACCTGTTTCCTTGACTCTCTCCTCCAAGGGATATAATTTCTGAGTCAAGTTGTAGAAAATTCCATCTCGTCCAAGTCGCATCAAATTATCCACAGTGATTCTGAGGGTAAAATAATAATACTTCCACTGTGCCAGCACCTGGAAAGAGGCCTGATTGGCAACACTAAAGAGCAGTCTCTCTAATCACATGTTCAAACATTTTAACTCTGCCCTTCCATAAGGATTAGTCATTCAGTTAAGAACAAACAGCTAAAACTCCCCATGACAGAAGTGTTGGAAAGATCACCGTTTACCAATGTCAGGATGTCCAGGCTAAAACTGCAGAGCTGTGAAAACCTCAGTGCTACAAACCTTTCAGATTCAGATAGGCTGAGTTCAAACAAGAAGTGACATATATATTGTGAAGCTGAACAAATTATTTAATAAGCTATATGTGCTTGCACTGATTAGCTGAATAGACTCAGCAGTTCCAGAACACATAATGTTATGTGCTCAAGTATTCACGGAAATAATTCACAGCCACAAAACCTATTAAGTCTTTTTTCGTTACAAGGGCATCCTGGGACAACTCCAAAATAAGACAGCAAATGCATTTTGCCAAGAACCACAGCACAGTCCAGAATTGTGTAGTATAAATATCCCCCAGCATACCCTGGACTCTGATTAGTAGGAAATGAAAGACAGCAGCGGAGTTACACAGCCTAATTATCAGTTTTGCTGCATTTCTAATAAGCTCTTAAAATCTAATTTTGGAAGCAGGGGTTTTGTCTCATGCAGGGAGTGGCTGATAGAAATAAGTAAGATTCCAGCTTGCCAACGCTAGTCATTTCTCTGATACTTAAGTTCTCAGTGAATCAATAGGTGATGGAACAGCAGGGCATTTGTGCAAACTATAATGCACTTTACCACTATTATTTTCTTTTCAAGAGAGACATGAGCCATTTCCAGATTTGGACATGGCTCTGCCAATTCTACGCTCTCCTACTGCTGGGGTATGACTGAGAATAGCTCCATGCTTTCATGGAAGTCTATCTATTAGGAACTAAGCTGATCAATTAATTTCAGAGAGCCACTGTATCACAGATGGACAATAATAGTTTTCAGCCAATGTTTGTGTTGTGAGGATCAAAGCTTGTGACTCAGATATGAAAGAGTAAATGTTTCCTTGAACCACAGGAACCATTCAGTCACTGTTTCAAATATGCATTCGTAAGCATGAGCCTTGCTGTAGCAATAGGAATTAAGCTTCTGTCTGTGGCCAGCTCTACCTCCACATCCCTCAGGCCCTACTTCCCACAGGGATGTGCTGGTGAGAGGAGGCAGGAAGCCCTCACCTCTGCCCAGACAGGGTCTCGGGGAGATGTGTCTGGGGACATTAGCCTACAAAAGAGTTAACGACTCTCGATACTAATTTCTGAAGGATAACAGTCCAAGTAATTCACTATGGAAAACAGTAATTTAGTACAAAGAAAACTGGGATTCTGTGACCGAAGGAGAGATCGGGTGGCTGGGTCTTTCCAGAGCATATGAGTTGTTTTTGGCTTATTAGACCATAGGTGACCAGTGAAGGACTTGGGCTAAAGCCTGTGACTGTCGCCAATGTCTACAGCAAGGCACAGGAGGGAGCAGGAAGGAACTGAGGAATTCTTCAGAATTTCCCTTTTATTTTTTCTGCTGTCTCTCTCATGTTTTGTGAAGCTCTAGAGACAGAGACATCGGCCTGAGAGGGCAATCCTGGGGTTAAGGAAAACAGGGGGAAAGAAGGAAGAAACTACAGATCAGTAGAGCCCATTTAGCATCCTGAATAGCAAACTCATCAATTCAGAATTGCTAATGGGATAAAAGCCAATAAATAAATAACTAAGAATCCGCTATATAATAGGCACTGTTTACAGTGCTAAAGGCACTTCTCAGAAGGAATCACATTAGAGCAATAAGAGAAGAAACTTGGCTTAAGCAGGAAGGACCCACCCCTCACATTCCCTTCACTGACGAACGCTTGCGGTGGCATTTGCTCCTGCTGCCTCCTTTTACGGAAGAACCTTCCTCGTGTCTTCATGGCGCGCAGGGGACGAGCTCCACCAGGCAGTTCCTGATGCCTTACTGCAAGTGGCATAACTGTATTTTCTGGATGAAGGATTTAGCTCTGCTGCAGAATTCTGACGGAAACTGAACTTATGCAAGTTAGACTAAATATGTTTTCCTCATTGAGCAGAGTAATTACCTGTCCCATATAATTAGAACTGAGTAGGGAGAGAGATTGCAACCCAGAAAAAATGCTGAGATTAAAAAATATTTTCTGCTCCAAAATATTTCATTTTGATAACCTAAAATGATCCCTTTTTGTTACTTTGCTATAATTATAATTGAAATCTACAAATGAAATAAAGCATTTAAAGATAAAATGGATTTTTTCATCTACAAATACTGAATGAGGTACTCAAAGATTTAATTTCTGCTTTTAGAAACCAAAACTGACCATTTACTCCTTTTCTGCCTCAAAGAACCCATTTTAAGAATATCCCCATTCTTTCAGATGCACAGCAGAAAGAAAGAAGGATAGTTGAGGACTTGAAAATATTTTCTTGAGGTAGTTTCAAAATTCAGCTTGCTGGTGCCTTCCCATTGGAAGGCAGAGGCCATATAGATGAGTCTCTTCCCTTCAGCACGCTGTCATTCTGAGGTCAATGTCAGATACTGTGAGTAGCTGTGGGGTCAGTCTGTCCAAAAGATCATGAACTTACCCCATTGGTCACAAAAGATAATTATATTTTTTTCATCCCCTTGCTATATTTTTGCAGGCCAGAGCTATGCTCTTTTTTGTTCCTTTCCTCCTGTGGGACAAATTACAGGGATGCATCTGACTCTTCTGATGCAATTAAAGATTCCTGATGTCTCCAGTGTGCAGACAGCAGCAAGAGGGAAGCTGTAGCAAAGCTTGGAGAAGGAGACTTGTTGGGCTCTTGCAAGTGATGTTTTTATTTCATATACTTTTTTTTGTTCAGTTTGGTTAGTTTTTTCTTTTCTCCTGGTTAATAAATGTGCAAACAGAGGTGTGCCTGTCCCTAAGCCACACTGCTCTGGTGACTTCCAAAACAGCCTTGTTGTCTAATAATTCTGTCTCTAAAAATTCAGACCTTTGAGTGCTTCCCTGAATCAAAATCTCAAATCATTCGGGCTTCACCTTTGGCTAATTCCATCCTTTCACAGCAGTGAAAGCACTTTGGTGCTTTGTTTTATTTAGTCTTTTAAAGTTGTAGAAAGCCAAAGCACTATGAGACTTTGATGATGCTTTGAATTTCTTCCTGACTGCCCCCATTTCTGCTGCCTTCTTTTTACTCCATCCTCCCAGCCCAACCAGCTGCTCCATATTTCATTCTGAAATACAGTAACCACAGAGAAGCACCAGCCGAAGACATCTCTTAACAGGAACTGCTATGGATGTGGAGCCAGGACAGAGGAGAAAGGATGATTAACTGGTGATTTTCATTCCATTCTAGACTTGCAGTATTCTATCATATGCAAAAATGAAGTTGCCTGCCTTCCTAGAAATGCTTGCTATTTCTTTTCACTTTTATAATCAAACAGGTCTTTCCAGAATATGGTGCAGTTAAACAGGAAATGCAAAAAATTGCTTCTCGTTCTGACCATTCTTTTGGTTGGATTCGAAATGGGGACAGAAGCCTTGAAGTCATTACTGCAGCTATTCCTTCTTAGAAGTCTGATTCCCATTTGGAATCTAGAGCTTGACTTTGAGTTCCTGCCTCTCTCAAGACATAAAATTGGAGCCCTGTGCCCTGAAGGGTGGGCAATGTGCCCTGAAGGGTGGGCAAGCACACACCAAACAGGAGAGCCATTGTAAACCCAGCCCTGTTCCTGTTTGCAGTGAGAACAGTGTTTGCAACTCCAAGGACTCCAGTTTTCTCTGTCCATGTTACATACGCCTGAGATTGCCCACCAAGAAAAGGAGCAGAAGCAATGTGTACTCTCTGCAGTCTGATCACACTTAGCTTGAAACTCCTCATTTCATCCATCAAAGCACTCCTATACATGAAGAGAAGAACATCAGACCCCTGGGGAACTGATGGATCAAATACTTGGGGAGTTCAGAGACTTCTGAAATTAAATGGCAGTTGAACAGGACTTTCAGGTTGGCATGTTTGAGCCTAAATGCAGGAGCTTAAATCCTGTTCTGGACAGTGGTACCTGAAAAATCTTAGTTTCTGTCCACAAAAGATAGCAAAGAGGCTAGCAAAGAGGTGATATACAGATGACAGCAGTAGATTTAGTAAATGGCAGAAGGAATAGAAGTGGCTATGATCTGTTTGCTTAAAACTGCTTCATCTGTACAGCCAGATTGATTAATGTACTTCCCAGGTAAGCTGGAAGCAAGAAATGTATGCACCTAAAATACAAATTAATCAGCACAGTCCTCTATGCCCTATTGATTAATTATACTACATAATTGATGCAGATTTAATCACTCTATCTGATGGATTTTCAAAGGGACAGCAGCACTGAATATATTACAGAATATATTAATGTTCTACAATCACTTAAAGTGTTAAAAGATGCCAGTTTTGTGTGAAAAGTGACAGAATTCTGGAAAGGTCTTCACCAATAATAAGCAAGTTTGTGCCTCCTCACTCAGGTAGTTTAATGCAGTATTTTCAGAACAGTAAGTTCTAGTATTACAACCAGTAAGTCCAAAAATACTGAGATATATGAGAGAAAGGGATCTTTGCCTAGGTTTGACAGACTATCGACCCTGACTCACTATAAAAAACTAATTTTATTTTAGACTGTTACAGAGGAAATAAACTTTTCAACAAAAACTGCTGGAAAACCTTCAGGTGATTTGTTGTGCTTTTTTGGAACATTCAGGCTACTTTATGGGGTCTCATTTTAGGAAATCCAAAACAATGGTCCATAAAATGAGCTGTCAGTTCAAAATTTAGTTTCTCTTGTCATGCATCCTTTAGTGATTTTTTTCAGCTAGTTAAAACTAACACCCTGGTATTGCACCAGGGACACCCACATTTGGCCAGTCAGCAGTTTGCATCTGATCGACAGAAGGAAGATATCAAATTAGGGTATTTAAATCCTTACTTTCAGCACCTTTATAGTATGTGACTTTGGACCTGAAAAGTTTGTTTTGCTCTGTGTTTACCTGGATTTTGCATTTTATTATAGCAACCACTAGAAAAATCCAGAACATTTCACCACAATATGCATTTGAATATTGCTTCCTAAGGTAAAATCGAAGAAACATATATATTTGCTAGTAGAGTGTGCAGTCTTCTTGAAAACACTGTAGTGCTCCCTATTATAATACAGGACTGTGAGAGTTGACACGACTCTAAATGTTGTCACTCCTAATGTCACTTCTTCCATTTGCTTCTGCATAAAGATGAAAAGGAGGACATTTCAGTATAAAAGAGGAACAAATTAATGTTATAACTAAATTGGTTCATATGACATACCTTGTACTATAAATGCCTCCTCTTGCTCCCCCAATTTCTCTTCTATATGCAACAATGCTATGGCTACCTGGCAGATGCATTTGGCTCTTCACAACTACCTGTTTAGCTCATCTTGTTTCAGGAAACCAATTCACTATCGCTTCAACTGAAATTCTGCTTCCTATCTCAGAGATTTAGGAAACACATACCATTTTGACCAGGTAAATCGAGAGATGTGATGGGTTTGCATTTAAATGTACACACTCCAACTCTGCCTTGAGAGCACATCCCGTGTGGACAAGGTGAGTTTAGAATATTACACACGTTCAAGGGCAATGAAAATTCCTAGCCTGTTTGTTCAAACCTTTCTTCTGGGCTTTGACTGGTTCAGAAAGTTTCTCATTATCTTCCTGAGTAATGAGAAAGTCCTCAAAACAGTTCCTAAGCTCTATTCTGAAAGTGGCAACCTGCAATAAATTTCACTGAATAGCTGATAATGAGCCCCTAATGATTTGGAAATGTACTTTCCCATAGTAGGCTCTGTTTTTATTTGCTGTCACTAAATACAATTTTCAGTTGTGGCAGCCAAAATGAAACACAGGAATGCAGGAAAGAAAGAGATGCGTTTGCACAAGTTTTGTATCACAGAGCAGTTAATAGCTTCTCTTTGCTGCTGCAGTGAAATCTCACAAAGGATACGGTATTTAGTTCTGGACTGCTTACTAACACAAAAGAACTGAAAGATCAAAGAGAATCTATGAAAAAAATTGAAAACTAAATATATGAAGAGAATCATTTTAAGACAAAGATTTGATGAATGGACTAGTATCTGCATTAGCATTTTGGAACTACTTAATTATGTATCAGTCACAGGCAAAAATGCTCCAAAGAATACACTGACAAGTCTTACCCTTGTTTTTTTTTTTTTTTTCTTCTTTTTTCTATTTCTGACTTGACAAGCAGATCATGATTTTGTTGAATTAATTTGCTATTCAAGCTTATTTCCTAGATAAATTTAGTGGCCCTTCCGCAAGTACTTAGCTGTAAGGATTGCTATTTGAAATTCCAGCTGTGCTGTTCAGCTTTCATTGGCTACACCAAACACATGGCATGTATTTGCTCCCAGGAGGATATGTGTAACATCTCTGCTGGCAAGCTTGCCTACTAGAATATTTTTGGAAGGCAGGCACAAACGGGGCAATAACAGTCACAGAACATTGTGTTCAGAAACGCAGGAGATATTTCAGGGGCTGCTTCTATTTCAGGACCCCATTTTCAAGAAACATCTTTTAGCTCAGGAGGTGTACACTAGAAGCAGAAGGATGTGAATTCTAACCTGCGAACAGGCACAAATTCCATATGGCCATGACGTAAAGAACAGCGAGTACTGACTAGAGGGATACCAGCCACACTGCAATGGAAGCTGCAGCCACACAGGATAAGAAATCCAATAGTAACCACTAAATATATTGGCATAAGGACTCATTTATAGAAGTAAAAAGTGAGATTATGTAGAGAAAAATGAAGCCAGATAGATGGAAGAGAGTCCAAACCTGCAGTGTACTGGGCTATGGAATTATCATTTTGAGGAAAAATGCAGAAGTGCCATCACTTCAGAAACACATACACAAGGAAATATTCCTGTTTTTATCATTGAGAGAGACACAGAAAAGATAATGAAATACATTTGTCCTAGCATTCAAGTATACGGAGGAATCTCTATTTCCAGGTTTTGTTTTCAGGCTCCTTCTCCACTGTCATTACTAAGAGCCTGGCATCTGCATGCAGCAAGCGCTTCTAAATGAATGCAGCTCATTTCCATTTAGAATGTCTGTTTAAATACTGATTTGACCTCTGGCTGTGTTTGGTGTTGGGTAATATGTGTAAAATTGTCACCAAGAATTGTATATGAAGTACAAGTTGAAATGAACATACTGTACCTTCCCGACTTTTGGGGGGGTTTATTTGGCAGCTTGATTTCTTTTCTCCTTCAGGATGCCAAAGACAGAGAAGAGTCAGGCAGCTAATCAATAAGGCAAAGAGGAAGAAGGATATTTGTAGTAAAACATTAGTAAAGGAAAACACAGATGTTTCTCAGTTCGTCACGTCAAAAGTGTGTTTTAGGATCACCCTCCTGGAATCTAGAATATAATACCCTTTTTGGTGCTCAGATACCATGTTCAGATACTTGATACAACAAATAGATTCTCAAGTAGCTTAGATGTACATTAGGTTTTGTGGAAAAACTGAAAGTTTATTACAAGCAAAATATGTGCTTTTGTATGTTTTGTTTAATTATTTATAGTAAACTTAAGGTTTTCTGTTGTTAATGCCGACTTCCCCTGTAACAGAATATCAAGAACAGGGAGTGGGAAGGGACTATTATGTCCATGTTGAACAGGTCAAATTCTGAGGCATTTACCTCATGCTGAATAAATATTTTTGTTGTTGTTGTTTGTTTTGTATTCTGTTTTTAACTGTCCCTACTTTAAATTCTTTCATTTAAAATGTTTATAGGATCCATGTGTCATGGTAAGCTGTATCTATAACTATCTTGCTATATCTTAGCAAATGTAAACATTGGCTATATACTGTTCAGTGCTAAATACAGTATTGTATAACGTAGGAAAGAAAGAGGATTCTCACATATGTTTAGGTTCAGAATTAATCGAGGAGACTTCCGCATCATATATTGAAATACAATTGAATTGCATGGCTCAACAATGCACATACTACAAGAAAATTTCTATTGCTTCCTCTTTAGACCTAAGCTTTTCAGAAACAGTTGATTTAAAGATCCATAAATAACAATTACATTTTTTGATGAGTGGCCACCCAACTGGAAAGAAGCTCTGCATATCTGCATATGCTCCCCTCCTGCAACATCTCCAACAGATGGTCTGGCAAACCGTGTGCTACTGTTGTTTGAAACATTCAAATGGGGCACTTATCTAGATGCAGGAGAATCTCAGTCACACAAATCACTACTATACAGCCTGGTTTTCTTTGTCTGAAGAAGCCTAGTGATATTCCTCACTATGTGTTAGTGATGTAAAGATGAATTTATTAATGTCTGCAGTATTGTATATAGCTTGGAATTATGAGACACTTGCTAGAGCAGAGGAAAGAATTAGTAAGTATGAAAGTTAAATCACCGTTCTTGCGCAAGTTAAATTTTTACATTTTCTAAACAAAAAATAAACATATTAAATTTATGTGGACAATTCTTGCTATATGTATACACAAAAAAATCTGTTAAAGGCATGTATTCAAAATATACCAAGTGAAATGTTGGATCCCTCAGCCTTTACGATAGTCCATTTAAAGTTTAGCTGCGCCATAAAGGTTTTTTGCCCATAGGAATCAACACCTTCATTTAGAAGTAGAACTAAATTGCAATTTTTCCTGTATGAGGAGAGTCATTAACCTTTGCCATATCATTACCTCCAGAGATCATTAGCAGTGATCTCTTAGAAAACCTAACTAATAAAGGTCTTGAAAAATAATACGAAGAACAAACGTGGACTACCTCCCAGCCAGGGACTCATGTCCCTGGAGAAAGCAAGTTTCTGTGGACTTTATCGAAGGGCAGGTGAAGCAGAAGAGAATTATTTTAATCTAATAAACCCCCAAGCACTGGTGATTTTAAAATCAGCTGTGATGTTAGAGTGAGCATTTTATCTTGATATTGAGTATTCTCCAGGTTACATTAATCAGACAATAATAAAATTCAGTTCCATTAGACAATAATTCAATTATACAATAATAAAACTTTTCACCAGTGACTCAGTGGCTAACCTGTCAGGAACCTGATGAAGTATTAATCTGCCTAACTACAGAAAAAAGTTATAGGCTTAACAGTGGGAAGTCAATGTTCCTGTCTCTTGCCTATTGACTTCAGTGCTCACCTCATCTCTTTTCCTCTATTACCCATCTGCAAAATAGGGATAAAAACACTGAACTAATTTACAGAAGAGTTGGAACAATAAATACATTAAAGACTGGAGTCTAGCAGCTGTTTTTCCTTATGAAGTTGCAGAAAATCAATCACTACAATTTTATCACTCTGTGTAACCCTTCTATGCATTATTTATAAAAATCTAATGATGTCACACTGATTCATACTATACCCCTATAAATAACTAAATAAAATACAAACCTATATGTGCATCAGAATCAAGCAAATTAAAACGAGTATTTACCACTCTCATGAAGTCTTAAAAAACTAATTGTGACCGGAGATTAGGAGATTTGTTATCAAACAATGTCACAAGAACTTTTTTTTTTTAAAGAATTAACTCAAAGAATGGGAACTATGGTATTGGGAGACACCAACAACATAGTGCAGTGTCTCCTTTTACAGCATCTGTTGGTTCTTGAGGGAAAAAATATGCAGGAATTGGACCCCTTGGGGAGCAGTAGCATGAAACTGCTCACTCTCGGCTACGTGATAAATAACTGTCCTTCCCGTACTTGGAGCTGGCTACATTTTGAGTGTGGGGCTGACTGCAGCAAGGGGATGAACTGAGCAGCTACAGCATCTCTTCTAAACAAGGACAGTGCAGCACAGTGCTCAGAGCAATAGTAACGAGGCTGAGGTGTCCTGAACAACTCCCTTGGATGCTACTTTTCCCTATTTTGTTCATGACTATGAGTGTTCTTCTTGCTTTGGGCCTCCTCCTTCCATTTAATACAATAGTTTCAAAATGTATTTCTTTATTGTCTCCATTTAGCAGGGTTGGGCCTGTCCAAAGATAAATCTAAGAAACACATGGCAATGATTGCTTTACTGCTGCAACCTCACTTGCTAATGGAATAGCAGCAATCTTGAAGTTACAGCTCTATTAAATCTGTTGAAAATGTTCATGTAATCAATAACTACAGAACTTCCAAACTCTTCAAGTTTGGCTGAATAAGATTCTGTGAAGATTTTGGTATTTGCTACAGCTCCAAATACTCGTACCTGGAGCACCAAAGTAGTACTTTGATTCATTTTTATGCCAGAGTTTTTCCCATGGCAGTACTTGAAGCTGGGGCTTGCTGAACTGCTGACTAGCTAATTATTCAGTAGAGCTATGAGAGACAAATTTTATTCCCAGACTAAGTATTTACATACTTCTGGAGCATTAACAAATTTAAAATTCATTTCCTTCTAATGCTTACGCATGTAACCAACTATCACAGTGCCTTCATGCACCTCAGCTGAATCTCCAGGATATTCATAGAAAGCAATGCAAGAGGTATGTGAGCATGTGAAAAGTGAGTGGATTTTAAATGTGAGCAAACATTGGCAGAAAATCTCTTGTGATATTTTGCTCATATGTATACAGTCGAAAGCGATGTAGTCAGGAAGAAAGTGTTGCCTGAGGCAGCACAAATGAAAAGAAAATACCAAATGTTGGAGAGTCATGTTGATGGATAGGAAGAGAAGGTCATGATCTTAAACAAGCCTGCTGGTCAGATAGGAGATTTTGTATGTGAAATCCTTAAAGCTAGAGTAGAGCAACCATGGTAAATTAAAAAGACTAGTTTTGAAGAATTTTAATTGATAGTAGCCTCTAGAAGTAGTCTCAAAACACATCTAATGTGGAGTTATTAGTTTTAAGTGTTCCTTTCATATTTATTTGCCAAATTATTTTATTTGCTCTCAGAACTTGATTCCCATCATATGAACAGGCAGAACACAATTACAAGTTCAATCAATGTCAACACTGAGATGTACAAACTCAGTAAAAGTAAAAAGTAGTTAATGTTCCAAATGCGGGATTAAGAGGGAAACTCCAAATTAGGAAGTACATTCCCTCAGATTCCATCCTGCACGCAGAAATACTTTTCCTAATCTATTATCCAATCTTCTAAATTCCTGAGTAAAAATGCATGTTTTGTCCAACAATCATTTTTCTGATGACAATCTGTCCATCAAAAGCATCCCAAACTCCATTACTTGCAGGTATTATGAGCAGATCATCACAATACTGAAACCACTATCATCCCACAAAAGGAGCCTTTCCAAATTGTTCAGTTCTTAGCACCTTTTTGTCTTACTTGCCTATATCATCTGAGTATATATTTTACTGTTGTGTTGTAAACTCTTTCTATGAAAAGGTTAATTTTAAACAATTTAAGGTGCACAAAAACTGTGCATCTGTTCTAACTGCACCTTAGGAACAAACAGCCAAAGCTGGGTAGAAAGATTTCCTTCTGTACACAGGAAGATGGTGTGATCTTCTTCAAAAGAAGTGCACATGACCAATGCGAATGTGAAAGAGGCTCAGCCGCCAAAAAGAAATCGCACACTAGACAAGGCTATGTTGGAAATAAATCAATATAGCAGTTGTCTGTAAAAATCCTGGCTGGTTTGCCAGCCAGCCTCTAAAAGAGCCCTGGAGCAGGCTCAGCATGTTTGCTCCATGCTGCTGAGCTGGAGGGAAGCTCTTCCTTCTTCCTCCCTGCATCTGCCCGCGCTAAGGACAGGAGCAGCTCAGTCCCCAGCCATGTTCTCCCTTCTGCTCTTCTGGCCGAAGTGGCTTGTAGGTATAGCAACAGTCAGGGGCAACAGAGACGTAATAACCTAAAGAAGACCTAAGGCATCTGAACTGACAACTTATTTCCTGGGAATCTAATGCAAACTACAGTCTCTTGTGGGAGACAGTATTGCTCTGAGTCTTCGGGAACTCTTTTTAATGAGTAATGGGGCAACTGAACTAGCAGACAGGCACTACATCATCAGTACAAGATCTCAGTGGCTACATTTACCCTAGGGATGGAGAGAGAGTCAGCAACTTTTGAGAGCTATTGCATTCTGTGATGGGTCCCAAGATGTTTGGTTCCAAGAAGAAAACTAAATAAGCCTTGAAGAGAACTTTTTTCATTTCCAGGACATCCCACAGTTTTGGAAATCATGGAAGTTTCAATGAAACTTCTGTCTTTCTAAGTACAGAAAATAAAGGCCTGTGAAATAACAATAGGAACAAACCCAAAAAGATCCACTGAAATAAGTATAGTCTCCAAACTAGAGTGTAGGGTAGAGGTAGTTTTCAAGAGCTCAAATGCACTGGGACATTTGGCAGCAAGGGATAAGAATGTGGTAAGACAAGCAGAGCATAATGGAAACTGGAAATTAGATAGACTGCATAAATGGATCAGATCCATCAACACAAAACTTTGCATATCTTAATTCAGCTGTAACTTCTTGTAATTTGGGCCCAGATATTGAAATTCTGGTAGAGATCCAGCTAGGAACACAAAATTTAATTACATATTGAATCTGACTTAGTGAAATGAAATAAGCCAAGTTTTTCCAGTCCCTGAAGATTCAAGAGGAAAAACTGAGGAACTTTAAAAGGGATTTTTTATTTAATGTTTGCACTGTCATCTAGCCACAGTAGAAAATCATTCCCATAGTTGCAACTAGGATGAGAAAAAGTAAGATACACCTCTTCATTAACAGTGTTGTACAGTTAACAGTGAACATAAAGCACGGTGTCCTACGAAGTACATTGAAAACTCATGAACCAGTGTAGTCATACCACCAGTTTGTCTTGAACATTCCCAAGAGAGAGACAGAGAGAAAATAACCTCTACCCACTAAAAGCAGTCCTCTGAAAATATAGATTACTTTTTGGATAAGCTTCTTGTTAGTGTGCACGTAAATGTATTATAAGCCAAAAACCATATCACATTCTACTGCATCCCGGAACACACGCAGAAAGCTAATCTTCAAATTACAATCTATCCTAGAAGAATGAAATTTGAATTCCTCTTCCAAATTCCCTTTAATCTCCTTCAAATGAATCTCTTTTCAAACTCCTCAGAGACAAATTTCTGTACACCCACACACCTACTGAACTGAGTAAGCCTGTGCCTAAGGAACACATGCAAGACGTTTCAATGCAACACCCACGACAGCATGACACCTCACTCCCATCTCAAAGCCCTCCCAGAATATTACACATTTTATTCATTGCATTACATGCCACCCTATAAGCTCTGTGGACAAAATCAAACAACAGCTTATACAGCAGAGTGAACTTCCTCAAAGCAATCAATAAGCCAGAAGTACCCACTCATCAAAAGAATACTATTCACAAATCAGTCACTTCATTAGAGTTGTCCATCTTTGATCTTCCACACAAAACTACAAAATACCAACAAAAGATAAAATTGGGAACAAAAATACATAACTACTGGCAAATATGCATCTGTTTTTATTCGAGTATTTTTAATTGGCTATTAGTTTCCTCCCATAGCCAAATAACCCATATGCTCTGCAGACAATAGTTATTTTGCCCCAAAGTGGGTAACTATCACATTACTTGTCTCTCTGAATAATGTCCGCATATATCACAACTACAAGCTATATTTTATGTCTCCTAATAAGCCTCATCTCATTTTAATTCTTTAAGATTTGATCCTTTGAGGTACACATCCATTATTCTAACTTAACTTCCAGCCTAAATTTTCTTTTGCAAACTTTTTTTTTTTTAAATTCATGCTTTACTATGCCTTTTAATATTCTGTAAAGGATTAATAAAGATATCAAGATGAATTCATGAGCAGTTTTAGCACTCTCAAATACTCTAAACTGCTAATATAAAATATCAATACTTAATGATCAGTAGAGTTTCTTCTGTGATTTAAGCAAAAACACTCTACGTTCAGGTTTCATTCTACAGTTGTCAAACAGAAATGAAAAGAAAAAGAATTGTTTCTCCTTGTTGTACCACTTCCTCTATATCCTTATTTTCCTTTTTCCTACACTGTGTTCATTAAGGTTTTAGGCCAGAGGGAGACAAAGTCAGAGCAGAATCCACTCTTGACCTACAGACCCATAGACCTGTACACCTCGGATGTGCTACTGGCAGCTGAACCAGAACCAAATCCAAATCTAAATAGAAATCTGGCAATGCAGTTCAGAATTCACTGGCTTTGACGAGTTATTTTTTTCTGATTCTCAATTTTAGTATTCCTAGAAGCAATGCTACATGCTGAATACTAAGAGAGTCTACAGGGATGCTCTCTCCCTGTTTTAACTAGGGGTTAAAAACAGTTTGAACAGTTTTTAACCAGGACTCTGAAATGAGAGACTTGGAGACTGCCTTTCTTCCACTATTAGTAATTTATTAGTGTTTCAATTTAGACTAGTTCCATAAACGCACAAGCACCTACTGAGGATCCTTTAAAGTCAGAAGGAATCATTGAGTAATACAGGTTGATTATACCTTCTACATTGGCATTTGTTCCAGAATAAATTTCTGAACACAGAAATAGGAAAAGCACCTGAGGAAACCAGTCTTAGATAAAGAACACCTGGTTCAATGATAAAGTATTATCCACAGGAAGAAAACAGAAGTAAATAATTATAAATAACAATTTTGTATAATATCACTAAGAGAGCAGAGAATGAATGGAATTTCAGTTTGGAGTGATTCCATGTGAATGAGTGACATTTCAATACCTAGTAGGGGTTCAAAACAGTAAGACATTTTAAACACTGAGAATAAAACAAAGCAAAGCCTCAATGTGAGCCTGTTTCTAGATGCAGATGATACTGCACGTAGTGATGGGAGAAACACAGGCAGTTCATCCTATCCTGACATTGCAGATAGAGTTATCATCTCAACAAAGGCATTATTGACTCAAAACATTTGTAAATTGACTGACCCGGATAACTTGTGCTCAGTAGTTGCCAGGTAGCAGAGAGAAGGAGCTGGAGTAAGAGGGATAACAGGGCAGGTGCCAGAGATGACCTCCCCAACAAGGAGGCAGGATGAAGAGGCACAGCTCCAGGTCAGGATCAGGGCGAGAGGCAGTGACCAGCGTGAGAAGGTCCACTGATCACTCAGCAAGTCCGTAGTGGCGAGGCAGGGCCAAGGCCAAGCTGGGAGTTGGCAAATCCAGGTCAGGGCCTAGATTCCTACCTGTGCTGGAGGTAGCACTCAGGTGAAGGTGTAACACATGCAGGGAGCAGAGGTGATGCCTCAGCTTGAAAGCAGCTCCTAGAGCAAAGGAAGGGCAGCCCTCGATTCTGGTTTCCTTCACAGCTCCTATCAGCAAAGGAGCTGACCTTGGGCCTAGCCAACCTTAACTTAGCTAACCAAATTCCTGTAAAAAAGGGTGTGCTCCAACCCCTGACAATTGTTTTATTGAGATCCATGTAAAGTACTATCTAATTAATCTAATTATCTGATTAATGATTATTAATGCCACTTGGTAATCATTTCTGAAAGCTGGAGATATGCCCAAGAATGGAGAACTGCAACTGAAATCTCAATAATAAGAAAGGGAAATCTTTACCAGGAAGTCTAGGATACACTAGATAAAACACCAAAGTTACATAATTAAAAAAAATCAGCAGAGATTTAAAGAGTTTCAAGAAGACAAGTAGAAATTGTCATTTAAGATATCTATTCCCTATATGTTTTACTAGCTTGGTTGCCAGAGGCAAGCAAGTTGATATATTATGTATGTTTTTTTCCACAGCACATGATTTAGCATGATAGAAAATTTGATTTAAAATTTACATTTCTAAATGTAATGTTTATACTGTAAAGTCTTGCATGTGAACTTAAATAATTGTGAAAAAAGCGGGGGGAATCTAGACAAAAATCTTACGCCAGGAGAGTTCAATTTGCCTTCAATAACTTTAAGGAAAAAATGCAAAAGTGTGTCTGTGAAAAGAAAAGGCAGACATACATGAAAGACCTCAACCAAAGCTCTTTGATTAAAAATGAAAATAGATTTTTTTTCCCCTTCCTTTCAAAAGATGACACATGTTCTTTTTCCTTCTTCATTTTTTATAGCTTTTCATATGGATATAGTGACCTGACTATCACTTTGTTTTGTAACACAGACCACAGTTTAGCAGATGCTTATCACAGGCATGCATGTGTTTGCAGCGTACTCCTCAGAGACATCCAGACTGCAGCCACCCATATCACAGTATCATAATATTTTGTGCATATCATGCAACTCAAAGAGACTAATATTCAGGCTAATGAGAATACTTACACTGTATATTTTGTAGCAAACAAATTTCTAGAGTAGAAAATAGCTACCACCAGTGAGTGAGAAAAACAACCAGAAAGTTATCCTTATTCAATCAATAAATCAGGACAGAAAGGGGGAGTTAAGCTGTGTCTTACCATAGTCTACTGAGTTCAATATTTTGCTTCTGGAAAGTGCCCAGGCTCTTCAACTGAATGAAAAGGTATTAACAGAATCCATCATTATACGACAGAAGATTCCTGTCTGACCTGTATAAGCAGAGTATTAGAAATGCACGTTGACCTCAGTGCAAGTGAAGGGCAAGGTTCAAAATGCTTCTGAAATTAGTCATTCCAGCTGAATGACATTGTTCTACTGTATGCTTTCTCTTCCCATTTTTCAAATATTTAAGAGCTGATTATATGAGCTGTTGTAGCAAAGGGCTACAGTGCCTACTGAAATAAAGGTAACCAGTAGCATTGATAAATACTTGACGGCTAGTCTGTTCTCTGCTTTTAGCCATATTGTTCTTGACATGCACATTAGTACACATAACAGCAAGCTTGGTCTTGTCAACATTTTGTACTAGAGTGGTAATCATTAATAACTCATTCTGAGATGATAATGACAGCTGCTTTGCTTCCTTATTCATGTCACCTGTACCCATATCCCCATCTTCCCATTTCTAGTACTTCCGAGCTTGATCTCCATGTTTTCCATGTTGCAACAAGTAGAATAGAAATAACAGCCTGAGCTTCTTGAGAAATATCAGCAGTCAACTCAGGAAGCCCAGGAAAGAAGGAGTAATATCATTGTAGAACCCCAGTGAACTTTCACATAAGCCTGTTTTATGGATAACATACTGCCCAAGACCATTTCCCAGTAGTGGTCACCTCTACTATATATGAAGAACATCATCATATGCATAATACGATCAACCAGTCATGAGACTTTTATTTTGAGCAGCATTAAAGCCTTGATAAAATGGATTAGAAGATAACAGCATCTGTAATATTACTAGAGCTACTACTTAGAGTAATAATATCATTATTACTTTGATAACAAACTCCTTGCATTTACCCCAACTACAGTGAACAAGTATTATAAAAAGTCTTTCAGTCCTCTGTTTTGGCACTTGGAAATGTTTCATTTGGGAGTTTCCAAGCTATTTACATTTGAGTACAGACCTGGTAACATGAGCAAAAAAAACACTTGTTCTTTGCTAACCAAACTATATTTTTATGAACAAATGACAAATTTAAGAGATTCATTTAGCAAAAATCGTCAACAAGAGGTCAGTATTAAAGCAAGTTCATGAAATATTGTATCAGAAAAATTCGGAAGAGAAAGGATTGAGTGTTCATTCATGTTCCTCTTCTGTACCAGCTCAGTTCTGGGGAATAATTGTGGAAGAAGAATGTAACAATAATAAGATTTTTGAAAGAGCCATGAAATATTATTAAATGTGGATTTTTTTTTTAATGTACATGCATTTGTGCTTTTTCAATAACTCTGTTTCGGGCAGGTGTGGAAGATGGAGGTCTAAGGTTTTACCTGAGAAAAAATACTGACTTGTTTTTAAGTGAATTTGATCATTTGTGGTTTTTAATTTAGAGAGAAGAAAATGATAAACTGTGCTTTCTTCATATGAGCTTATTGTGAGTGCAAAGGTTTGAATAAGAACTCCATCCAAAAGCAGCAAAATCTGGAACAGAGGGCAGAAAGTCTTGCAAATATCTGTAGAAGAAGTTGTCAGTGGCAGACAATGCTACTGCTATCTTCAGCAAATAATAAAGGGAAAAACTCTATAATGAAGGAGGAGTTTAAGTAGCTTGTTAGAGTATTTGTCAGGAAGAGAAGGCAGAGCTGAAAAAGTTACAATTCTAACGATACATGGAAAGGACTCGGAGCTCAGAAAAGCTCGTCTGCTTCTCCCAGCCTTACCATTGATCTAATAAAAGACATGATTTCTGCAAAACTTGCCTCTATTATATTCTTAGACCATCACAATTTCAGCAACCTTACTACTGCTGTGCAAGAGACACAATCCAGCTAAAGAGAGGCACTTCAGAAAGCTGATTATAGGCTGTCACCTTGAGGTAAAACATCTGGTAGCCAGCAGCGGCCAGGCTGAAGTGGATGACCAAGAACAGAAACTAATGCAAGCTCCGTGCATGCAGTTGCCTGATGAGGATCACTGGCTGGGGCTGAAAACAGGCGGAGTCCCCTGAAAACGGGGAGTTTTTTTTCCTTAGCCCAAGTGGTAGAGGTTTGCATCTGTGGTACTGAGTTCTCAGTGGACACACACGATCTCTGCTTAGTTAGGGTATTGGTCCCCTACCTCAGCATGTGGACCCGTTGTGCACAGACAGCAGAAAGAATCAGTATAGCGCCGACTCCTGTGGCGTCACAACAGTCTCAGTAGAAACAGGAACTCCTGTAGCATATCAGGCTAGAAAACAAGATGTAGCATCTCCACCTCTGTGTAACAAGACTGAATCCTACAAAATCAATGCCTGCCTCTTGTTCTTCCAGTGCCTGGGACCACAGCAAGAGGCGTAAGGAAGGATGAACACAGAAGGAGCAGTTGAGCTGCCATGAGCTCCAGCCTAACAGGCCACAGAGCAGCAGCTTCCATCTCACCTCATGTGGCTTTTGCATGAGATGCTTGTGAACAGGCGAGACCCACAGGGTCTGCTTTGAAAAAGGAGCAGAGAAAGGCTTTTTTTGTGCTTGTTCATTACTCTGTCCAGAGAGCTGAAAACACTGCTCCCCTGGATCATATTCTCAATACCACACTCAAGAATCATCCATAGTTCTTGTTAGTTTTTACAGGTTAAGCACTGGAAACTTTTGATCTTCTCCCTTAGTTCTCCATCCCTTTTTGCTGTTTAGTGCATTAAAAAATTTAAGTCAGTCCGGTCTTTCTTTAGCAACGCAAAGCATGAAACAAATCTAATTGATGTTTTTAGTAATAGAAAAACACTCAGGGATAAAGATTCGGAAAATGTTCATTAAATGGAACTAATTAAAATAGTGATTTACATGTTAATGCTCAGGTAGAAATCTATAGACTTTTGGCTTTTTTTAATTGTTGTCACTGCCTTGATGTATATTTTGAGTAAAAGTAGGTTTATTTATAAAGTCTAGCAGCCTCTGATGTGCATACGTTTAGTTACATCTGCATTAAGCTATGCCTTTATTTAATGACATATGCACAATCGCACACCTTTAATGTCAAAAGAACAGATTTTTACAATAGTCTTTAGATTTCTGAAATCATCTTGGATGCAAGCTATGGAAAAGAGTGTTGACTAGGTCTTATCTGGTTTACTCAAATGGCACATTAGGGATATGTTCATTTTGCCTAAAATTTGCCAAAGCAGAGATTGAGCTAAGACCCTATACTCTGTGTTAAATGGAACAATAGCTTGAAATGAAAAGATAGAAAAGGCATTTTTTTCTGTTCCTTTTTATTACAAAACCAAAGCTCTTTAATCTCACTGAAAACTTTCATCAGAAACAGCCACTGAAGGAGGTGTCCTTTTTTGTTGGAGGACCTCTGAGGAGGTCAAGGAAGCCAGGCTATTTTGGCTAACAAAATACAGATCAGGTGCTGCCTGAATCATCATCTCCAAGCCACCAGGAGGAATCCCTTCTCCGTGCAGAGGGCTCTTTAACATAAAGAAAAGCTGAATGCAGGCAAACTGACCTTGTGTCAATACATGACCATGCATGAGACATGACATTTTGTGTCTATGTTGTCACTATGGCCATTTAAACTTGCCCTGTGCTCAGAGCGCTTCGAAACTTCTCCCTTTCCTGAGTGTCAATGCTGACTCTTCTAGGAGAGCACTTAGTGCCATCTGCTCTGCTGGCCGTTGGCCACGTGTGAGCAGATGGGCTGGGCAGAGGCCGCCCCGCGAGGCGCAGTGCTGGACCGTACTACGCGCGTGAAGGCCGCAGGAGCCCTTGCGGGCCTTGGCCCGTGCGTGAGCCCTGGCTGGCTCAAGATACAGCCCTGAGAGCTCAGCCCAGTAAATGCAGCGGCACAGATAACATGGGCAGTCAGTCCAGCTGGCCGCATGTTCAGCCTGACGGCCAGGAAGCGCAGATGCGGTGACTCGGTCTGCAAAGACGACATGCCAAATACTATACTTGACCCAGCAGTTCTGGACTAGCTGAAATCTCCTGGGCTGTGTCATGTAGTTGTATGAAATGATTGTAATGATAGAAAAAAAACCCTGGAAGGGACCTCAAGAAGGGAGTTAATGCAGGGCAGGATTCAACTGATGTTTCCAATTATAAAGATTTCACACTGCTTCTTCCAGTGCTTCATACACAGCAAGCAGAAAGACTCTCCTATTGTGCGACTTCTTTGTCCCTTCTAACCATGAATGTTGTTAGAGTTAAAAAAAAAAATGTGCTTCAGCTGGTGTACAAGTATTTTAAAACTTTTTCCAAAGCAGACTTTCTGATAGAAAACTTGGGGCCAAGTGATTGAACAGGGGCGGAAAAGATAAATCCACTCTACATTTAATAATACTGTAGAGTTCTCAGGAGAACTGACAAGACAGACAGCCAGTGGTCAGCTGTCACACTTTTTTTTTGTATTTTTATATATATAAGTCTTTTAAATAGAAATCTTTAATGAAGATTTTTGTGGAATCCTGCTGATGACACGATACTATCATAACCTTTTCTAAACTGCATACAGCGTTGTTGCATGGAAGCTCATGGTTTCCTGTTTGTCTTCTGTGGCCAGCACACCTCTTATTTGTAACTCATCTTGTAAAGGCTTTGAAATTCCTTATCTACCAAAGGTTTTATGTAAGCATCTCTCCTGCAGTTTGTGCTATTATAATAAGCAGTTATCCCAAAGTTAGTCTAAGAAAGGCAAATGCAAATGTTAACATTTTGCATTATATTGTGATGGTCTGCATAGGAAACAAAAAAAGGGTTAAAAAGGACAAGATGACTGACCTAATAAGTTATCAATATACAGGTTTTGGTATTTGAATAGAAGTAGTTAAAATATTTTGTATATGGACATATTCTTCATAAGTTCAAAATCTCCTTCTTCAGTTAGACTTCCTTTAAGCTATTTTAGTAAGAAGGCTCAGTAGAGATATCCACAACACTGAACCAACTATAATCTAGGGAGTAGTGAATGGCAGACTTTGATTTCTGCTCATTCTTGGGAAAATGTAAAAGCCAACATTACCTAAGACCAAGTGGTTTTGTTTATTTCCTCTTTTAACCTGCAAGTCAGTAAAATATTTGAGAAGGAAAAGCTATTAGCACAGGCTAAAGCAGGCAGGAGGTGAACACACTTCACTCATATTACTTTCAGCTGACATCTCTGACTGCATTTAGATTAAGTTTGTCAAAACAACCCAGTGTTTCAGCAGTGAACCCCTGCAAAGTTCTTGATCCTGACATATTTTACCCTTTACTTGTAACTCCTGGTGATTCCTATACATCGGTTCAATCGAAAACCTGTCCTACCAGCACATATATATAAACCAGTTCTGCCAATCTACTTCCGTCCTACAGTGGTTTATTGTGAGTTTCAAAAGCAGTAACTCCTGCCCATCACACAGTGATGATATTAAAGTGAAATTTAAATTGAAATGTGTTCTGAATGCTCTGGCCCGATGTTGTATCTTTCAGCTATTGCCTTTAGTCCTAAAAACACTTTAAGGGCTCTAATCACTGAAATTTTATAAATTATACTGCATTGCAACTGAACTCCCATCTCTCCTATTTGCTGGAGGACAGCACTCTGCAGAAGAGTCATCAGAGGAAAAAAATGTGTATTTGCATTTTAGAGAATGCAGTTCAGGCTACAGAATTAGCTTACACTATTAGAGAAGGTAAATTGTGTGCCAAAGATACCAGAATTGAAGTGCAGCCAAATCTACATTCAGTCCTGCTACCCTTTGAACAACAACCTATAGCAGATCCAATGCAGCAAACAGCTGTGGATGAATGCAAAAGTTAACAGCTTCAACCACCACGTGAGTCCACCGAACATAAGAGAGACCTTATCCTGGGGATGCAACCTGAGCTTTACCCAGCAGTCTGCATGTACCTTCTAATAACGAGATCGGGCCTTGGTAGAACGCTCTAGCTGGCCTACCAACGTACCTAGGAATCAAGATTAATGTTGCAATACATCATACACCTTTCACTTCACACCAAGGCAATCCAGTTTTGCTACAAAGCTATAAGAAAAGCTAGCTAGCTAGATGCACATTCCCCACTTTCCAAGCACAGCAGGTCAGGTCAATCATGCTCTTTTACTCTCTGCTGGTTAGCAATATGCACGTGTGTGCATGTGTGCCTGTGACTACCACATCCTTCAACCAGACAGGATCAGAGCTGCCTGTTAGCACAGCACCAAACAATAAGTTCCTCTAGTTCATATAGACTATTTCTGCATTATTAAGTTGTGTAGCCCTGCCAGAGAACACCTGAAAAAGCTGAAATTGAGGACCATATGCTCTTCCTAGTCAAGTTTTGGGGAAATTGGTTAAAGATAACTCCAGTCTGGTTCTGTGGCCATTTCTGACAGCAACACGTTAGGTACACTGCTACAATGTGTCTTTCAGCTTAGCTTCATTCTAGCACTATGAAGTTTCCTCACCTGAAGACCTCTTCTCATGTGAACTTCAGCATGAGGTGGAGATAGTTTGGAGGTTTTCTTCACAAGGATACTTGTGATCTCAAAATAAGACACATATCGCCAATGGACCCACAACAGTTCTGAGCTATGACGAAGCCTGAGTCTCTTGCTTTCCTCTCATTAGCAGTATCAGCAAAATATCCTGGATGAATACCTTATGGAACATAGTTATTTAATACAATACATAGTATAACATACTTTGAAATAACCAGCACTGGCAGCACGTTTTCCCTTTATATCTTCATCCTTAAGAGACTAGCATAACAGAGCAGTTAACTTGTTGAGACCAAGATGCGTTTGCAGCCTCAAAGCACACTCTGTTTACTACTGAGATTGCTCAACAGCAATTCTTCTAGACGAGTAAGGGTTCTACCAGAAAGGAGGTTCTACTTACAGACAGACGTAACGATGGAGACACTACTGTATAACTAGTTCCTTCTAACTTGATTCCAGTTTACTACCATTAATTACTATTTGGTGGCATAACTGGATTTATTTAAGCAAGACATTTTGAAATATATAACTCCTGGTACAAAGCACTTGAGCTATTCAGTTTATATAATCTATAAATCATTAGTTCTCTGTGTTAAGACTTTAATCCAAAAAGAAAACAAACAAAAAACTATGCTCATTATAAAAATAAAACACTCATAAGCAAAACCCAATCATTATTGTAGATATGTTGCTGAATGAAATGAATTTTTGTGTTGTTTTTTGGAAAAGAAACAATACACAGAAACCTGGAAAAAAATAGACTATGTGGGACCAGTTTCCATGCCAAGATCTTGTGATTATTTCCACTGGCATAATGGCCCTTGTGGTCAGGATGCCAAGTTTGCTATAATCAGCAGAGCTAAGGGCTCTCAACACTTCACAAGATTGAGCCCTAATTGCTGCAAATTTAGTTAATGCCAAGGAGGAAAACACAGGCATCAGGATTTGGGCCTTTGCCCCAAAAGAGCAGTGCACATTACATCCATATTCATTAGACAATTGACAGGACAGTGGTAAAAACTGCGTTGTACAGCAGCCTGCCTGCAAATTTTGAGTTAAAAAAAATAATGAGCTTTGGGTTCAAAAGGTTTCCCTTAATGTGCATCAAGCAGTTTCATGAAACATAACTAACCACATGAATCTGCTCTTTAGCAGTGATGGGTCGTGTCAGAGCTGGCTATCTCTTGATCTCCTGTCGCGATGGCAGCATGCATCACCCACCAGTCTTCTGCCAACACAAAGCGAGTGCTCACAGACTTTCTCCTAATGAGCTTATCACACTGAAGTACCAGTTAAAGGGAGCGGGTCAGAGATTTGTGTTTCTTTAGCTGCTCTGACGTGTCTTGCTTGTTAATTCAACAGACGAACACGGTGTTGCGGGTGAGCAGCACCCTCAGTGCACCTTGCTGGCCAACCTCTGCACTGACACGTACACACTTGCGCTCTCCAGAACCGAGGCTGATGTGGACACCAGCACTACTCCCGGCTCTGCGGCTGAACACAGCCCGTCGGTGCCCGCGGTGAGCCTGGCCTGCACACGCACACATACTGTTCTCATCCTCTTTTCTAACCTCTCTCTCTATTGAAAAACCACCAGTAGAAGTTTGACTTTGGGGGATAGTTTCCAGCACCATTATGTTGGTACTTTCACATCACACTTCTGCAGAGGCATTTATCCTTCTCTGAAGTGCATGTGTGTGTGTGTATGTGTGTGTGTGTGTGTGTGTGTGTGTGTGTGAGAGAGAGAGAGAGAGAGAGAAGGAGAGATGCGAGTCTCAGTCACAGTGGAACTCCTTTGGATCCAGGGCTGATTAGAGTTTGCATTAGAGGATTAGATAAGAGGGGGATGGCTCTCTTATGCAGTGATGACACAAAATATACTGAAAAACTCATGTTTTCTTTGAGGCACAATGCACACGTGAAAAATCAGGTTTATCCAGTTATCCCAGGATGGCATGCACAGCCACATCAGCAGACACTAATGTTTGAAGAGGAGCACAGTTCTTTAACTTCCCCCTCCCCTATGAACCCTTGCCTACTTTTTGCTGTAATGCCCTTCTGTTCTACAGAATATCCTTTATGTGACAGCAGAGACATGTTTGTGAAAGCAGATCAAGAGAAGTCTCAAAGGCTCTGCTGCATCTTTGTATATCAGTGGTTGGGCACTTGGTTGGTTGGCTGTTTACCCCATGGCATGCAAGGCTCCTTTGAAAAAACCTGAGATTTCATTGAAAGTCTTCATCCTGTTCTCCGGTACATGAGGACTGACAGATGGTAAAATACAGCCTTATACACAGTGTCATATACCCTGTATCTACATAGCACCGTATTCACCTTCTCCTCCTTTGTAAATACTGTTTGGATTTCACAGAAGAAACAGTGTGCAATATAGCTGTATGAATGCTATTTTCTTTGAAATAATTTTTGGGACATAGCCCATTTGGCACTTCAAAGTAATGCAATATTTGAAACAGAGAATGCTTTAGTTGGCCATATAGATCACACAGTCGTATCTCCTCTAGAACAGGATATGCTTAAGCTGTGACTTTAACAGTGAAGATAACTGGAAAGTTTCCGATTCCTCTCTTCCCTTCAGTTTTGTTCATAGAATTACTTGGGAGACCACACTGCAAACCAATTCACTGCAATAGCTTCGCTTAAGGACAACTTTGCTCCTTGCTGGCGAAGAGGGCTTCATCCAGAGAGCCCTGGTGTAGCCCCACCTGTGCTCTGCTGCCACAAAAGAGGGCAACACACTCCGGTATGAGAGAGGAAACCAACAACAGAGGCAGCATTTTCTCAAGCCATCTTTCATGTTTGAAGTCAATGTGTAGTGCAACTCTACATTTACTTGAAAGTAACTCTACCAGTGACTAGTGTTGCAGTTACAATTATGTCCTAGCCAATGATCAGTTTCTCTGGAGTTTGTTCCTGTATCACCGAATCACAGAGATCTTATGTCACCACAGGTTAAATTACACTCCACAAGAGCCAATTCTTTGCAATGCAGGTAAAGCATAAGAAACTGCTATATGAGAATGGTGACAAAGCTGGATTTCCTCTGCAAGCCAGGACTGCAAGACAGGGACCAGCAGGGGTTCCTGCTAAATGATAAACTCTTTCCATCCCAACGAGAAGGAGGGAGGAGAAGGGATGATGGCAGAAGAGTGAGTACACACACAGCACACCTGTGGAGCGGGTTTTGGTGGCTGTGGAGATAGACAGCTATGGATACATAGATATAATAAATACATCCTTATTTGTGTTTCTACATCAATCTGTTCACTGCAATATAAGACAGAGCTCGGTTTATTTCTATAAAAATAAACTAAGAGTTTTTGCTCAATAAGAGAACCAGTACTATGCAAGCTCCTGAAGAACAAAGCATACATGTACTCATCTGGAAGCAATGTAGTACTCAAGAACTGCCTGAGCAGAAGTTTTTTGTCATGGGAGTGCTGTGCTGGCAATGCTATTTACCAAGTGCTGCCTCAGCCTCATGCACGATGCCTGGATCCAAAGCATCTGGATGCAAACTTCACTTTAGACACAGCATGAGACTTCATCACTCACCTCTACAGCCACCATCAGGACTATCTCCAGCCCTTCCTGCCCCAGCCTTCACTGCCTGGGCTCTCAGCAGCATCTCTTCAGCAGCTATTAGTTTGTACTCTAGCAAAAAGCCTCTGCATTGCTGCAGACATTAGAGAACATATCTCACCTCTTTCCAGATGTCTTAGCCCTTCTAACTGTATTTATGCTTAATTGCACACACACTGAGTAAAAACAAAAGATTCCTGCATTCCTCTTCTCTTTATATTTAAAAGAAATAAAAGAATCACTTCCATACAAGTGTGGAGGCTAAGCCTGCACTTAATAAATACTCTGTCAAGACTTGAGGTGATCTGTCCTTACTCATGCACTAATAAAAGGGAATTTGGCCTGGGTAAGCATAAAAACTGAGGATTAAGTTCCATTCCGTTCACTCTCAGTGAGCAGGGCTTGACTCTGCCAATAGTTCATTCATTTCAAGCTATTACTCAATGGTACAAGAATACAAAACTCTAGATCCAAGAAAAATGGCACATTCTTTATTCACAAAGAATAAAGTCCCACAGAGATCCATAAGAAATAAAGGTCAGACGGAAATGCTGGATATTATCTTGTCATTCATCTCACGTTTTTACAATCCCCAAATTCCCTCAGATGCCACAGTTTTTCTTTCAGGCAGCAATCCTTAGAAATTTTTTGCAAATGTATATCCTTCTTAGCTTTCGCATACTTGTTAGCTAAATCAATATCGAAGTAATTAATCCTAAAATCAAAGTCGTAGGACTCATTACTGTCTTTTATCTGCAAACACATCTCTTGATCCTTTCCTTTCTCTAATTGCTCTAAAGGTCTCAGGAGAGACATCATCCAGCTTCTTTTAATGCCTTTACCTTCTACTCCAAATTTGTCCCTAAAGTTGTGCTGTTTTTCTTTAGAGAATCAGTAATCAGCCCTCTCCACGATATGCTATCCTTCCTTCTGCTTTCTTTTGTTTCTTTGTTTTTGGCAGCTCTTGTGTTCTGCTAAGTCCCTTGATGAATTCCAGGCTTGTCAGTGATGCCATATGAATACTGTATATCCCTTGGAAACAGGTAACCCCTTAATTCTGTAGTTTTGTGCTACATGCTTCAAGAATTTGTCTGGAATATATTCACTTTGTGCATTGAAGTCTCCTGGGTTTACAAACTACAAACCTGAACACTGACTAAAAGAACCTAAAGACAAGAAAAATCCTCTACCCTCTATAAAAGGTAAGATCAGGACACTGGACTGGGTTTTAAAAGATCTGGGATTACTTCCTGACTCTCACCAATTCTGCATGTCATCGTAGGCTACAGCTATATCATAACAGAACAGAAGTCCCTAATGGGATAACGAAGCTCTGCCTCTGACTATCCCCTCTACAAACGACTGCTTTGTACATGAATTGGAGAGATTCTCTGTATGGCCTGGGGTGTTAATACACTGGCAGGCTGGGTTTCAACACACTGGTATTTCTGTGCTTCAGACACTGTAGTCTAGCTCTACACAGCCTTCATTTAAAAGTTTGCAATCTGTACTTGCAGCCTGCTAGCAAGTCTCTAACATAGCGCAGGAAGGCAGTAGATAGTAGACAAAAACATTACATTATTTCTATTCCTCACATTTAACATAACTTTTTCTTCTGTTCTGGATCCTGGTTGTTTAGATTATAACCTACTCTGGATCCAAAATACCTGATGAGACAACAGGAAAGGTATATGAACAAGTAGCAATGATAGGGACTAGGCAAAAGATACAGATAAATGCCTTATATTCTGCTAAAACAGTTAATGGTTAACTGAAACTACCAGATTCTGCACAAATTTAGTGCCTAGTTTAATCTGAAAATTGACTTTTATGACCTAGCAACCCAGTTCAGGCCTGGAGATTTAAATTCAGTCCTGGGTCCCCCCACTCCACCCCTTTTGTGGTTAGTGTGTGTTTGGGGGGAGGTTCTAATGGGATCCTATCCCACTCAGGGTTCCTAACCCCCTTGCCTCACCTCCAACTGGTAACATCCCATGGTAATGATCTTCTGTCTTCTGCCAGATTGCAGACAAGTGAGTGCAAGGCTTCTGCAGCAACTGTGTTAAAATATACTCATTTTCCTTCATATATTTTTGTTCCATAAAAGCTCCGCATTCATATTGACTATTTTAGCTTACTTGTGTGACTTGATCTTTGTTCCTCTGATATTCCCAGCAGTCTGTAAATAGAACTGTTTATTCAGTTCATGTTTTTTCATAAACTACTTTGTATATTCTATTTCAGAGTCTCCACTCCATGGAATGAACTGCTTGAGCTTATTTTGAAAATAACAGTATGTCTATTTAAATTTTTTAAAAAGATGTATGGACTGTATCTGCTAAAGCAACTTGATAATTTTGTTGATTTAAAGTCCAAGTCTCGGCATAGAGTTGCTCCATCTCTCTTTCCCCATGAGAGTAATTGTCTACTAAAATAAAGGCAATTACAACTCCATTTTTTAATACATGATACAATTTCTCCTACTCTCCCCCTAGCTTTGTATTTTAATTGCCAGACGTTTACTACATGAATATCATCTTATTGCTTTGTGGATATCATCAAAACCATTAGGAATTCATTTCAGGAGTCAGGTAGCCTGATTCTGAATACAGGCAAAGAACAGATCTTTTAAGTAAGATCAAGCAATTTTAGAAATTATTCAGAACAGAACCACACTTTCAAGCTTTGGACACAAGTACAGGAATATTTTCTTAAAGCAGATAGCCACAAACACCATGCTAAGCATTTACACTGGACTAAGTTTTCACACATAATCTATCATGAATGTGACTTGAACTCCACTTCTGCCTTGTAGGTCATAAACAGACTAAGAGGTGTACTGCTCCAAGAAGTGGAGCAGCTCATTCTTGGGTGACCTGTAGGCTAAAACTTCATGGACTTCAATCATTTAAACAACATGGTTGTTTTCCACACTTCAGTGAAGTTCGCAAAACAGGTCCTTATTACTCTGCAATCTAATTTGATAATTCCTAAAAAAAAAAAAAAAAAAGTAGCAATTATATGAAATTAGTTTTGTTTAGCCATGAATTTGGCTGTGCATCTAATTTAGCATTTCTGTGTATAGCATTAGTTTTCTTAGTGAGATGATGAAATCTCACCAAGAGATTTCTTCTCTTGATACTTCTGTCTTAATATTCTTTAAAAGAATGGTAAAATTATAGTTGACAAAGAATGTAAGGAATGGGACTTTAAGTTTCAAGTGAAAGTTTCTGCAACACAACAGAAGTCAAAAGACTGCTACACTTAGAAGATGTTAAACTCCTTATGCAGGAGTAATTCTTTATGCCACACGTTGCCTGAAGCCGAAGTGAACTATGTGAAAGGAGATCCAGGTTCTGTATATAATTTTAAATTCTCCAGAACTGTCAAAAACTGAAAGAAAAAAGTGCAAACAGCTGGGTGCTATTCCTAAAAGCAGTAGGTGATAATAAAAATAACAAAAAATTTAAAAATCAACATACCTTGTACTTGACGAGGGTGATCCTTTAACTGTGTGATGTGATTTAACAGCTTCTGTCTACCCAAGCAGAGGAGGCTGATTATAAAGTTCTAGTACAGACATATGGATTATCATTAAGAAATTAAACATAGAAGGTTCAGAAAGAATATTAGAAAATATTATTCAGAATATTCAGAATAATATTCAGAATGAAATTGCAAAATATGTTGCAACTAACAGGAAGCTGAACAACTGATTTTGTCTTTCAGGGGAATCACCATTCAGAAAAGATCAGCTCTTGATAAGTGATCACACAAGCACCTGAAAGAGGCAGAATCACCTGTTGATGAAGAAATTAGAATATATCCAGCACAGACTGCCACACGGTCCATGCTGAAATGTTTTAAAATTCATTAAAAGTGTTTTAAAGTTAGTGATGCTTTGATGCTGTAGGCACGATGGAGAACTTTAAAACAGAGACCAAATGGAAAGTCATTCAAGGAAGCACAGCACAGTAAGCTGCCTGCATTTCGTGGAAAAGAAAACCTTTGTCTTTGCATCAAAGAAAAGAATATCGCTTTTTAGGAGTGAAGAACTTAAACTGTCAACCTCACTGGAACGCAAGACATATAAAGCAATTATGAAGAAGTCGCAGGATGCTTTTCATGAAACAGAAATAATCTTATGAATTCCAGATTTCATTTTTCCATGCACTTAAAAATCAAGTGTTTGCTAAAAACTACACTGAAATTCCCTAAGGCTTTCAGGAAATGACAGCCATGAGGCAAGTATAGCGGTTTAAAGAAAGAAAGAAAAAAAAAGTCATCTTGATTATTATATCCTGAAATATTACTTCCTTCCATCTTAATGAATATAATAACCTCACTGCTAACAGCATATCAATAGAGTCTTTAAGGAAGCAGGTGAGGAATCTACAAACACAGCTGAAAAATTGTGTATAATGTCTCATCAGCACTGTTCATGAATATTTATGGCACATATTGAGAGTAATGTATAAGGCCACTGTCAAGCAGAAATCATGAGTCAGATCCCCAGAGCCCTTTCAAAGTTCCAGGCCACTTTTTCATCTCTTACACTGTTTACTTCTTGAAATACAACACTAGGCCCATCTTGTGCTGTCCATACGACAGACAGGCCAAGATCTGCACGCAGAACTCAGATCCTTGATTTAGCATGTTTTCTAGTAATCACCAATATAGATTATGTTTGCACAGCCAGTGTGGTCTTCATTTTGCTCAGTGGACTATAGGAGATATCACAAAAGAGCTCAGGTCCTGCATCATATACCAAAAGATAACTTGTCAGGAAAGACTTTTGTGCAATCATGCACCATTGCAGAGACACAGACTGGGTAGACTGA
>NW_010586452.1:30643-41317 GCF_000705375.1 Tinamus guttatus | reverse complement strand
ACAATTTTGTATCAGTTCACCTTTTTAAAACAGTCTAAGACCACCTGTGTGTGGGAGCAGAGAATCATTGACAGAGTTTCTATCACCTTACTAAAAAAAAACAGCTTATGGCCAAAGCCCATCAGCTGGTCCCTGTTACCTGATGAATAATGCATCGAAAGAAGCAGGAATATCCAATCATCTGATTACATGGAAACTGCTCTGACGAGGACAGCAAACACACCAGCCAGTCTCCAGAGGGGAAGCTCCTGACAGTGTTGTTTCATAAGCTGCTGGCTGTCTTTCCATCATCCTCTGTATCCTTCACTATTGTTTTTAAGAAAAGGTTACTTCCTTTCTTCCCTTCTCCTTTTTGTTGCAATGATAGAGGTTAAGTATGGATAAGAATGGCAATTAAAATGGATCTATTGCGCATTTGTTATTCTGATGTGTCATGCTGTAGTCCTTCTTTGCAGTGAGCTGACACTCTATGACAGTAATTGAAATTCTTCACTGCTGACAGCTCATAAGTAATATGGTGATTTTCATTACACGTTCCTCTGAATATAGCAAAGATGAATGCATATTAAAGTAGAAAACTGGCAGCTGTGTGGGCCTGAAGAAAAATCACTGCTTTCTCAATTCAGCACCCTCATGGCCACATGGCAAGAAGGGTCACAAGTATTAACAAGGAATCAATGCTCAAAATGAGTACAAAAAAAAGCTTCCAGGTTCTTTCCAGCCAAAGAAGTAACTCGGAGCAATCTCTCTTCTAAGCACAGCACTTGTTTTACCTTTCCCTGACAAAGGCACTTTGGCCATTCAACTCCCCCCTCGGATCAGTGTGGCATCCTATCCATTTCCCATATGTGCCACATGAGCAAGTGCTACTGTTGATCTCACTGCACTTGTGTTTCCCTGAGGAAGAACAAAGGGAAGCAGAAAGCACTGAGGATGCTACTTGTTCCAATGTGAGAGATCCTGGATAAACACCATGTCCCTGTTTTGCAGCCTCCTGGCTCTTCAGGAGTCCAGAGAACAAAGAAGTCTGTCTCTGCTGTCACTTCCATGTGCCAAAAATGATCGTCCACATAATATTTTGGGAAATCGGTAATATGTATAATATTGGATGAGACCCAGGAAAACCAGAGAAAGACCAAAAGGGAAAAAAAAAAGCACAATGTGTTTGGAATTCAGTGGTACTCTAAGTGGTGATTATTTACATAGCTTTTTGTAAGCAAACTTTAAAAATTCAACATCCCAAATCAGAATGCTGAAGGTCTACCTTATTTTTCACACTTCTTTCCTCCTAACAATGACATTGTAGGAAAGCAGCACTGTGAATCAGCTGCAGTGCCAAAAATATGGAACTCTTGGCATTTTTGCATTTCACTGACGTATAATTGTGTGAAATGAAATGACAAATATTTTAATGCAAAGCTTCACAAGGGAGAGACTGTATAGGCAGATATATCCAAGACTGCCTTCTAAGTTACTAAAAGGCCTTGTTGCTTGGAGGAACAGACTCCTTCGTGGTCTGATTTTGATCCACTAAACACAACTGCAAAAGACTGTCTTTTTGGTGTTTTTTTTTCTTGCTAAGTGTTTTTTATTGTATACTAACTTGATGCAATTTCTTTGCCAAAACCCAGTTATGAAGAAAGATAGCCACTGAATAAGCAGAGTTGAACAGATAGACCTTACAAAGAGGCACAAATCTGAGCCAGGTTTCTTATCTAAACTACTTGGTACAGTTCTGTAAAAATACACTGCAAAACAGTGAATTCCAGTCTTATTTACCAGGTGAGGTCTAGGCTGCTGTAATGACAATGCCAAAAATGTCCTTTTCTATCTTTTTACCTGGAAATAATTTAGTTCCTTGGATTCACATCCCTAGAAAGTGACAGGCTCTGTGTACTGTAGTATAAGCATCATCAGCCAAATGCAGCATAGGGATATCTCTCTCCTGGCCCACAAGAACATACAGATTCCTACTTGAAGATACCATTTCAAGCCAATAAACAGAATAATGCCTTAGGTCAATTTAAATACTTTCTTGGTAATGCTCAAAAAACAATTATATGGATGCAAACAGACAGTGTAAAGGGGGAAGGAGGCATAACTCAGTTACAGACCTGTTTCAGTCAAAAACACCCTGAGAAACCAGGTTGGGTTTGTCAGAGTACCAACCACAGTACCAGAGTACCTTTTTCTATACTTCATGATCATACACACTGTGCTCCTCTTGGCAAATGATGGCTTCTACCCACCTGGTAGAACACAAATCAGAGTCAGCAGCATAGCCCAGCTCTTGTGATTAAATCTAAGACAAAGCTACCCAATTAAATGGGCACTTTTAGATTTCCAAAGTCAGATGCAGTCTCCTAGGCTACCGGGTTTAAGCTCAAACCCATGTTTATTATCGGGGCGGCTTAACCGCTGTTAGTGAACATTGCAGCACTCTTGAAGCGCTAAGCAGTCAGCAGAGATTAGTGACTACAGCAACCAGAACGGAAAAATCGTTGTTTCTGTCTATGCAGTAAGCAGAAGCCCCCATTTGTTTCTTTAAAGCCTAAACTGGCCCCTAGACTAACGTTTCCATGTTATCTATGTGTTTTATGGACTGCAATTAGATTCAAATGTGAAAATCAATTAGTTTAAATGGAGAGAAACTGTGTGGGTTCCCATTGGCTTTTTGATAAGGGTTTAACCAGAAAGAGCTGGCCATCAGGATGTGTAAATGAGAGCAGTAACACTGACATGTACCTTCATCAGATATTTGAAGCCCATAATGGATTCATGTTATGTTTTTAAAAACTTCTAATTCCATATTAGGAGAGATCTTTTTTTCCTCCATATTATCTCTCTGGTCTATTTCCATTATATTAGAAAAAGTTGGTTTTATTTGCTACTGGAAGTGGCGAGATGCTTTATATGAGAGAAAGATCTGTCTTTATCCACCAAATTTATCCCCCACGTAACATCATGGACTTTGTACAAGCTGTATAATGGAAAAAAAAAAAAAGGCCTATCACCCCACTACATCACTGGCTTACTGTCTTAAATTTAAATTTAATTTTAGCCCAGTAGGCAAATTACAATATTGTTGTAAAAGCAAATGCGAAAAGACTACTATTTGCATGTCTGCTTAGGTATGTGTTTTATAAATTAAAAAAAAAGTATTCCTAATTGAAGAAAAATGTATATGTCAAAAATCACATACCAATTGTGTGAGTTATATCTATTAATACCATTTGGCAATGACATAGAGAGTCAAACAGTACTTATTACACAGTAATTACAAATACATAAATGTTTTCTGCCTGTTTTTGAGAGGAGGTCTCACTTTTACTTAGAGCAAACACTAATGCATTGGACAGCAGTAGAGGATGGAACAACTGAGGAATGTTCTGAATCACGGAACAGTTGAGGCTGGAAGGGACCTCTAGAGATCATCTAGTCCAACCCCTCTGCTCTAGCAGGGACACCTAGAGCACGTGGCACAGAGTGGCTTACAGGTGGTGTTTGAAGATCTCCAGAGAAGGAGACTCCACAACCTCTCTGGGCAGCCTGTTCCAGGGCTCTGTCACTCTCACAGTGAAGAAGTTCTTCCTCATATGGAGATGGAACTTCCTGTGTTTCAACTTGTACCCATTACCCCTTGTCCTGTTACTGGCCACCACCGAGAAGAGTTTGGCCTCATCTTCTCTAAATTCTCCCCCCAGGTATTTATATGTATTGTTGGCTGGAAGACATGAGCTGAAACATTGTTCTAACTCTAACTACTACTGAATATACATTGAGGTAGCTGGTAGTCTTCCTAAGAAAGAAGACTTAAGTCTAAAAAAAAAAAAAAGGAAATATGCAAGCCGTTACCTTTACATATTTAGTAAGATATTTCCTCAAACTTAAAGTAAGCTGTAAATGAAAACAGGAGTAAGCAAGCCAGTTTCAAAGAGATCATGGCCAAGAGACTGAAGTCTAAAAATAAACCATTTGGAAGACCAAGAGTTCTTTGTATCATGAGAGGAACTGATAGTTTTGTGTAGCCTGACATCAGGAACTTGTGCTGTTCAGAAGCTAACTAGTGAAAAATGAACATTGGTCACTATTTATATATGCTAAATTAATTTCCAAAAGATAAGATTCAGTGGAAAAAATAATCATATAATAGAGTAGAAAAAAAAAAAAGGCAAAAATTAACTCTACAGGACTTTGCCACTGGGAAAGCAAACTGATATTTCTAGCCCCAGAAAAGTAAAGCTTAAGTTTATTCTTTACTTACTCACCTGGGACTCTAAAGTAGAAAGAGCTAAATGAGAAGGCGCCTGCCTTTTTTTCCCCCCTCAACAGGATTAACTTTATAGCTTAATCATGCTGTTCATAAAGATTTTTTTTTCAGAAGTCTGAATGAAAGTAAATTTTTATGTGGATCTTCAATAATCAATGCTTTTTTTTCTATGAAATGGCTTATGCTTCATTTAAATACATTATTGCCATGTTCTTTACTAATGCATTATTTGCACTGTGACTCAGCTTCAATTCTAAACCATTAATTCCCCATTATTTTCTGAACAATCTTATTCTCCATGCCCAGGTGCTGCATTTCTGAGTTTTAACTGTCCAATAAAAACAAAATGATTGGTTACTTTTAATATGACAGTGTGCCTGAAGGCATAATCTAGTCTGAGGACCAAACCCCTAAGAATAACATGATCAAAAAAGTGTACAGACTGCTAAAACCCTCTGAGCCCGTCTGAGCTTTATCAGACAAAGCTTTGCAGCAGCATCTTAGTACATTTAGTTACTAGCTGAACTTCTCACTGTTTTCTTAGCTGAAATTCTTAGTGTTTTGCTTGGAGATTAATAGAAAGTACCAGTCACAGTTTTGCTTTCTTGGGTATCTTTTCCTCCTGGACACAAAGGGCTGGAGAGCTACTCTGGGGAGCGAGAAGGGGCTGGTCCCCATCTCACGGGCAGAGTCACAGCAAAGAGAAATCTTCTCAGCAAAAGCAGGACAGGAGACAGAAAAGAGCAAGCGATGCTGTTTCAAGCTAAAGAGCTCCATTAAACAGTTGAACAGCCCTAACATACCCAGAGGTCTCCAGGACTGAGCAGCGAGCCAGAAAAGCCGGCGTTATGCCGAGGCACCGGCACTTGCCTTGTTCTGCCTGCTTGGGATAATCACTTCAGTGCCCGTAATGCATCTTTGTAGGCGTTATTGCCACAAATCAAGAGTTTTAAACCCTTTAGCCACAGCTCAAATTGTTCAATTTGGAGACAGGATAGAGAACGCTGAGAAAAATACAAATAGCGGAACAGAGGCAATTCAATTCTGCTACAGTCTCTGTGAGCAACAAATGGGCAGACCTAGATTAACGAGGCTAATAATATTACACAGTGCTCTGTCCTTCTCCAGGACGTTCCACCCACGCCTCTCAACAGCTGCTTGAGGGAGGGAAGCATTTATTTTCCTTCTGTGCTTGGGAGGGAGCAGGACAAGAAATGAAGATGGTTTGTCCATAGCTGCCCACGAAGTTTCAGACGGAGCCGAACACACAATCCCGTCAGCCAAGCGCCCCTTCTCCAAGATCATCAATGTCTGAAGAACTGAAGTACGGTACAATCAGGTAGACAGGCTTTTGCACACCATCTGGCTGAACGCTAGCCACACAAACTGTTCAGAAGAGTGAATTTTAATCCTCATCAGTTTTAAATAGAAAAAGAAGCCAAACTTTGGAGAAAAGAACTGTCAAACAAATTAAATGTGTTTGATAAAAGTAAACAAAACTTGTAACTTCATAATGACATTTAGATGTAAATGAGGGCTTTATTTGCAGACTTTTGTTGTATTTTTTTAAAGCTAACTACTAAGTATTTTTAACTAAAATAAAATCTGGTGAATAAAACTCCTAATTTTTATATTTCTTGTCTCAAAAAGCCAGTATCTCCCAGCAATTGATTCTTCTGTATAAAATTTTGCTTCAGTTACTTCTTTCCAATAGAAAAATTTGCACCATGGAAACTACCAGTAACATGTACCAATTATTTTGTTTAGATTCATGTAGCAACCCAATTTACTAAATCCACTGGGATGGCCAAATCCAGCAAATAATCCCATTTTAGCTTTGAACTAGAGACAGCTCTACAGACGGAGATTTCTTTGAGATTGGGAGACTTTGCCACATATCTAATACCTTGCAGAGTAACTTTACTTACAAAGACTTCCTACAGAACAAGGTGCCCCTCACCTCATTCTACTATACCAATCCTGTCTACGAAGATGCAGCAGTAATGAAGTTAACACAGAGCAGACTGAGCGATAAAAGTCTATGGTAGCTCACGGTAATTACACCAAGCAGGATTTCTGTTTTCACTGAAGGTGAATCCATTGGTCTTGGGGAGAGGAAACAATTGCATTTCTCTAGAACACTTTAGGAAAAGGAGTATAGGATAAGAACTTTGATTCTGTCCCAGACATTTCATTACAATTTGGCACTGAAGATTTCATCCTGCATTTCTTCATCTCCAAACTGCAAATAATAAATTGGACTATGAACCTTGCATGGATTTGTCAGCATATGGAATGCCTTTGGAGAACCTGACAGTAAGAATCTATTATTAAAACACACTTCACTCTACCAAAGTCTGTTCAACACTTATTTCATAACTGCAAAAGAGCTCTTATGCATTGGTATAAATTCACTGTGACATGTGCATATCCCCACTGCGCCTGATCAGATCGTTGTAGCTACATGCTGTCAGTGTGGTATCAACAACCCATCTGATCTGGATAGTTTTTTAAAACATCCCTTTCTCATCACCAGTCTTGTTCTCCTACCCAACTCCCTGCTGTGTGCATGAGCTCTAATTACTGGTGGTTTGACTTGGCACCTCAGTACCTTTCAGGCATGGAGGAACATCAGCTCTCCTAAGTTTCCTTTTAAAGCACAAGGTGGCTATTTCATCACAGCTGAAATCTTTGAAAGTTCTTAAAAATAAATAATATCCTTTGCTCCTGGAAACAGAGAAAGTATGGCAATGATCAGCGATTCACGGTGTGGGATTTTTAAACCCTTCATTTTCATCTTACTTCAAGTATTTTATCTCTTTGAAATAAAGAAGCTAATACGAGCTGAACTGCCTTTCTATCTAACAGCAGTGTGCCTTGCATTAATGATCAATTACATCTATATCCCAGAACAGACTTGTGCGAAGAGAGGTAATAGGATTTAAACTTGAAATTATGATGAATAGAATTGTAGCACTTTTGCATCTCTTCTCACTTATATGAGAACATCTCAGAATCAGCATGATAATTCTATATTTAACACACAGCAAAATACTCTTCCAAGAGAAAATGTCATGTGGAATTTTTCAAACCCATGGCAGGATAGTTCTTACTGGATATCAACTAGGGAAGTCCAGAAAACAGGTTTTGGGCCTTCTGGGTTCATTTTTTGCTCTGATTCATGGTAATTTCCTGGTTTCACTTAGTCTCTGTCTCTTTTTTCATCTGAAGAAAGAGGAAAGTACTTTATCATCATCAACACAGTACTGCAAAACCTACTTGATAGTATCTGTAAATCACACAAGACTCTCAAAATGCTTTGTCCCAGTAGTTTGCTATTACACAGAAGAAATTTAAACTGCACTTCAAGCTACCCTTTAGGACGTATAATTTTAGTGCTTTTTTTTCCTTCATTCTTTCTCTAACCAATATTGTTGTCTTCATTTCCTTTTTTTATGTAGCAGTACTTAGTCCTTGTTCTACAATAATGTGGAAAAAATAATAATTAAAAAAAGCTGAAGATGCGTTTCATTAAGATGTTGCTAAAGTCATAGAAAAAAATATAAAAATGAGTAGAAGACTGGGGGGGAGGCAAAGGTTTTCAGTGAGAGTTTTAATAAAACTAAGCAGAATAAGCAGTTTTATCATTAGAAGAATGAGAGTAACATGATTGCTTAATAGAGATTCCTATAGGAAAATGGTATTTTCTACTGCAAGGCTCTCTTAATATTGTAAAAAATACAAAACAAGAAATAATGGTAGCAGCCAATTTATTGATGAATGATGATGATGAATGCTTTTTGAGAAGATAAACTTCAGTCCAACACAAGGTGCTACATTCAATAAAAGAAAAAAATGTGGGAGCCTACTTGGTCTATGTTACACACAAATCTAGACTGAATTCACTGGTCAAAAATATATATATATATGAATATCTTCTATCCCCAGCACTATATTTGGTTGCAGTAGCAACATTCCTCATAAAAACTCCTCTAAGAAGATATGACCCCTTTGTCTCTTAATAGAATTCATAGAACTCATAGAAGATTTAATGTGGAGTTTCTGTGGACAGAGCACTTAAATGACTGGAGTGTGATTGCACATTTTCTGAAGCTTTCCTTGAAAAGGCCACCCCCTACTTCTGTGCTGTAGACTTAATAATGCAACCCTTATTCAGGCAAAACATCCAGCTGTCCCCACCGAGTAAGGCCAGAGCAGGAAAAATGATGTATGGCCTTTCTGTGAACAAATGAACATCTACATCTCTTTCCCGAAATAGCAGGCAGCACTATATAAACTGGATTAATTATAAGCCAGGATGACAGTGCTGCCTGTCATTAAAACTGTCTGGCAACCTTAGAAGCAGCTTTCCTGCTTATAATGTCATGCCACTTGCACAGTTTGAGCTGAACTTTTTGATGCCAGGTATCCACCAGGATGACCACCTACTGCCTAACAAAAGAAAAGAAGCTGGCCAAAGCCATTCAGTTGTTTCCCAGAATATATCTGTAGGAAAATATTTTTGCTGTATTAAGATATTCTTGAGCCTTGTTTCCCCTGAAATGTATTATGGCTTCGAATCAGACTCTGAAGTTTGGCAGTGAAGCTGGGGATTCCTTTTGCAATCAGAAAGTTGGTCTCCACAGACTTCATGAAAACCTGTTCTGATCTAGCCAATAAATCTTTGAAAAACTACAGCTCTCACATGCTCATCAGAGAGATATTTAGCAACTTGAAAGTTCTGAAGGCCCCAGTTTTACAGACATTTTCACAGCCTCTTGGATGATTCCATGTTTAGAGGCTCTGCACTTTCAGACACACCAAAGGTGGCTCACAGTAGGGGGGTTTCAAAGGACCATATGCACCAGAATACATCTTATGAGGGCACGTCCATGTGTTCATCGTACACTACCTTTGTAAACTTCAAGTGATGTGTTCTGACATATTTAGATTCTCCTTTTCTTTCACACTGGTGGATGTAAGATGTTATTTAGTGTCAGAAAAATCCAGGGTTCCTGAAAGATAAAACATCTTTATTTAGTAAAAGACGGTAAAAAATCAAACAGCATTAAACCTTTGTGCTCCCACAGTGAATTACAACTGGGATAAGGAAAAAGAAGAGAAGTTCAGGGGTTTGAAGACCCACTAAAAAGCTGAAGAAAGTACATCAACATATTTCAAAAAGTATCATTTTCACCAGTTAAAGGTGACTCCCGTTATTTTCTTTGAGAATACTTTTTCACTGTTTTCCTTTCTTTTCCCTTCTCCTCAACTTCTAAGATCTTACCCTTAAGCAGTCAAACCAGAACAGCTGAGATTTGCTTCTAACTGAGTTCCACCAATGCAAATAAAATAATTTTGGCAATCAAGAAAACATTCCATGGCACCCAGAACAGTCTCACAAATTCACCATAGATATTATCCAGATCTGGTGCAGCGAGGCAGAATGTATCTAAATCCTTGGAAAGAACTACAATATGATCAGCTCCTTTGGTAATTATTTTGAAGGTCAGTCAAAACAGCAGAAGATCCATCTCAGCACTCCTGTAGCTTAATAATTTACATAGCCTGTTTGGAGACAGCACATTTCAGATTCAAATCCACTTCCTCACTCGTGCTGAGATTTTAAACAACTTCAAAGATTAAGATGTGTTTAGATGCAGATTTTGTCTTTGTTCTCACCCTTCTTTTGTCTTGTCAGAGCCTATAAGCATTATATACTAAGAACCAAACTGTTTGTATAAGGTGAACTCTGCAGTCATTTTAAAGGTAACAGTTCTGCTAGCTTCAGTGGGAGATTCACCCAACATGATTGATTCTGTTCATTCATACCAATCATATGTAAATGGTCTTTCACTCACATCAAGAATCCGCTCTAATTTACAGTATTACAGAAAACAAAGCACCAAGCAAGACAGTGAGAATTCAGACTTTCATGTCATCACAAGTGTGTCAGGAGCTTTCTAGGCAACTGACTTTCAAGGCCAAATCAGAAGACCTTATATATATGTATTTGTATATATCAAAAAAATATATATGTATGTCTGTATGTATATATATACAAGGCAGCTTCTCAGCTCAAGGGTCATGAATCACTGCAAAAGGCTTCTTGCCTCCCATATATTTCTAATGAGGAAGTTGTCCAAGTATGAAAAACACTGAAGAACAATTATGCACATACACAACACAGAGGTTAGGGAGGAGAGATGGGATGCAACAAAATACAAAATGACTTATGAGTGATGAACATGCAACTTGATAGACAGGCATCATTATTATTTTATATCGCATTCCTTCCAGTATCTTCAGGTGTCTTCATATACAGTACGCCGAGCCCTAACATGAAAAGAGTGTTTCAAACATTCAGCCAAGAAGGAAGTCTTCGAGTCTGTAGGCAAGGCTGA
>NW_010586452.1:14507-30612 GCF_000705375.1 Tinamus guttatus | reverse complement strand
TGCCACAGTCTGGTAATGTGAATGTGGTGAAAGCTCATCAATAGATCGTGACAAGGAGCACAGCAAGGAGGTTGCAAAGTCAGCTTGAGTAACTAGGGAGGGTCATGGTCTATAAGGCTCTTAAAGGTCAGCAGTAGGACCTTGAGCTTATTTTAAGAGTCTGTCAATGCGATTGAATAAACACAACATGGAGGGTGAATAGTGAGGAGACTAGAAAATTAAGTGGGCAGTACAGTTTTGAACAGCTTTTAGAGACCAGGGAAGAAAAAGAGGGTCAAGAAGAGGGAGGTAAAAGAAAGTCAGAAGACTAATATTCAACTTTGTTTTTATTGCAAACATCAGTTGGAAGATAATGAATTCTGGATCTAGTTACTGAAATTCATACTACCTTGTTTTAGACAACAAAGAAATGAATAATTAATAAAGCACTTTCAAGTTCAAATTTCCACCTTCTTGGAGGTAGTCATGGAAGAGGTAACAGCAAGCTAAGAAGAGGAGAGCTTGCTCATGGTGCCTTTCACAAATTAAAGCTCCATCCTCAACACTTCCAGATTTTCCCAGCAGCACATTCAGAGGGTGGATCTGAGGCATGGCCATACTCTCCCCAAACCCAGTCCCACTATTCCAGCTCTACTCTCATTCAAGTGCATAAAAATCAATTAAGACACTGAAGTGGGTGGCCACAACATAACTATAAAAACCTACCTTTTTTACTGCTTGTGATGGAAGCAATAGAGCTACATGCAAGTGCACAGAAGTTGGAAATCAAAACTGGTGACTAGTTAACAAGCTATTTCAATCGCCCAGTGAACATGGAAGATACAGAAGAAGGAAACCAGGAAAAAGGAAAACTCTGTCACTATGTGACTCTTTCTAAAACAGAAGTGCTGCCACTCTGCCAATAAATCAATTACACAAACTTTGGGGGTTAGAGGTGGAATTTCCTTCTCTGTGACAGTGCCTGGAAAGCAGCTAGCCGCATTGCCAAGGAGGCAGACACCCTAAAAGAGAAAATCACACAGGCAAGTAAAATTGTAGTTTTCCCTCTTGTCTCCTTTCCTGGGCCATTTGCCTAGATTAAGACTACATGGTATAAATTATCAAACATTAGCAAATCTTACTCTCTTGTTCTTGCCACAGCCTTGATCTCCAAGACCAAAGACAAATTTAGGCAAATTTTCAACATATTTAGTACTGTACAATGAATCTCTTAATATAACTTGTCATGTCAGAAGAAATCCTTATAAAATACACGCCTGTTTCTTGAGCTGAATATATTTTCCCTTCAGTGTACTTTCACAATGAGTATGCTGAGGATTAAATGAGTTTCTGATCACTCAGGGCAAGGTCAGTGAGACCATCATTGCTGTCCCAAGCAGAATAATGGCACTATCAATAACAGTTAGATCAGGGTTAATAAGTGGAAGATAATGAGGGGGAATGGGAGGTCACATTGAGACACACTGCAAACTTCTTGGCTTACAAAGATGTTCTGCAGCAGGGCTTATTATTTCTACCTTGTCCATAGAAAGAAAGTGCGTCTTATGTATTTAAAATGATTCAGTCTTCATCAGATGTTCATTTTCCTGTAGCTCATAAAAAAAAAAAAACACACAAAGCGAGGCCAGAGTGACTGAAGAATATTGTCCTGCAGAGATACATAGCTTTGTCCCAAATTTCCATGGTTAAGAACAATGAGATAAGAACACCTAGATTTATTCTTTTCAGCATTGCATCAGCACAGTTAGGTCACTCTCACAGCTTTGCAAAGATTCAGATTCAAGGGGTCCAGCTCATTTTCCAGAGCATGCAAGAGAGAGTCATAGCAGAGATACCACCCTATGGCCCTTCCATTTGTACAGCCTAACACCTACCACCTCTTTTTCTCCCTGGATACATGGTTGAATAAAACATCAGATTGTGTTGACCTATGTATGCTCTCCAAAAAAACCTCTCTCCTCTGTGCAAGAAACAAGTAAATTCCTAGATCTCACCCTGGGAAGAAGTGAGCAGCACTGTGTAAGCCAAATGTCATCCTTAAGTTCTCATTGCTGACAAGACCTGCAGCTGTAACTAGGGCTGTAACTAAAATTTTTATAGTCTTAAGATGGATTGAAATGTTATAATACATTACAATCTATGCTTGCATTAAAACTTTCAATAAAACATTTATTTTCCAAGCGTTGCAGCTGTTTAGCCTCTGAATGCTAAAATACTTAATCTAACACAAATTACTGGCTGACGAAGCTTTAATGGTCTCATTAAATCCTCCAAGAAATTCACGTACAGCATTTCTCAGGGCTCTACTCACCCCTACTTTGTGGTATAATCTGTGGTTTGGCCTCTTCCAGGATGTGGTGACTGAGGCGGACTGTCTGGCGGAGCAGCAGTCCCACCTCCCAGGCAAGAGCAGGCCCACGCGGAGGCCCGTGTGGACACAGAGCTCTGCTGAAGCCTCCAGCCCTGCTGATGGTTCCCAGTCAGGCCCGGGGTGAGGTGGCAGCTTCCTTTCCTGAGGGACTACACAGGCAGAGAGTTCAAAAAAGGGATTATTTGATAAAACATAGGTTACAACACAGCAAAGATGCAGAACTGCTATCGGGAGCTTTCTCATCTCTAATTTCAGAGGATGTTTGACGTCTCCAACTCCTACACATCTTGTCAGCAAGGCTTGGATATAAAACCAGGAAATATATATTCTTCAAACATATCAGCACTTGATAGTAGTGTGCTTTAGTAACAGCATAGCATAACTGGGCAGTATTCATTAACAGATCCCCATGCTGATCCCTAGCTTGGTTTTATTTTGTTGTCTGCTGCAGCTGACTGTGCTGCTTTATTCTGAGCAATGTGGTTGTGCTGCAGACTGGCCCCGTGGCTGAGGTTGAATCAGAGATACATGTGCAGAAGTGGCTTCAGTAAGAGATCCAAGCTGTAAAGTTGCTGAGTTAAACAAATTGCTGTAAGACTATTTCTCACCTAGAGAACAAGACATGATTATGAAAAACCATCAGCTTTGTATTCTCCCATTATGTACTGTAAGACTCTTGTGGAGTGTTTTACCGCTCTTGACCTCTGCTGGGCAATTGTCATTTCTTAGATGCTACCATGCAGGACCAAGGGCTTCCTCTGCTTTTTTATCCTACCAGTACCACTGTCAGTAACCTGATTACCTAAAAAGCTGCAGTTTGGATTTGTGTCCCATCTTGCCCCAGGTTATTTAAAGGCAAAGAAGTTGCAGTTCTCACAAAGGAGTTCTTGCATCCAGCCTCTCCAGCGTTCTCTGGACACATAATGAATGACAACAGCTTTATATATATATGTGTGTGTGTGTGTGTATGTATAGGTATAATTTAGTTCTTTTTAGAATTATCTGCAGTTTAGCTAAGCATATTTCCTGATATCTTCAATTTGACCTAAATCTATTTGGTTAAGAGATAACCAGTGTTCTACTTGCTTGAATATTTTCTGGCCAGCCTTCCTGCTTCTCGTAGATTTTGCTAATTCATATGACTTACTATACACATTCTTCAGCTAAAAATTTCACCTTCTAATGCAAATTATTATTATCTGTATTATATGAAACTTCACGTTGCTTTTTCAGTGAGGGGGAGAGCACAAGGGACTGATAACAGTTAGCAGTACCAGCTGCATTTTCCCTATTTGCCTTTGGTAAAATTCTCATTCCTAGGAAAGATAGATCTGGCTAATTCTCTCAGTAGCTATCAAATTAACATAATAAGTATTCACAACTAAACAAGCTAGGGAGAGAGTTCTACATCAAAACAAGGTAGGTCTCAGTGCAGCAATGTGTTTGCCAAGACAAGATCAGTTCTAAGTCCACGCAGACCTGGCCACGAGTACATTATTTAGGCAGATACATTTTGAAAAGACTACAAGTCTCTTCAAAAAGCAAACTACAAAGCTGCTCCAGACCTCACTATCCTCTGCCTTGCTGGTGAGGAACAATGAAACACAGCAGCAGAGACTTCACATACGTGTTCCCAGCAGACCCCAGTACAGATACCTATGCGCAAGACACACTGGGCAGTCCAGACTTGACAGGTCTTTGGAAAGACTTAAATTGCTGTCAGCATGTATTCATTTAAACCATAAATCTTTTCCTTTTTTTTTTTTTTTTTTTTTCCTCAAAGGGGAAAGAAAAGAATTTCAGTTTTAAAGTTTTTCCTACTGTTTAGAGTAATTTCTCATAAAAACTTAATGGCACGGTTGGTCACATTACATGTTCTCTTCCTGAGCAAATACACTCCTGAATACATTCTACCACACACTTTATCTTAAAAACACGCAAACGCCAAAAGATACTCCAATATTCAATGTCATATGCTCGTTCACTTTCTTTTTTTAAGCAATCTGCTATTTTAGTATTGCAAAAGGATTATAACATCCCCACCCTGATCCCACCCAGCTCTGAGATTCTCCTCTGCTCAAAGGAAAGGTCACCCTGCAATCTGCTACTCTATTCCCTTTCATTTCAAAAGAGGTTTTCCCTCAAAAGAGATTTCTCAAACGCCTGCTCCCACTCCTCGGTTTGCATGGTTCTCGTACTGCATCATCTTGGGCCATACACTAGGCTTATTCAGATAATCAATGGACCTTTCAAACAGTCATCTCCTTCCTCTTTCCCACACAAGTTTCCTGAATTAGAATGACAGCTTGCCTGCCCCCGGGGAAATTAAACCGTCGATCCAAATCCTGCAGAGCTGTAAGAGGCCACTTCTCCACCAGCTCTCTCCCCGACGCTGTCTACACAGTTGGATTCTATCCTCAGAAGAGAGAGAAGAGCAATCAATAGTGTCTCTAAAGAAGATGCCATCAGCAGCACGGTAGCACTTAACCACTGCAGCAAACCACACGCTCCTGATCAAGATGCCTGGGCAGGGGCCGATTGATTTGCCTGTCTGCACAGCATATTAACCATGAGTCTGAAGATAAGCAGCTTTTGTTCCTCCTCCCTTCCCTGCACTTCTCCTCCCCAGAAAAGAGAGAGGATATTTGTGAACACAGCACTGAAATCCGCAGGTTGGCAGAAGAAATGCTGAGAGCCAATAACTCCCTGTGAACTCGGCTCCTGAAGCAAAGCTGCGCATGGCTAGAACTCCTAGCGACGCATACGGAGGGGATAAAAACGGCCCGTTGGATCACACGTAGTCCGTCTCCCTGGAGACCAGCACAACGCTCCTCACACACTGTATTCTCTAGGGCTGTGTTCAGTCCACTTTTAAGTGACTTGAGCAGTTCCTCAGGGCTATTCCAGGGCCTAGTAGACATCGCTGTTGGTAACAATGAGGATTTTTTTTTCTCTCAGTGCTATTCATTCTGATCTTTCTTTTCTGAGTTTTCATGGTCTTACTATTCCACATAAGATCCACTTCACTGGATAACTCAAAATCTTTCTTTTCTTACACTTCTTGCCAGCATTGCAGTCTCAGTCATTTGTTACAGGAATGATTCTTGTTGCCATTTGCTCTTTTCTAAACACTGCCACTGTATCATCAGCACTATACAAATATAATCTCCAAGGATGCCCCCTAACACAGCAATTTCAAGAATAAATAGAAATGGAAGGGATGGTAAGGTTAGGAAAAGCAGTAACAGAAAAGGATTGCAGACAGAATTCATGACACACAGTACTGAAGAGAAGAGAGCCTGATAAAGAGCCTGATCTAGGAAAGACTATTTAATTCTGGGAAGATCGTGTTTGTCTGTTGGCATGGAGAAAGCTCCAGAAGGGTTACCATTTATTCTGGGGAGCCAGCTTTCTTCACGGCCTTGCCTAAAGGCGTGAATCTTTCCTTAAAAGTCAGTGTATACAACTTAATTAAGGCCTTGCCTAAGAATCAAGCAAAATTGAATTTTGCTCAGAGAAGCCAGGAAGGGGCCAATGGATCACACAGCCACTGTACCCTACTTGTCCAGGCTGGCTGATGCTCACACCACCAATTAGGAAAATCCAAGGAAACAGAAACAGTAGTTTTGGAGCAGCAATCATTACAACCTCCCCATCAGTCCCTCACAGGAACCATGAACGTGACTCTCTGGAGCTGTCTTTCCAGCACATCTGTTCCAATTGTTTTCTTCTTTCTTTTCCTGACGATAGGAGAAGTTCAGTTACCACCCTGTTTTAACACCACATCCTTCTGGGAGGCAGAACTCTGGTATCAAAAACATCTTTGTCTTCAAGGATACATTTCTTCATAGATTTTTCCATATTTGATTACATCTTTTGGATAGCAAAAAGAAAGCAGAGCATTCTATTGTTATCACCTCAACATAAGGTACACCACAGTTTGCCTCCATGCAAACAGTCAGTGCATCACTTAAAACCAACTGCAGTTCTCACAAAAGTGCTTACACAAAATCTAGGCTATATGTATCGCGTCCTCTGTGCCCTCTCCTCCTAATCTAGCTGTCTCAGTTTAAGTATCTCCAAACCAGCCAGCAACATCACACACAGACCTCAGAGCTATATTACCTAGCTATATTTTTTGACATTACAGCTTGCCAAGAATTTTTCTCTCTCAAACATTTCAGATTGTTTCCTTCTCCGCATCAGCTTTTTTTTTTGGTCTTCTTACAGGATAACTGCTTTTTTTTTCATTTTTGGGCTGGTGAGATCCGTATCTGTAAAGGTGAGGGCTTCTCTGTGTGTACAGCTCCTTTTAAATTTACCTGCTGTCTTCATGCCTAGAAAATGACTTCATGCCCAATGATCTTAGCTGCCTAGTAAAATTTTGCTTTTGTAGTTCAGCATGGACAACCATAGGAGATGAACATGGTCTGTATGCCATCTCAATCCCTTTTCCCTCCAGCAGTTGTCTTTTCCCTCCTTGCTCTTGAAGTATCTCAAAGAATATAGAGAACTTTCTGACTAACAATACTTGGGTTTATTTTAATTCTCTAAGCACTTGGAAAACAAAAGAGGTACAGATGCTTTCTTGTTATTTCCCAGTCCTTCATGTGGTTTCCAGTGTATCCAAATTTGACAACATCTGCAGGCTCCACTAAAAGACTGTTTTAATCCCTTGGATCACCAATATGTCTCATATAAAACCGACTTCATATTGCAGCACTTCACTTGACATTCTTTCAGCTCTTTCCAACTAAATATATTAGTGTTCATTATTACCCTTTTTGTCCCCTGCTCCTTCACTCACACTTCAATCCAGAACTCCATAGCCTTGAGCTCATACATATGGTTAATTCATGTTTGTAATAGACTTTTTCAGGTCAGCAATTAGGGAAAATGCAAAGGAAAATAATGTCATTGATTTCTGCAAGCTGTAATATTATCTAAATTTCAGAGGCAGGGACACATCTCTATAGCCAGTACTGCTGGAATATTAAAAAGCAGTCTATATAATTATACCCTTGGGTACAGTCCCATATCTCAACCGCCAGGTGGCAATTTCATTGCATTATATGTTCCATTAGGCAGGCAATGGCCTAAATGGTTTGGAAAGACGAATGTATTTTCAGATGATGTAGTCTGAGAAGGACTGAGAGATTCTAGTAGCAGGCAGGAAAAACTTCTCTTCATAAGAGAGGACAGCTGATCTCCTCACTGAAGTTGAACAGTTCTCTTTTTTTTTTTTTTTTTAATTTGTGGCTATTGTCGTGTTCACGCACAGTTAGAGAAGACCCTTAGCTTCCGAGGTTCAGAGCTAGCATTTGTATAAAATCTGATAATCATAAGGGAAATCCTGACCTCACTGAGGTTAAAAGGAACTTAGCTTCCACTCAATCAGGATTTTTGATCAAGATGAGGATGTGAAGATAAATCGAAACTCAAAAATCTGAACTGAGACCCTTATCAGACTTTTCCCAAATGGAATCACACCTGACTCTTTTGGACTACACTGATTTTGAAATGAGTGAATTAATTATTCCAACCCTTAACATTTTTTTTTGCTGTATTCTCTGAAGTCTCGGACATCTCTTTTCTCTACCCAGTGATGTCTGCCTTCATCTCCTCTTTTCGTCAGCAGATTTTCTGGCTCTGAATAATATTCTAGCTGAAAAAGGGAGTCCAGCCCTTTCACAAGACAGTCAGGGAAGGGAAGTACAACTCTTTCTTCCTCTAAATCAGTAATTCTTTATCTTTACACACAAAATAACAAAGCAACTCATGACCCTTCTCAAGCAAGCTGAAGTGGCAGCAATCAACTGTTTATCGAGCTATAGGCCTCACTGCTTTGAGCCTATTTCCAAGGACAGATGGACACAAACCCCAGAATTCAGTTTAACTTTGCTTCAAACTCACTAATGCTGTTGAGGTAAGAAGCTTAAGATTACTTAAGATCTATCATATATTCTATCTATAAAACATACCAATTATTAATCTACTTCCAAATTGTTCTCACATAGTATCTAAAACTACATGTTTTGGGGACCTGAAAGAGACAAGTTTTAGAATACAAAACCAAGCTCAAATTTCCAAATACAACTGACACTGAAGGCCTTTACTTGATCTTACATTCAATTTTCAAATTCTCCCACTCTCTGGAAGGGAATAATTAACTTATCTATTTCTAGTCAGTGCTTTTATTCAGTATTACGAAGAAGATATTACTGGCCATAAGAGAAGTTCCAGTCCTGGGACTCCTACCCTTATCCTGTCTCTTTCCATGTTGGTGATGGTGATGTATACCCTCTCCCGTCTCCACAGGTTTTCGTCACTTTCCAGCCTGGGAGTAACGCACCCCTTGTTAATCTTTCTCATGCCAGCCCCAAGCAGCCTGAACGGATGGGACTTCAGAAGTTTGTGAAACTCACCAGCTGAACCAAATTTCCCAGAACTGACACTTTCATACATAGTTGAAAAATAAATTCCCAGTGCTCAAGTTTTCTCTTAACACTTTTCTTCTGGGATTTTCCAATACTGTTAAATCTTTGGCTCTTCAAAGTCCTGGAGGAAATTTTGATAGAAATGCCTCACACCTACAGATGAAAGTGAACACATTTCTTTCCAAATCTCTTTTGGAACAGAAGAAATATTTGTGTGACAAGGCTATTTTCAACGCATCAGCAATTAAAGATGAGTCAATCTCCATTTCCTAAAGTATTCCTGATAAGTCTGTCAAGCAGGAAAGTAATCTGGAAAGTTCCCTCTGGTACCATATCCTCTGGAGCTTAAGTGTCAAATGCAGCACAGGGTCTCACATGAGAGAAGTGAGGCAAAGGCAGAAGTAAGACACAACTTTGCTGGAGGAGCAATAATGGCTCCTTTTCCTGCCAGCAGGATATCAGCTTGGGTGATCATGTCAGGAGATACAGCCATATTTCCAAGTGCCTCATGCTGCTTCTACAGAGATTGTTGCTCAATTATACCAATGACATGCTGGCCACTCAACTTCTGAACAGCCCATTTGAAAAGATAGTTTTGGTTGACAAGTAGCAAACACGTGAATGATGGGCAGAACCCCAGTTCTAGCAGGACAAGCTAACCTGAGAGTGAAAAGCAGGCAAACAGTGAAAATTTAACAGTGTCATATTAAAGACACCTTCTGTATAAACAAGGAACTTTGCAGCTGGCCAGCGCCAACTACAGCTTATAGCCACTTTCCTCTTTTCCAGGTCTACTCACAGACATTGATGGGTATTTCACAAGCAAGAAGGATGAAAGTATCTAGCAACCAGACTAGCAATTTGGAAAACTTACTCTTGGGACAGCTGCTTAAAACAGCTGTCATCACACTCATTGAAAATGGTTCCTTTAGCAGTAACAGTTATAAATTCCTTCAATTTCATGCATGTGGCATTAATTCTGTCACACTCTACATATTCTCCACTCATCAGTGGAAAACAACCACTTCCATCCTTCTACAGCCAGACTTTGAGACTGGGAGCTGTGTAAGAGACCATACACAGCTGGTACACGTGACCTGTGAGCAAAGGAAAGATCAGATTCTGTTCATTAACTGGGAAGCATTTGCCAAAGGATATACTGTATTTGTTTTGCTTCCTAAACAGCAACGTGCCAGTCACTATACACAGGGTAAAATAGGGAACTTAAAAACCTAGATGCATTTCTGAATAACTTTATCAATATCTGCTTATGTTATTGTGCAAGATTTCAGCGCTGGTATGAAGAATACTCTTTGACCACATATGAACTACAAATGGACTCCACCTACCTCAATCACATCTCATAGACAAATTCTGATATATAAATAACAGCTCCTGATTTCAAACCATTTTTGACTCTTAGTGATTTTGTCCTTTTCTATGAACCCTGTTCTCACTATTTTGTCTTCTAGAAATGTTATGAAATGCTTACACAGGAATGTTGAGCACCGCATTTCAGACCGCAGTACAAAAAATTCTCTTTTTCTGAAGTAATCACTGCATTTTTCTCCTACCTTACGAAAAGAAGATTGTCTTCTGAAGATATTCTAAAAGCATATTTTATTCACTTAGTACCAAAAAAATTAATGGTGATACTATTTGAAAGGAAAAGATATGTGCTATATACTATATATACTATACTATATACTTTGCTAAATGTATATACCGTGTATGCTACAAATATATCTATATATAAATATATGCTATATCTATATATATACACATACATGCATATGTATATACTATATACTACATAGAGGGAGAGTTGAGAGTTTTCGACAGTCCGTATAATTTCAAAACGTATTTCAGCATACCCAGTCATGCTTCTGCATGAATATCATCACCAAATTCCTTCATAAAAGAAAACTGCTGCTTAAAGACAAACAGTTTTATCTTCAGACACGGAAATCATCTGCAGCAAGGGAGAACAAGTTATGGAAGCACAGGAATGTTTATATAAATACTAAAATCATTACAGAGCGAGGAGACAATTCTTCTACCAATTTTCACCTTTTAAGTGCTGACACCATGGAATTTCAGTGTGCGGCTGACATTTCAGATATTGCAGTATGACCCCCTCAGTACTCTTGCGCGCAACAGAAGATGAGTTCTTCAGGCAGACTAGTGCTCTCACTCAAACATCAGTGCTCTCATCCGTGCTTTATAGAAAATATAACCAGCATTAAAGCCCAGTGGGTTTTAATGGCACAGAGTAGAGTCTTCAGGGCACAACGAAACAAATTGTGTATATTCTAGCTGCTAGCAAGAGAACTCCATACTATCCACAGATGAAACACATCTACTGATTCACCTTCCCGAATAGCCGCGTTTCCAAAAGTGTTTTTCATATAATCCAAGGCTTTCTGAGTTACAAGGTAAATATGGGAGTTGTTTTGGATGCCTATTCTCTGCCTGTTTTAGAAGAAACACATTTAATTTTCCTTTATCCGCACCATCTAACCTGCTTCAAATGTCAGAGATCTTTGAAGTACAAAGAAGCAAGTTTTAGCTTTATCCAACTCATTTAAGTCCAATCTTTAGAAAATAGATTTCAACTTAACAAGTAGGACCTGAGCTGCTGCAGTTCTTGTGCCACCTCCCTTTGCAGGAAGAGCCCTTCACTGTTTCATGTTGTCACTGGACAGCAGATGTATGTCGTTCTGCACACTCACTTTACTCTCTAAGATTAAAACCAGGAGGGCAGAAATACAGCCAAATTTAATAACTATTTAATTTAACACTCCCAAATTGTTTAACCAGCTATTGCTCTTTTTTTAAGAGCGAGCCTTCTACTTCTCAGACCTTTTGTGGAGTTGTTACCCTCTTCAATGACCCCCAGTTTTGAGTCCCACTGAAGGAACCTTCTGGCTGACATGCTAAGTGTTTTTCTGAAAAGTTGCAACTCAGTCATCTGAGACCAAAATGAGCACAACTTTCTCTGTTGGGGGAAAAAGTCAGAATGAGTTGCTTTAAGAGGGCTTTATTTCTCCTCAAACAGCTGGACATGTTTTCCTTCAGTGGGCTCAGGTTTTAAAAGTCTCTTCCTACATCTTCATTTTATACCCAGCAGTAGCTCTTTCAATGTAAAAATCACTAGCTAATCTCAAGATTAAGAGCTCTGCTCTTAATCTAAAAGCTTCTGGTATAAGAACACGTAAATCCATCAACAATTAACCACAAAGCTTTTGGGGAGCATTTTCAAACACTTGTAGGAAGTGCTACCGTTACATCAGCCTCCTTGGAGCTCTAACTTGTAGATGGCCCAGGAGGTAAAAAGAAACATGCACTCAGGTTTCAGTTAATGTTCTTTCCTTTCCTATCATCTTGTTTATTTGTGTGGGGTTTTTTTTGTTTGTTTTTTGTTTTGTTTACCTCTCACAGTGACTATGTTCTGGGCTATTCTGGACTATGCTCTGGGCTACGGGAAATTCAGTTTCCTACGATACGCATTTTTGATTAAGATTTTTTCAGCTTCATTGCTTTCACTAGCAAAGTGCATCAAATCACCTACAATAACTCATATTTATTTTATGGCTTGAGAACAGCTGACTAATAAGAACAAAAAATAAACATTCTACAATATTTATAACAGGATATTTGTAAAGCAAGCTCTCTATATAAGGGTTGCCAACAGTTGTATCATCATTCTCAAACCTCACAAACAACATTCACTGGGCGTTACTCTGAACTTTTATAAATAGAATTACTTTCACTGAAGTTCATCGGCCCTGTGAAATTTCCAGAAAATTGGATGTTTCCATTGCATACCAATTTCCAAAATCCGTAAGATTGTCATTTACCTTTTAGGTTACAATCCTCTTATTATCAAGACTACTCAGCCAAGGACGTTTCTTAAAGTGTTGGGTTTTTTGTTGTTGGGCTTTTTTTTCCCCCTACTGCCTGGTAGTATAATTTCTGCTGTGTGTCTCTAACTTTTTAAGATTATTTCCCTTACGAGCTACACCATAATCTGGGACTAAACCACTCAAAACTGCCAAAATTGCTTTCTTCATTTTTCCTCATTCAGAGCCATCCCCTCTACCTTTTATAGAGGCCTCTCTACTTGATATTGACCCATGCTTTTTTGGTGCTGCTGGCTCACATTGCATGATGTTTTGATTTTCTGGGATCTCACTTATGAGTTCTCTTAAATAATCACCAACAGGATGGTTCTAGTCTCCCTTATGATTCACAAATGTCACATCATCTGTCAAGGTATTGGTAATAACCTTCCATTTCTATAACAAAGTGCTAAGTGATTGTAGGCAAGGGTGAAATGGGCTATGAAAATGTTTTTATTACCAATGTGTAACTGTCTTTGGCATGCTTCAAAGACGTACAGACTATTTTATCATTACCACAATTGCATAATGAATCCTGGCACTTGCAGTGAGGGACAGCAGTAGAAGAATTTACTGGTATCAGTGACAGTAGTGGAGAAGAAGAGGTTTGCTCTTCGGCCAGAATTGCCATAGGAAGAATTCTAGAATTATTTAGTAATCTGGCATGTAGTGGGGTTCACTGATTTCATGGCTAAATTCACCTGCCCATTCTGACCATGTAAGGCATGGAAAGAGAAGACAAATTTTAATACTGTCACTCCAAAAATAATTAGGGATAGGAACATTTCATGAAAAGTTTTGAGATGTCCAATACAATATTCTTTGCTTTCCCTTATGAAAATGAACGGAGTGTCAAAATAATAGTAGATGTCATCACCAGGTTTAACTCTCGTGCAAAAATACACAATTAGTTCTGTCAGCAGAAAGCGGGTAGCTAGGCACTGGGGGCTGTTCAAGTTCTTTTTGGATAAGCCCCTCTTGTCTCACCCTTGGCCTAGCCATGCTGTTCTGCTTGTCACTAGTTAGTTCTGCTGGCACTTTTCACCTTAATTCCCTTAGAAGTTTTCACTCTGTTTTACAGCAAAATGACACATAATCATAGTGAAAAAAAAATCTAAAATAAAATGCTAAACAGGATTTCCTATTTACTGCATGATTACCTAAAAAGAAGGACTTAATTTCAATTCCTCACCCTGAAACTCATATCTTAATATTTCATTTTGTGCAATATACAGTAGCCATTGCACAGATTAATATCTGTCTTGTTCAAATTCTTGTCAGATTTGTTCTTCTGACAAATTCTTCTTTGGAAGAAGAAGCACTGTGACGAAGTGCTGTGAAGAAGCTCTAAGTACATAAGGTTGTAAATGTCATAAAGGCAGATGCCCAGGCTTGCACTGGAAAGGATTACTATGCCATTTTACCAATTTATATTTTTAGCCCCTTCTTCTCAAAGAACTGCACTGTTATTTTCACTATTCAATTTTTAGCATCTGTTTGATAATAGAAATCCAGTTCTTTATGTAAGTAAAAAGTCTTATTCTAGCACATTCAAGAGATTCCACCTGTTCACTCCAAGTACTCTTTATGTCAGCTCTACAGTACCTCAGACTGGTGAAAGGATCCGCACTGGCTTTTTTTATTTTTCTTTCACTGTTTCAGAAACACTAATAACCCATTCACCTCTCAAACCACCCCAGAAGGGGAGGTTCCTGGGTAAAGTTCAGTCTCAAAATAGAATGTCTGCTGTTAGTCTGATGCAAAAATACAACTTCGTATGTTACTTCTCTATCCTCTGTTTCCAATCATAGAATCCTTAAGGTTGGAAGGGACCTCTAGTCCAACCCCCCTGCAAATGCAGGGCCACCTAGAGCACGTGGCACAAGACTGCATTGAATCAAGTCATTAAAAACATTCTTCTTTCGACTCAAGTGCACTAAAGAGCCCACCCACATCAAAATGCTCACAAGGCTTCCCTTCGCATTTGCAAGTGCTTGTTCTGTAAGAAAACATAACAGAACATTTAGTATGGTTATAAGCCACTTCAACTCATGTGTATAACCTAAATGACCTACAAAGAGGGCATGTCTGAAGCAGTTCTAAGGTGCTTGCATGTGCTGTGTTCAAACAGATGGTACTGGAAGCTGCAAGTGGCTACACAGTTTTAAGTGTCTGGCTTGATTCTCAAACACATTTTCCTCCAAAAATCTTTTGTAGCATCCAGACCTCTACAATTATGTGTATGATAAACCTAACTGAAGCAAGGCTTGGGGTATAAAAAAGAAAAAAGAAAGCATCTTGATGCTTGATCTGTGAATATTTGCTGAATGCAGTCATACTCATGACTGTTATGACTGTTACCTTTTGTTGTTGTTGTTGTTGTTGTTGTTGTTGTTTTAATCTGACTACTACTGCAGGTTTTTTTTGCTACTGTTGCTATTTCTGGTGTCCATGGAAACATCAACAGAAAGAGCTAGGACATCACAGAACTGCACAGGTCATTACGAATGGAATTTAGGTATGCTATATGGCACCTCTTCTTTTGGGAGATGAACCTGCCAGATGGGACAGCATTTACAACTATGGCTACAAACAGATGTAATTTCAGATTGAGTTTAATTTCTCTACCTCTCTAAAACAGTCTACTAATCCAGTTTGGAAAATTAATGTCAGAAAATCCCCATTCACTTATTTTCAATTAAAAGAACTATCAAACAGTAAATATAACTGTAGAAAATGACCTTGCAGTCATTCATTTCCCTAACAAGACTGTTACATCATTATGTCTAGGGCTTCAAAAAGCACTTGGTTTGAGACACGTCCTCCACAGGCAAAGCAAAATTCTTCACAATATATCTTGGTTCGGGACACCTTCTCCACTGACAAAGCAAAATTCTTCGCGATACATCCCACCTCTCGCCCCAAATGGCAGCAGACTCCATGCTGCCTCCTCTCCCACTCCACCAGCACCTGCAGGGCCACTCTTCACCCTCAACCTAACCAAGCTGTTCTGTCATCATTCGGAGCAGGATCTTCTATGGGGAAAAGGCCTCTCTCTATGCCTCCCCTCCTTAACAGGTTGTCCATCAGTAACTAGGGAAATGCTCTGAGGAATTCAGACTCTTCCCATCTCGGCATCCCCTGGGACGTGCTGTGTTAGCATGCCAGCTTAAGGTGTTTCCTTGTTTCCTCTCAACAAATAGCCTTTAGCTTTTCTCACCCTCACAGATGATCTCCTACTCGTATTTTTTCTTGAAAACAGTGTGCCTCCTGAGACCCTTACCAACACTGTTTCCTCTGCCTAAGAGATGAATCACCCCTCGCGTTGCTGACACCCGCAGTGTTTGGCAGGTTGGCTGCCCGCTCTTAGTCATATCTCGTTGAAGCTCTTATTT
>NW_010586451.1:48188-58912 GCF_000705375.1 Tinamus guttatus | reverse complement strand
CGCGACTGCGGGGGCTCATGGGAGCAGCAGGCTGGGGGAGCCGCACTCCCCCTCCCTCCCAACGCGCGCGAGGGCTCACGGGAGCTGTAGGCGGCGCGGGAGGAAAGGGGAAGAAAATGGCGCCGTTGCTGGCGCAGTAACGACACCCCGCAACGACACCCCCAGCAATGACACCACTGCGGCCACCAAGCTCGGGTAAAGGTTTAATACAAACGGCCTGACTGAAACTGTACATCACTCGTGAGCATCAGGGAGCAGGAAGCCCCCTACCAACTCCAATCATGACACGGGGTAGAGAAGAAAAAACAAAACAAAACAAAAAAAAAAAAACAAAAAACAAAAAAGAAAAAACACAACGAAATACAATGAAAACTACATGGAATACATACACCTTTTTAATGCCTTCTCCATAATGGGCCTGTGAAGCCCCTTCCTTTGGTAACAGCATGAGAGTCACACGAGAGGGACCACAGTAACGAAAATAGTTAATTTTTGTGTTTTCAAACTGATTGTCCCTGGCTGGATTTTTCTCCCTTTGGTGTGCATGAGTGTGTAGCATTCAAACAGAGCTAAAAAAGCACGTGGGAAGCAGCAGAAAAGGGTTTATGGCACTTTCTTGGGGTCCCTTCAAGTGCAAGATGCTCTGTTAACGTCTTAAGAGCAACTCTGACTACATTAATGTGCTCAGGGCTAGACGAAGTGTCTCTGCACCTGACACTTGAATTAGATGATGGAGTCTGGAAACAGAGAGAACTTAGACAAGGAAAAGTTATTTTCTAAGAACATTTTCTCATATTGATGTGCAATGCACATGTCTGGCAGACTCAGAAAATGGAAGTTTCTAACAAGCAGAGCTCACGTAAAGGCACCGAAGGTTTCCCCATTCCTCCTCCAACACGCATAAACCACGGCTCTACTCCGGTCACCCCCCTCACAGGGCACTTTGTGACCACACGCTGCTATCGGTCTCACCCCAGTGCAGAGGTGTCCACAGCAGGGTAGTTTCAAATAATAGGAATACTGAAAATCAATCTAAGTTGTTTTACGGTGATGGCTCACTCAAGTTACATGCAAATAAAATTATCAGAACAGTCACTAAAAACCAGAATGAAGCCATCAAAACCACTGGGGTCTCCAGATCGTTATCAGATAATCAGAGCTTTTGACAAACTTAATATGGGATAGAGCTGAGCTCTGCAGCAAAGCCTTCCTGGCAAATACAGTTGTTCTCAGCCTTCCCTTTCTTAGATTTTATCTATACATACTGACCTGGTCTGATTTTGTCTGGGTATACATGCTCCCGTTTTGCAGGGAATGACAGGGAGTCTATTTCTTTTCTCTCATCAGCTTAATCCCAGAGGTAAAATATAATAAGCCTACTTTCCTTTAGCTAACACGAAGCACCTACATCACCACTGCTGCTGCTTTGAACTTCATGATACATTTCCAATGAATGCAAAGAGGTAAGGAATCAGATGAACTTCAGGCTCTTACTACTGAGTTTCATCTAGTATTACATTTAACTGTTACAGGAGTTATGACTCCTGGAGCCAGCTCCCTGATTGATTCGATATTTGGAATAGTGTCCAGAAATGATTCTCTACTGTCCATTCCTGTATATGCAGTGGATGGAAATGGGCTTCCAGCTGCTTGGAGAGAGAGAGCTTGTGACATGTCTCCAAAAAGCTGGATTTCCAGTCCAAGAAAGCATTTCTGTAAAGCCAACCGAGCGGTGAAGTTTCAAGTAAATTGCAAGTTTCCAAGAAACGGTGAATGAGGAGCAGAATCAGAAACGAAGGCACCAAATCTCCTTCTAACTTCTACAGCAACGTTCCTAGATATTACCTGCAGTATTAGAGAGGGAGATCTTCCAGTAGTGGAGTCTTAAAACATCATTAAAAACATCAATATCCAAATAGCTTTGATCAATGCCTTGGAGACTCTCAGCAGCGTTCCCTTCTTCCACTCAAAGTCAGCAGTGAGTGGGGCCAGGGAAAGATGCTTCTTGTGAAGCATGGCTCTAGGGGTCAATAAAGGACACTGCGATGTAACGGGTCCCTTTGGTGGTTGGAAGGCCTTCATGATAGTGGGTCAGGCGTCCTGGATGCATGAGGGTCCAGCCTTTCCGCGGAGCTCGAATGGAGCAATTGTAGCGCAGGAATCGGCAGCCTCCTCCCTGAGAGGAACAAAACACGAGAGGTATTGGCTTAGTAAAAGCAGGACAGGGAAAGGATTTCTGCCTTTTCCTGGAGAGCCTTCTGAAAGGGTGGGAAGGTACTTGAGGAATTCCTTGCTACAGATGTTCACAGAACCATAGAATGGTTGAGGTTGGAAGGGACCTCTAGAGGTCATATAGTCCAACCCCTTGCTCAAGCAGGGACACCTAGAGCACGTGGCACAGGGTGGCATCCAGGTGGGTTTTGAAGATCTCCAGAGAAGGAGACTCCACAACCTCTTTGGACAGCCTGTTCCACTGCTCTGTCTCTCTCACAGTAAAGAAGTTCTTCCTCACATGGAGATGGAACTTCCTGTGTTTTAATTTGTACCCATTACCCCTTGTCTTGTCACTGGCCACCATCAAGAAGAGTTTGGCCCCATCTTCTTTCCATTCTCCCCCCAGGTATTTTTACATATTGATCAGATCCCCTCTCAGTCTTCTCTAGGCTAAACAGGCCCAGCTCACTTAGTGTTTCCTGCTCTCTTAACCCAGTCATTAATTGCATTCCTTGGAGTGAAGAGCCCAGGTATAGATAAGGGAAGGGTTTCCCAGAAGGCTGCTATTGCATGGTCTGGCTCCTGACATACCCACAAACACTTACCTCGTAGTCTATTCCAACTCGGTTCAGAGCAATGTTAATGGTAAAGGTGGAAGCATCATGATGAGGCATTAGAGAGGGCTGCTCATCAGGTTTGTAGCGAACTACAAAGGCCAGCTCAAACTGAGTCTGTGGGGGAGAATAACAAAGTACACACGTTACAGGCCTATAGTGTTCCATAGCTACTGAGCTCCAGGCATGGTGTAACATTTAAATTGTCTTTCACTGCTAAAAGAGAAGAAACACAGTAAAATCAGGAGATTATTCTCCCAAAATCATGCACGGATACTGATGACGTATATTGATGCCATACCTCAGGTTCAGTTCCTCCATATTAGGAAATAGTATGTGTATCAGTATGTACACATATCAGGGCCATTCCCTTACACAGTTGCAAGAGCAGGAGGTGCCAAGCTATACCTACCTTGGTGTAGTATCCTGGATACATTTTCTCTGTGATGGGTGCAATATAGTCTAGAAGAAACTTATACCACTCTCTTTCAAAGCCAATTTGATTCATGTGGATGTCAATAGTCGGGACATTCTCATATCCCCCTTGTATCCTGCTGTCCTGAAATCGAATCATCAAAATATCTGTGAGGACAGGCACTTCAAATATGAAAAGCACTTGTTTCTGGTAGTTATTAATAATATAAGGTTTATTCATCAGTATTTTCAGGATGGAAAATTCATACTAAAGATTAATTCAACCCACAAGTTAGACAATATTACCATCTGGTTTTCCAGTTTAACCCCTGGCTTTAATGTCATCCTAGAGGAGACACTATTGTTGCAAGTATTCATGGAAAATGGTGTGATCTAGAAATGAAGGAGCCCCTGCTTTTTCGTACCGTATTGTCACCCGTGGACCACTGGCCATAATGTTCCATTTCTTCCACCAGTTCATCACATGCAGCCTCAGTGAATATGGGGAACCAGTAAACATCTGGGCAGGGCTGGAAAACACAGTAGACAGGTAAGAATGGTAGAAGCCAGGGCAGGTGCTTGAGATAGATGGTAAACAGGGTCAGATTAAGTGGTAACTAACTAAAGTCACTGAAATATTCATAGAAATTTGCCTTCTGATCTATGTATCCTGCTGAAAAGGTCAAGATCTGCAAGACTTTGATGCATTGCCTAGCTCCTTACTTCTGAGAATGAGAGTGGTGATAATACAAGCATTATCCTCATGCTAATCTCCCATTCTAATGCATAAAAGCTATGTTTTCTTACCACTTCCACCAATTTCCCCTTCAGAGCTGCAGTGTAGTTTTCATGGATGTATTTTTCTCTCCAGTCCTGCAGTTAAAAGATAAGCAAACTTGTCATTTTGTACAGCCCGGTTAAAGAGGCAGTGAAAGGCCATGCGCTGAAGCAGCAGTACTTCACAGGCTCTGGAGATGCGGATTTAATTATGAATCACAAACACTCTCCCTGTAAATTCTGTGACTGTGCTCCTCATCCCACCCGACAGACATCACACAACAAAGCCTGGACCTTCTTTATCAGCGAAGCCGATGATGAGGTTTTCACAGCCCACACTGCTAGGCCTGCTGAGCATGCCAGTTATCTCACCTCAGGATTGCTGAATATTTGCCAGAGGTCATTGTGGAGATGAGTTGTCTGATAATTCTCCAGAGAGAGGATGTGTCCAAACTGATGCCGATTTGTCAGGTACATGAAGACTCCCTGAAGGACAAAAGGAAACAATCAAGATGTGTTTCAAGGCCTCACATTCCTGTGAGTCATTAGAAAGTATAAGCACTGGACTTAAGCACTGTGGTGATGATGCCCCTGAGCTGTTTATGTACTCATTCTCCTGTGGGCCTTCACTTTAATTTTAACCCTGGATATGAGCAACTCTGAAAGATTACAGCCAGAGCCAGCAATCCTGTGCCTGTCATCAGCCAGGCATGGAACCAGAATAGAGCAGGTGCCCTAAGATGAGTTTTTTTTCCTTTTTCTCTGGAAAATTCAGGACATTTCAGGACATTTAGAACAGATCTGAATAGGTCCAAGAACAAATATGTGATTTGCATTTAATGGCCCCTGGCTCTAGGTGGTTTCCAGCGAGACAGAAATCTCATATGGTTCCAAGACTGCATAGAATCAAGTAATGCCAGTGCATCCTGTTCCATGGCCTGGCAGAGATGAATGCCTTGAGACCACTTTAGCTTGTCACCTCCACCATGGAATGCAGTTCCTCACTGCCAGCTTCTCTCCTCAACTGACCTGATTCCGAACATTATGGCAGAAAGCCATGTCAGCATCCAGCTTTCCACTGTGGAAGAGATCTCCCTGGTCAAGCTGTGATCGCAGAGCAGTGGCTTTAACCATGTAAACGCCACTGATATAGGGAACGTTCCAAAGCCCACTGAAACAAAGGAGGAGGAGACTAAGACATGATATAACAGAAACAAAGAAACTGCAAGACTCAATGGGATGGTAAGCAGCACTGCAATATCAGCCAGGCTACCCAATATGAGCCAACTCAGATCAGTACGGAGAAACCGCACCGACAGGAATTGTCATTCCAGGAAAAATCAGGTATATTGCCAGAGCTTTTAAACAGCATAAAACCTCATCTGCTGTGAACGCAGTTAATTGCTACTGTGTGTTTCTGTTAGGGACATAATTAATGGCTTGAAACTCTTCCCAGAAAGATCAATGTATTTTTTTCCTAATGATTTAAAATGACTGAACCAGCCAAAAGTGCATAAGCTGATTTCCAGCATTCATTGTGCATACATTGACCTAAAAAAGGGGATCCTCAAGAAAACAAATGAAACAACAATATTTTGTGAATCTTTCACCCAAAAATCACATATTGTTTTACAAAGACCATCTGATAAAGGTTAGAAAGCTCTGAAGTGATTTTAAGAATCACATACACAGGTGGAAAAACATGACATGAATAAAATTAAGCAATTTCAGTTGTCAGAAGCCTCAATCCCTTCCTCTGATTTTAAGGAAGTCTGCCTGAAGTACATATGATCTCTGCATAGGGAGAACACATAGCAGGTTCCAATTGGGAACAGAGTTGTGTTTGATAATCATATGCATCAGCAAGCTTTTTATTTAAAGGATTCTATCAAAAATAAATTATCTTTGCATACTCACATCCTCCGCCTTTGAACAATATCCACATAATCTTCCGAGCGTGCGTAGTACCCATCAGGACTCAGCGCTCCCCAGAAATTTGACCACAACTTCTCATGCCGACTTACCAGTGGGGCAATCACCAGCCTGTGAGTAGAAAAGAAAATGGAATTTGCAGGACATTTGCAAGATGTTGCCACAGGAAGAAAAATAAAATATTTACAACCCACAGAACTGTAAGAGTTAGACTCTCCCTCTCTCACACGCTGTTTCTACTAACTCTGGTATTATAAAAAAAATCTAGTTCAGCAAAGGCAAAAACCATCACAGTCTCATATATAACTGCATCCAGCAGCAGATCTCCTAGAATCTGATTTATTCTAGCCACAATATAAATGCAAAGCTAGGGATGATTTACATCCATTGCCTAAAATTCAGGGATTGGCCACTACTATGAAGATAAGAGACCAAATAAGAGGCATTTGGTGAACAGTAGAGTTCACCTAGGGCTCTACACATCTCAGTAATAAATTCTCAATGTGAAACATGCCCAGTAAGGATTACACAGACCAACGAACTCACTTGTTCTGTTCAATCAGGATTCTTAGAGTCTCTGTGTTCTTCAGAACTATGTCAGCATCCAAACTAAAGTAATAATCACAGTCAGGATCCTTTCTGCACAAATCCCTATGGCCAGAGAGAAAAAAAAAGAGTCAGGTGAAAACCCAGAGGATCAGCATAAAAAAAGCACATCAGTTTCAGCAGCCAACAGCACACACAAAGATGTAGCCAACACCACATTTAGCCAACTTTGTTTTCCCAGCACAAATGAGTAGCAGCAGGTACCCATTTATAGCTGGCCCAAATCCAGACCTCAGTTCATACTTCTCCTTCCTCATCACCACAAGCTACTCTGTTGCAGTCTGAGTAAAAGACAAGAAACGTTCGCTTAACAGACTTAGCCTGGACTCAGTCTGACTCCAGTAGCTCTCAAGTTTGGCCTCTTCACTTACATGCCCAAGTTCCGTGCTTCAGCATTCTCCACCTCATCATCTGGCCCAATCACTTTGATGGCAAGATATTCTTTGCTGTACTCCTCAACAAATGAGTCCACCTGTGTCAAGTGATGCTGTTCCTATGCCAAAAGAAGAATTAGAAAACAACAACAAACAGGTGATGTGCTCATCCCAGGCTGCTCAGTCTTTTGCTCTTGAGAATGCCAAATCAGGTGAGCAATAGGTCTTTCCACCTCAACACCTTTACTGCTAGATGGAGCTATTCTATAGGTGTGTTTCATAGAATCATAGAATCCTTAAGGTTGGAAGGGACCTCCAGAGGTCATCTAGTCCAACCCCCCTGCACACACAGGGTTTTTTTTTTTGAAAAGAGGCCGGCACCATCCTCCTCACTGCCTCCCTTGAGGTACTTAGACACGGATTAGATCCCTTCTCAGCCTTCTCTTCTCCAGGCTGAACAGGCCCAGCTCCCTCAGCCTCTCCTCATAGGGCAGATGTTCCAGGCCCCTGATCATCCTTGTAGCCCTGCGCTGGACTCTCTCCAGCAGCTCCACATCCCTCTTGTACTGGGTTTGCAGATGGTAGTTACAGGGTCTGGCAGTCCAATCAAAGGTTCAAAGGTGATGGGGAGGTAAACATTTTCCCAGCATTTGTGAAGACTGTCAGAGACCAAGTTTACTTACATGGTTGTGAATGAAGAGCTGGATCCGCTGTTTTGGGTAATGGAGGTTACGAAGCCGCAAGAAGAACTGGGAGAGGAATGGAGTGGGTTGCTCGATGAAAACGCCAATCAGAATCAGTGGCATCGCATGATCCTACATTCAATGAGAAGCAGAGAGAGGTGGTGGCTCTTGTATGTCACCAAAACCACAAGATCCTCTTGTAATACCTTTTTCTAGTGCTTGGGATAGACACCAGCCTTACCTTAAACCCTGTGAGGCTTCGCAGGCCTTCATCACACACAGTGCAACCAGTCTCAAATGTCCATATTTGAGGAATGTAGTTTCCCAGGTAGTTCAGCTGCAGCTGCAAAAAGAAATTTGCCATATTTCACACACAGGCCACTCAAGTTTCTTTGCCTCTATACCCTGGTGCGAAATCAGATTCCATCAGAACTTCATTTACCTTCTTCCTGGACTAAAGAGTCTGAAAAACAGGACAGCCCTCAAGTCAAGCCCTCAAATTGATCTTTGAACCAAACCCATCATGCTGCTGTGGCCTTGGACCATGGATGCAGGAAAACTCAGGATGTGGGAGGATAACAGCCTGATACACTCAAACACAAAGGATTACTTTGCAACAAACTCATACCAAACCTTTCTGTCAGGGCTCCTGCTTACCTTGGTGGGTCCATTTCCATGAATCACCACAGGCAGTGTGTCATATAACAAGTTTCTTGCTCTCACCCGTGCATTTTCAAACTTCAGAACCACCTCATCTGGAAATCACATTGCCATCATGTTAACAGGTGACTTTTATTAGTAATTAGAAACACAAGCCATGTTTCTACCACCAATTGTTAGAAGATGAAAGCATGGACCTGGAAAGCCATATATACAAGGAGTCTGAGGACCACAGACTGTATCCAGGAAGAAAAAAACAAAAGTTTAGAACTGTAGACCAGTTCAGGTTTCAACTCCACTCTTCCATCCTTACAATGAGCACAAGAGCCAAAAACTACATTGTCTTACCATTTTTTCTGTGATTAAATAAACATGGGCTGAAGCAAGACAGTAAACTGAAAACACTAGGCAGTAGTCCCAGGTGAATAGGTGGGTCACATCAGCCAAACTAGAGTAATCAGCTGGTCAGCAGCTTGGTGTGGGTCAGTGAGTACTCACAGGCAGTGTCTGGCTGCATCTCACTTTCTGTGTCATTCCAGACACCGTTGTGAAACGGAAAGAGAGGCAGCCCTAGGCAGGGTTGTATGTTATTACTTGCAGGGAAGTCCCTCCCAGTTTCAATCCCCAAGGCTAATCCAATCCGACATGCTTGGAGATCAAAGTGGCAAGGAAGTGTGAGATGGAAAACCTGACCTGCATTCCCTGAGTGAGAAAGGAATTACGGTCCGAACCCAGTTAGTCACAGTAAAATTGCAAACAAATCCTAGGACGCTGGCAGGGACTTTTACTGAGGCTTGTCCTTCAGGGACAGGAATTTCTGAAATTTAATCCCTTCAAGCACATGACAGTTGTATTTCTGGTGTGAGCATTCAGTTGCATTCCAAGGAGAAACAAGCCTCTTCTTCCATCTCACCTAAAGCTCCATTCAGGTTCTGGAAGATACGGCTTCTGTGGTCTAGACTGATGTTGATACTTTCCTTTAGAAAAGCGAGATAAATAACCTTAGTTAGAACACAAGCAGGCACCCGTTCTTCACATGTGACAGACTTTATGTTAAGTAAAGACACAACACATATTTTCATATTCTCCAAGCCCTGAAGACTAAAAACACTCCAAGCTAATCCTCATTTTCATTTGAATTTGAAACAATTCACCAGTCCTTAAACACTTAGGCACAAACTTATAAATAAACACTTCAAAACTGCTCTGGGGATCCTAATAATGGAGAAATATGCAGTGTATTAATGAAGCACACTTGCTCCACAGCCATGTAAAACTTACTTAGGAATGCCAAGGCAGCAAAAATACCTGCTGTGAAGGCAGTTTCTTGCCATGTATCCACAGGGTTACCCCAAATATTGCCCCAGGTGCCAGTGTCAAACCAGAACACAGTACGGGTGCAAGACCAGCTTGTGCAATTTCTGTTTTCAGAGCTGTTTTACTGCAGGTCTGAATGGATTTCTGTCACACCAAAACTAAGCTGTAACGTAACAGAGTTCAGTGTCCCTCCAGGCACCTACAGAGACTGATTTCTGGAAAGGGCGGCAGGGTGCTAACATCCGGTGTCTGAATGCCAAGTCAGTGGAATTACTCAGCTTTCAGTGGCATAAGGCCAGAGCTGCAGATGAGAATATTAAAGGAGCAGTTCATGTTAAAATATTACAGGCCACATTCAGACTTGGGGAGGTAAAAAAATCCAAGTCCTTTTCCAACCAAGCGGAAGGCACTTTACTATTTTTAACGATTGCGCTGAGTTTACTGTTACAGTTTCACTTCTTAGTTCTCAAGCATTTCTGGCACCCCCCACAAACAGCCAGTGCTGTGTGACACAGAACTGGGCAGGGACAACGGAAGCAGCATCACGCTGTGGGCTGGATTAATGTGTACTCCAGCACAACACATGGTGTTAGGGGTCCATTCCTATGTTCAGTATTCCAGGCCAGGCTCAGGAGATGCAGTTTTCAGGGTCTGTATCTGGAGATACTTGCTGAAAGCAAACCTCTTCATTTCCAGTCGGGCTATCCAATGTGACGCCTTATCCCTGTCCTGTGGCACATCAGTAGTTACAAAGCTGTGAACCTCTGTCCCTTGCATCACCCCAAATGTGCTCAGACCTCATCTGCCCCCTTATCTACAATGTTCTTCAGTGCTAGGTTGCGTTTGTCTTAAGTTAGTACCGCAGGCTGCAGGGAAGATACAGACTTAAAGATTGGATTTCATATCCCCTGGCAGGAGACTGGTTTCATGACATTTGACCACTTAAAACATCAGCACAAACATATGAATTTACAATAAGACTTATTTTAAGCTCCCTGTCTTCATAGTCAGATTTTAAGTCTAAAGACAAAACCCGATAATAAGACAGGATGTGGTTGCTAGAATGCAAATTTTCAAAATGGAAAAGGATAACGCGACATACTAGTGACCTCTTTCATATCATCACAGGGCAA
>NW_010586451.1:27597-40259 GCF_000705375.1 Tinamus guttatus | reverse complement strand
GCGCCCGCCCTGGCCCCCTCGCGGGGCGGCCGCTTCGCCACCAGCCTGGAGAAGGTGGAGGAGCGGCAGTTCCTGCTCTCCTCCGGCCGCCTGCTGCTGCCCGGCAGCTCCAAGGTGGTGCTCATGGTGGTGGCGGCCAAGAAGCTGGTGAGCCGCGTGCAGGTGGCACCCAAGTCGCAGTTCGACGAGACGCTGCTCTCCGTGGTGCACACCTCGGAGCCCATCGAGGCCTCCCGGCTGGAGGAGACCTTCAGCAAGCTGAGGGAGGCCGCAAAGAAGGAGATGCTAGAGGTGATGCAGATGAGGGTGGAAGATCTTTTGCAGGAGCACCAGCAGACCTGGTCGGATTTGTTCATTTCAGGTGAGGAAGGTGACGCGCAGCTTCATACGCTTGCTTTACTGGATGCTCAGCAGCTTGGGCCCTGTGAGCTTTCCAAAGGCTCTCTCTTCCTTGTGTGTTTCCGTGACGGAAGGGATGCTGTGGGATAATAAAGCAGCGTTCCTACTTTAGAACCTGGGGTCCTTTCTAAAACTCAAGTCATCCTTATTGCGTAAGTGAAATGCTAGGCGAGGAGAACTTTCCTCATCAGAACCCTTCATCTACCACTAGCGCTTGGTTTAGCATGAGACAGGGCACCTGCTGCTGGAAGAAAAGTAGCATCAGGCAACAGGTTTTGTTTGAGAGATTCCAGGCTGGACTCCTAGACAGCCAGGTCACTTGCAATACAAAGGAAGGAGAGGTGCTAAAGGGAGCTAAAAGCACTTTGGAAAGGAGGCTTCACTGCGTCAAGCTTTCAAGTCTTTAGAAACTTCACTGGCTTGTCCAGCAAGCGGCCTCCAGTTTGGGGAATGGGCTGACCTCCAGTGACAGGGTAGAGGAGAACTTCCTTCATGGAAGTTAAGGACTGTCCTGCTCTTACTGCATAAAGGCGTTACCAGGGATATCTGAGTACTAACAGCATCACATAGCATGTGCAGCTGGACTGCTTTTTCTCCTAGTTAATGTCATATTCATGTGTCATCCTGCTTTTGTTTTTATTATAGGCATTGAAATGAGGAAGATCACAGATTTGCATACGCCATCCAGCGAGACTGTTAACATGACCCTCTACTATGTGCTCTCGACCATGCCAGCTCCCTTGCTAGATCCACTCATCAGTGGCGAGGACAGGGAGAAAATGGAAGCCAGCTTGAACTATGCAGACCACTGCTTCAGTGGCCATGCGACCATGCACGCAGAGAACCTGTGGCCAGCAAAGGTGACCAGTGTCCCCCAGATCTTGCAGCTCTCAGACTTGTGGAAGCTGACTCTCCAGAAACGGGGATGTAAGGGTCTCGTGGCAGCTGGGGTCCATGGACTCATGCAAGGGATGGTGCTTAGCTTTGGTGGTCTGCAGTTCACAGAAAACCATCTTCAGTTTCAGGCCGACCCTGATGTACTTCATAACAGCTACTCCTTACGTGGGATCCATTACAATAAGGACCTGATTAACCTGGCTGTTCTGCTTGACTCGGAAGGAAAACCCTTCTTGCACGTGTCGGTGAAACTCCAAGACAAGCCAGTTCGACTGTATGCGTGTGAGGCAGGCTGTATGAATGAGCCTGTGGAGCTGACCTCCGAGGCACGAGGCCATACCTTCCCTGTCATGGTGACTCAACCCATCACACCACTGCTTTATATATCCACAGATTTGGTCCACTTGCAGAACCTGAGACACACACTCCATCTAAAAGCTATTCTGGCTCACGAGGAACACATGGCCAAGCAATACCCAGGCTTACCCTTCCTGTTTTGGTTCAGCGTGGCCTCCTTAATCACACTGTTTCACCTATTTCTGTTCAAACTCATCTACAATGAATATTGTGGGCCAGGAGCCAAGCCGCTCTTCAGGAGTAAGGTATAAGGCTGCTGCCTTGGGCTGATCTCCACTGTCATCAACTGAATTTTCTGTCAACTTGTGCCTAGGGAGGTTCTCTCTCTGACTGTGAGAATCTTCAGTGTCTCTTGCAACACATGATCCATGTCCTCTTCTTGCAAAAAGTAGGATTTGGACAGGGATTGGAGTGGTAGGGCTCACAAACATTTAAAAAAATAAATCCCATGTCAGTGCTTAAACCTTCAGAAGGCTGCAGTTTAAGGCAGATGCAGCTTTTCTGTCCTTTTTTTTTCACTTGTTCATGTAGAACTTTGCTTGTATTTAAGAGAACAGCTGCAGCCCTGATAGTAGATGCTGCTCTTTGTTATGCAGAGAAGGAGTGCGGGTGACAGGGGTTCTGTACTTGTCTTAGCTACTGTGTGGGAGATGTGCACGCTCATCTGCCTCGTTGGCTTGTGCACCGGGTCATAGGAGAGCCCGTGTTCGTAGGCAAGCCAAGGCACTGACTTGTTGGTCTGGGGTAAATGCTCATAGGCACCGAGACACTGCTCAGTCTTCCACCACATTTACCAGCACTTGGAAAACTGCTGAGCTAGTGTTTCTAAAATAAATACAAAATACAGAGCTGATGTAAGAAAAAGGGTGAGTGTTTTTTTTTTATTAACTGAGAATTAAAGGTTCAAATTGCACTGCACTGCGTCTCACTTCCGCATAAGGGAGTTGAAATCCTTGTTTGAATTGCCTTAGAATTAATGCCTGGGGATGGGACAGTTAGCACAGAATAGAAATGAGACAGTGGATTCCAATTCTAGTACTGGTACTTTCCTGTTGTATATTGATGAGGTGGAATCTGGATTTGCTGTGTGAGCTAGCTGCATTGTTCAGAGGCAGCTTTCCTTAGAGTAATTTTTTAAAAACTTTCTTTAAAAACAAAAATTTGGAAGCAGTTAAATAGAATTGCCAAAGGAAGAGCTCTAGCTTTAGATTGTTGTCCTCTTTTCGCAAACTGTAATAGCTAGTTAATTTTTGACTAGCCAAGGCTGGACAAAGGGTACTGGGTCTAAGATGAGCTGGCAATGGGCCTGTCAGCTCACTGGCTTTCTAATGTTGAGCACTGGAGCCCAGGGCTGATCCCAAGGGGGCTGAATACTGTCCATCCTCCGAAGAAATGAGAGCTGGAGGTCCTTGTGGCTAAGTAGGACATGATAGAGAATGCATATCAAAGGAATCGGTGAAGAAATAAGCCTGTGATCATGATCAAATCATTAATGCAAAAGGAGGAAGTGGTCGGGAAGTATTTGAGTTATTGTGTGTACAGCTGTGTCCTGAAATTCTAAATCCATTGCATCCTTTTTCTTTCTTTCCACTGCTCTTCGGTTGCCTTTGTCATCTGAGACTTGTCTTCTGCCTTCTACAAAATGACTCGTTAACCATTGTTGCAGGTAGCTGTCCCTGACACTATTCACTGACCTGCTGAGCAGCCTCACAGCTACGGACAGCACCTCTTCACTCTTGGCACTGCCTGAAGTCTTGCAGTGCCTACAGAACAAACATGTTTCCTGGTCTTAACTGGACCCACTTAAAGTGAAGCTGGTACAAAACTTGATTTGAGATCAGGGATGAACTGGAAACCAATTGAAGCTCAAAATCCCTGGAGCAGTAAGCAAAATGAATGGTATTGATGTAACACCTTGTTTGTTAATTGAATGGGACTACCCCAGTGTCTGAGTGAACTTAACAGTCCTGCTTTCAGCCTCCATTTGCACAAGATGTCTGACAATTCTGCAGCTGAGAACAAGGACCCTCTGAAAGCAACAATCCTTTTTGTGCCTTGTTAAGAGAGGAATCTGTGACTTGGAACGTGGTAATTCAGGAGTTTATCCCAGGAGCTTGTCTAATAGACATGTTTTTTTCCTTGTAAGCTCTTCAGTTCCCTAAGAGTAATCCGTGTGGTAAAAAATACTTGAACTATACAAAGTCCTTTCATATTTTGATTCTTTTTTTAACTTTACAGCAAAACAAAGAATGATGATTCCCTTCAGAGACTTAACTTAACTAGAAAAACTTAGCATAACTTCCTCTCTGGTATACATTTTTTAATTTATTGCTTGGGGAGTGGGGGGAGGGAAAGGATGTTAATAATTTTGCCTCCACTTCAGTAACAGGTTGGTCAATTGAACTGTAGATATCTAAATGATGGTAACAGGTTTTTCAGTCTTTATCATTGTAGAATGCAAAATCAGTTTAAATGAAATTGTTTCTGGATTTACACTTGGAAATGTAAATGATCTGTGAGTTTCACATTCTGAGCATATTGAGACTTTGTGCATTGATTTGTTTTGGCTGTTGGGGGAGACGTCACACTTTCTAGTGATTTAAAGATTGGTTGGTTTTAAAATACCAAAGCTGTTGTTTCTAAATAAATACTTTCAGCCAGGTCTGACTAACGAAGTGTCGTCTTTTTTTTTGTTTGGGGGCTTTTTTCCTTTTTTTTTGGTCTCTGTTCTCTTCTTCCCTCAGCCCCCTAATCCCTGCTTTCCTTCAGTGAAGTAATGGAGTACATTATAAATGATAGATTAGGAGTATTGAAAGAGATTTTTTTTTTTAAACAGAACATACCAGAAGTTCCTGCTCTGTTTTCTATTGTAGTCCTGTGGATCTGCTCAGTGTCTGTACTGCATCTGGCATGAAGACGATCAGAGCTTGCATGGAGCTGCTTCCAAACCACCACTGGATCAGCTGGTGGTGGATCTTCACTTACAGAAATGCCAAGAGTATGATGTCCTCTTAGGCCAAGATATTTATGTCTAATTAGACTAGCCCTGAAAGAGATGGATAAGCAATTGTTACATAAAACAAGAATGGAACAAATAAAAGCTTTGAGAGGGTTCTGTATTGAAAATACTGTGATCTTCCTTATTATCCCCCCTCCACCATAAAAGAACTGATTCAGAGTTCCCTTACAAAGAAGAAATGGAAAAGTGAGATTGAACAGGGCTTCCCTAACTGTGATTTGTAAAAGAACAGTAGGATATTTATGAAATGATTGCAGAAGTGCTTAAAAAAGTAGATATAACCCCATGTTTACAAGGATACTTACACTCACATGCTCACAAATCAGGACAATTAAAATAGCAACTGAATACCCCAAATTTATAGTCAATTTTTAGTTGATATTTGGTGAAAACCTTGGTGGCAAAACAGAACGTAGAAGCTAAATGAAATTTAAGCTGGAGAGTGCAATAAGTTATTTTGCTTGTGAACTCAGACAATAAGGAAAGAGACAGCTAATCCCCGAAACAAATTTTTCTTAAGAGTCCCTTTTCTGTGCTCAGTCAATCTTTCAATTTCTGCCTTTGTCAGATAATAAATACAAGATGCCAGAATAGCGTTTGGTTGATTCCATTTGAAATTCAGAATGCAGCTTGCTCAAGCACTATTGTTTGGGCAGGATAATGCATTCATAAGCTCTAGACAAAACAGCATAGCATTATATATTTCTGTCTTCCACATGTATGCTCCAGGCAGCTTTCATCCAAATCAGTACCTCCTGCTAAGAAGTTTGTCTTTTATGTATGATCTGATGTATGGGATAGAGATATGAGGGGTCTAAGTAATCAGTAGGAGAGAGGGTAGAAGATTCCTGCAATTGAAGGAAAGAAGGAAGGTCACGACCCAAGGGAAGCCTGGCTATTATAGCAAATATCCACTAACAAATTAGGGCGTTGCAAAAACTTCTTTTGGGACAAGTGCTCTGCACTGGTCTATGTGTCTGCCTCTTGCCCTGTTTGTCCTACTGGTGTAAATGAGGCAGCTTACACTTATCCATTAGCTGCACACACTGCATTATTCCAAAGCTCAGCAAGCTGATCTGGGATGTTAGAAGGCTCATTTCTAATGCTATAGGAATCCCATTCTCTTCCAGGGAAGTGTTACTGACCTAACTATTAGAAGTGAAGAAGTAAAATTGAATGAGGCTCACCACACTACACCAGTGTTCCTCCATCACCCCGGACAGCCGGTTCTTTGTATTGCTTGAAACAGCTTCCTCTCCCAGGTGACTACAGTTTGTTTTGTTGAAGCACATTCTGTAACGAATGGGATCTGAGCTATAAAAGAAGATACAGTCTTTCAGTCAGTACAGAGTGGTAGTTCCTATTCACAAATGAAATACAATGAAACAAAATGAAATAAAATTTTAAATAATCGCAGGTTCAGAATTGTATGGTAATATAAGCTAGAAGAGACCACCAGAGTTCATTAAATCCAGTCACTGATGTTATTCCAAATATATCTGGCACTGCTACTTCCGACATGCTATCAAAGGTTAAAATAATTCCTATAACATTTTTTTTTTTCTGATAACATGGTTGCGACAAACATTCAAGGTAATGAGAAAGCAAACAGCTGCTCCAGACAATATGCACTTCCGCTGGAAATTTCTACCAAATTTGTAGATAGAGCCTGCATTCAAGGTCCACCTAAACTGTTTTTTCTAAGAGCACTTGTGTATATAAAAAAAAATCCCACAGTTCCACAAGTTTTCCATTGATATTAGAGCAGCATGAAACGTAAGGTCTTATCTCCCAAAGATAAACAATACCAACCTATAAAGTAGCTTGCAAAGCAGCATAAGCAGCATCTAGCTAAACGGGATCATGCTGGAAATCATCTTTGCTGTGCTGACTCTGGCAACTGCAGGTATGTACCCAATTTCAGCATTAGTGCTAAGGGAGAAATGAATTTAAGCACAACTGCAACTTTCCTTCAGTGGAGAAATTAGACCCATTCTGCAATAAGACAGAATATGGCAAAAGGGATGAATTAAAAAGCTCTCTCAAAGGAGCAAGTAGGTGCTAGATTATTGTGTTCACACTAGAGGGGCTCAACTAGCATGAATAACCCCAGGCTTAGGCAAATTCAAAGTTACTTTACTTAACTTGAACACACTGATATACAGTGACATACAGCAAACTGCAGCTCATCTGACACATGAGAATTTTGTTCAGTTAACACGATTTCATCATGAGGCAGAACAAATTTATATAACGCTGGTCAGTCTTGGCTGATGGTTGTATCTTCACTTTATACCATAGCATATCATAGGCTGGGTTGTTACCTAGCAATGCTCTAAGCAAGCAGTCTACATTTAAAAAAGAAAACTGTTAAAATTAGAGCTCCTACTTTAAAAATACATTCTCTTTTGCCTGTTTTCTAGCCCTTGGCTGTGGGGTTCCTGCCTACCCCCCTGCTGTGTCTAGAGTGGTTGGAGGAGAAGATGTAAGACCGTACAGCTGGCCATGGCAGGTTAGTTATTTCTGCATCTCTCTGCCCTCCCAGGACAGGGCTGAACAAAACTACCCTTTATATTTCATTTAGGACATCTTATCTGTTATGTCTTAGGTTTTGAAAATTACATTCTAATCAATCCCACCACTTCACTTTTATTTTTTTTTCAGATAGCTCTGAATATATTGCCTATTACTAATTTTGAAGGTTTTCCTGTTCTTGCAGTTGATTTAGGCAATACTCATGAACAAGAGTCAGAGCTTCCAAGTCTCCCATCCCATAATCAAACAAAAACACTAAAACTCCATGGAGAAAATGATGCCTACTAGAGCACACTCTACACAGAGCTAACAAATAATTTAGGCACTATTTGGGCCAGGATTAGTGAAAGCTTTGGAAAAAATACACTAAAATCAACCTTTTGGATGACAGGGAAAGGGAGGAAACTGTTCTCAGGGTAGGAATTGAAAATTCTTGTTGCTTAAAAGTCTCCCACTACCTTCCAAATGCAAATTGTGTTGTGGGTACAGGGAGAAACTGCAACAGCGAATAATAAGTAAGCAAAAATTGTACCCTGTTGATCCTAGGCCTCCCTCCAATACCGTTCAAGCGGCAGTTGGTATCATACCTGTGGAGGAACCCTCATCGCCAGCAACTGGGTGTTGACGGCAGCACATTGCATCAGGTAAATCACTGAGTTATAGTTTGTATCTAGAAAGCAGTACGTGACCAGAGATAGATGAAGAAAAACGTATTAATGCCAGTTTTTCCTTTCCCAAATAAGAACAGTAAGTCTCATGTCCTACGTTTTGGTTAAACGTAAGTGGTCACAAGAAAGAATGTATGTCTTTTCTTAAAGGTAAAGGAATTAAAAGCTCAATGTCTTGAATTATATATACTTATTTTTCTGTAAAGAACTATGAAACCATCATCTTTTCAAGTTGCTATCAAAATCTGGCAGTGCTGCCTGTTTTTATAGTATATTTGACAGTGAGACCAAAGACAACCACTCAGTCCATTTGCTGAAGAAATAATCACAAGTGTTTTGAATTTACCAGTCCTTTTCAGTAACTCTTTCACATTCTCATATTGTTGGAAAGTATAATTAGGAAATAACAAGATACAGCTATGCTCCATCATCATCATCAATGTTTCCATACCAGCAACCCCTTTTCGGTTCAGTAGCACATGTCCTTGAATATGCACATACAGGGTTTGGTACTACGTTGAAGAAAAGATCCTGTGAAATAACAAGAATTAGCTACATCTTGCTGCTATAAATCCTGCATATTATATTTATCTCACAGCTGTTTATCAGGGATGATGCTGGGGGCAAACACCATGCTGTCAAAAAGGTAGCGCTGCTTAATTGTTTAAAGAATAGCAGCTATCTGCTGTGAAGACTGATGGCATCCTCAGTTTGAGATGAGCCATTAAGCAGAAATTGGCAGGATTGCTTGGAGGTGAAATGGTCCAGCACACGATGCTTTGTCCTCAGCCACCGCACAGCTCCAGACAGACTGTGTGTGATAGGAGACTCCAGTCCCAAGGGTGTTCTTAACTGAATACTGCAGGCACAAAGATGTAGGTTGCTTTGCAATGAGCTGGTAGCCACCCAGCTGAGTGACAATCTTTAATCCTTCTCTCCTCCAGCTCTTCCAGAACGTATCGAGTATATCTTGGAAAATACAACCTAGGCGTGGAGGAAGAAGGATCAATCGCAATTTCGCCAGAAAAAATCATTGTTCATGAGAAATGGAATGCAAATAGACTTGCAAATGGGTAAGTCAGCGGCAAGTATTTTTTCATATACTAGATGCTGGGCCAAAATCAAGATACCTGAACCCAGACCCTTTGAATGGTGGCAGTTAAATGTCTAGAGCCCCTTGGTATGAGCTTAGGCTTACAGTGGTATTTCTGAGTAAGTGAAATGGATTGAAGTTGTGTCTCTGGTTTGCAGTGTTTCTTCCTCAAGAGAAGATAAAGAACTTTCAGTATCATTTACTTATTCATAAACTGCATTTTTAGCTGCAGTTTTGCATGTTGAGAAGTTGCTGTCCTAAGCAACTTGTATAGCATCTTGTATAGTGAAAATGAATGAACTAATAAAACTATTAATATAATGTTCTTTACATGTTGAGAAGTTGCTGTCCTAAGCAATACTCTCTTGTATAGCGAAAATGAATGAACTGATAAAACTATTAATATAATGTTCTTTGAAGCCTTCATATGAATGGCATAAATGTAAAGCACTATTACTATGAATACCTTTATTGCTGAAGGACTGATATGCCTGGATGCAAGCTAAGTGCATTAGCAAAAAAATTACCTTAGTTTCCAGCTGCCTGGATCTAGAGTCCTCAATCTGGCTTGTTTCTGGTGAGCAGAGTCTGTGAAAGGTCATTTCCAGAATGCTGCTAGCAGAGAAGCGCACCGTTCTGCAGGGGAGAGATGAGGAATAATGAAGAAACTTCCTTCTCCAGCGCAGCTGTCAGTGCAAAACTGGTAGCTCCAGGAGCTGCTCCGTGTTACAGAGGGATTCCCCGCTGCTTTGAGGGTGCAGAAAACTCTCATCCAAGCACCAGTCTCCTCGCTCCCTTGCATATAGTGCTGTGTAACAGCTAAGCTTTCATGCCTTTATGTCTTTCTCTTTCTGCCTCCCTCTTCATCCCTTCCTTTCCATTCCCAACTCTCATACGTGTGCGTATGACCGCAGGTACGACATTGCTTTGATCAAACTTGCTGAACCCGTCACCTTTAGCGACCAAATTCAGCCTGCCTGCCTCCCTCCTGACCAAAGCATCCTCGCATCCGACACTGCCTGCTATGTGACTGGATGGGGAAGGCTGCAGAGTAAGTACTTGGGCAGCTGCAAAATTGTAAAAGAAAAATCTGTCAAGGTCCTTCAACTCAATTCACCTACGCGGTATGATTTTTTTCCTCCGTTTCCTTCGAGTATATTTTGCTTGTAGTTTGTTTAGTAATGCACCAGAGGGCCCTGTGTTAGGCTTTCAGAGGATACCAAAACACAAATCTAAACTGTGCAGGCTGAGTTTGCTAATACTAATACATTCTGCTGAAGGTCTGAAAAGACTCATAATGAAATAGATGTAGAATGAAGATTTAAAAAAAAATACTCAGAGACTTCAGCAGCGTTAGCTCTGCTCAAGAAGCATTTCCTAGAACAAACTGCAAAATTCTGAACAAAGAGCAGACATTTATTTCTCTAATAAAGAGACATTTTAAATGGAATGAGAATTACTAGTAAGTCAAGATTTTTTTTTTTTTAAGAAAGAATTAAGAAAATGAATAGATCATACAGCCCTTCCTTTTATGCAGCTGTTATGGAGTTTCTCACCTGCAGGAACAGTGCCCAAATCCTGGGAGATACTTAGTAATGAAGTTTTCTTCTTTCTCCAGAGCCAGCCAGTACCATGACTCCTTGGTTTCTATTCCCTTGCAGCCAATGGAGCTCTTCCAGACATCCTGCAACAAGCTCTTTTGCTGGTGGTGGATTATGCAACTTGTTCCCAGAGTAGCTGGTGGGGAAGCTCGGTGAAAACCAACATGGTTTGCGCTGGTGGGGACGGCATCACCTCCAGTTGCAATGTGAGTCCGGAGAACGCTGCTTATAGGGGCTGGTTTCAGACGCAAACAGACCTGATGGGAGGGAAGTTTTAAGAAATGAGGAAGCACTAGTGACACTATGACTGCCACTAACCGTGTTCCCCTTCCTCCCAGGGGGACTCTGGTGGCCCGCTGAACTGCCAAGCTGCTGATGGCACGTGGGAAGTGCACGGCATCGTCAGCTTCGGCTCTTCTCTGGGCTGCAATTATTACCGCAAACCGTCTGTCTTCACTCGGGTCTCCGAATTCAACAGCTGGATCCAGGAGGTAACGTTCTAGCTAACGCTGCTCGGAAAATACAGACACGTAGCTTTTTCTAAGGTCATCATCAGAGACCTTGGGCTTGGGAGGGGAAGAGGTACAGGAAAGACATTTAAAGGTTTCTCTATTTGAGGAAAAGCACGTAAAAAATTATTCCACAGTTATCTTTGTTTATATCACTAAGTAACCTCTCTATGTAGGCAAGCCCTTACCAGCAGAAAAGCAGTCCCTAAAGCAAAAAAAAACTTGCTCTTAAATAGTTATCCAAATTATTTCCATATATATATAAGCCTGGATTCAAAAAAAAAAAAAACTTGCTCTTAGTCATCCAAATTATTTCCATATATACATAAGCCTGGATCTTTAGGAACACATTCTGCCCTTGTACTAAAGCTGTATTTATAGGTATTAAAGGTTTTGTTGATATGACTTCCAAAGCAATATATATTTATTGTTTGCTACAATTGCATCCTAGAAGACAACACATGCTGCTCAAGTCTGTAACATCAATTATTTGTTAATATACTATAACCCTTAACCAAAAGGGTAACTAAGAAGCAAAGATCTTGTTTCATTTAAATGTTGCCTTTTGGACATAACACTCTATTCACAAATTCCTGGGTCTTCTGATCTGATTTTTGCCTTATTTTACATTTTTATAGGTAATAGATAACAACTAATGCAAAGAGAACTGGATGACAGATGATAAAGGTACCAAGAAGAACAGCCTGAATAAAGTAATAATCATAACACTTTAAATCACAAAGAAGCGCAAAATTATACATTTACCAACAACAACATTGTATATAATCATACTGAAATAAACACTGTTTTGGGCAAAATGAAAGAAAAACGTGTGTTCCTGATGTGTGTTCTTGCATATTGTCAAAACCAGAGCCCTGATTTAGCGATGCCAGGCAGAGAGGCACCACAATAAGCCTTAACATCAGCCTGTTAGTGATAGCCTGCCTCGTTTACCCCATAATCTTCATGTCCTTCAAGCACATGACAGACTGGATACACAATTATGCAAAGAAGCTCAAGGAAAGGACAGAGGACTTGAAAAGGGAGAGGCAGATGTTGCCCAAATCTGTGGCCAAGCAGCTAGGAAAATGCCAAAAAGTTGAGGCAGAAAAGTACGATCAGGTAAATCTAGACACTATAGGTGAGCAAATGGAAAAAAATACAATCACCAACGCAGAAAAGGATTCCTTTAAAAGGACATTAGTCTTATCTTCAGTTTGAGGAACCTGGTTTTGCATCCACAGCTGATTTTGGATGGAAATTCTAACAATCTGGCCAGGCATCTGTGTGTGTGCAGCTCTGCCTTGCACCATGTGTGCTGCTGCCAATGCTTGATTCAGCAGCTGCACAAACGCTATGGAAAACGCAGTAAATTCCCAGGACCGTGTCCGTGAGCTGTAATCATTGCTCACACACACACCAATTTCATTCAACCTGATCTGTTTCTTCCCCAGCTTTTCCTCCTTTGTTTCAAGCTTCCTCCGTTTTGTGAAAACATAGTTCTGTGAAGGTTTCTTCCCTCCTTCAGGCTAAGGCTTTTGCACAAAACCAGCAAATAGCGCTTATGCTTTATGTGCAGTAAAC
>NW_010586451.1:6334-27559 GCF_000705375.1 Tinamus guttatus | reverse complement strand
TTTCCCCTGGTCACTCCACTACTTTCAGCTGTGAACACAATGATAAATATTTGCATTTAATTTTGTGTAAATGCACAAAATGTGAATTCATTATCAAGACAGCGCACTGCAATTGCACAATTAATTATTATTAGCAACAGTCATGACATGAAAAGGTCATGACATGAAAAGTAGATAAGCCAAAGCAGAGTGGGAAAAGATGGCTCTTCTGAATTAATTGGTAGTACCAATATAGAATAAAGCAACAATTTTATTTTAAACATCTGACACATTTCAGGTAGCACAGGAAAATTTTTTTTTTTTTTTTTTTTTTTTTTCTTCCCCTCACAGGCATAACACACATTTTCCTTTCAATTTAGCTATTCTGGTTTCTGCTATTCTTTGTTTTATATATTTGATCTTAAAATATGTAAATTCCTCTGTAAATTACTTGATCATAAAAGAAAAACACCATACACAGAGAAACCAAGTCTGGTTAATATGTCCTAATTCAACATCAAAGGAGCCAGCAATTGCACTTTTATTTCTCATTCCGTTCAGATAGCTACGTTTGATCACCACCACAGTTTAAAAGAGAAAATTCAGGCCCTAATTCTCTAAGAATATTTGATTACAGCTTAAAAGGTTCAGAGCATTTGAGTCTCAAACTCCCATCTAATTCAAGATATGCAGAGAAATATACATATTTGTAACATATTTTGTATGTGCCTTCACTAGACTGAAATCCCATTGGGATTAAAACAATTTACGTCTGGCGTTTGACATGTTTATCCACATCATTCACCCAATGTTGCTCTGAGGCTGCATCTCAATTCCGTAAAGATCACACTGCTGAGTTACTTGGGTTACAGGGTCTGGCTAAGAAGCCATCCCGGTCCTCTCAGCATAGCTAGAAACAGGAATTTCTGCTTCCCACTTTAGCCAGCCTGTTCACATGTGAATTTTCAAGAGGGGACAGCAGGGAGGGACAGTAAGTGGCACTTTTCTCAAGCCACCACCAGATGTCAGCCCCAGCCTGCCAGACACGTGCTGCAGCCACAGGCCTTTCAGCATCTTTTTGGGGTGCCAGGCCTGGACTAGTCCAGCCCCACAAATATTGTCACAAGGGAAGTTACTGAAAACAAGGAAAGCAGAAGGAAATGCCATTGAGCTACCTTTCCATTTCCCTCCTGACATGGAGAAAGACAGAGAAGCCAGAAGGGCAAAACCAGCCTTTAGGACAAGATGTTTAAAGGGAACATGACCTTGAAACTGGAAAGCAGGTAAAAGGGGAGGCAGATGAATGAGACGAGATAGAAAAAAGCTTAGGTATTCTCAGTAACCACTTGCCAGCCTCTAGAAAAGCAGCGGACCCTGATTCTCAAAACTACTCATGCTGCAACTGGCTCCCAACTTTCCCATGTTTCAAGACAGCAAGGGTGGTCTCTATGGCACAGATGCAGAAATGCATGCCAGAAAAATCTAGGCTTGGCTCGGCTCAGCTCAGCTAACAACTTGCTCAACGAACATTGAAAAGGGGCTGGAAAACTGGAAACAAAAATAGTTTATGAAAAGTAATGAGTTTGACAAAGTTCTTGGCAGAGACATTTCAAAGATCCTGGATAAAAGTGTTAAAGGAAAACAACAGCTAAACCAGACCATGCAATAACTGGACTAATTCAGGTGCTCGTCTATACTGCAGAAGTCCTGTCCCATCTGGCCTTCCATTAGCACCTTGGCCCAGCTCCCAGCTCCCTGTGGGACGCTCCGTACACAAATCCCTCCTGCCACTCTGTTCTCATCCATTAAAGCCCAGCTGGAGCCGGGTGCCAGGGGACTGGCCTATAGACCGATCCGTAGCACCAGCCACTCCACACTCACCTTACGTGAGCTGCCAGTATTTCCAGGCCTCAGCTGAATGGTGGCACGCTGGGAAGCTCCACTGGCTTCTGCTCTGAGATGCTGCAGAGCTGGAGCCATAAATAAGGGGTACAACCTCCTGGGCTGTTCTCTCCGTGTCCTATACCTGCCCGCAGCGCTCCTCAGAAAGGACCCTATGGATAACTCAGATCAGGAGCCCGTTGGTTCTCTGAGGGCACTTTGCATTTTCCTATTTATGCTCCAGGCCATACGGCCTTGGAGGCAGCAGGGAGTCCATTAGCTGATCAACTGACCTGCAGATGCAAGGAGTTGCTTAATTAGCAGGTCTGAAGGAACACAAGGGGCAGAGCAGAGGCAAGGGCACAAAGACAACAGTCACCTGAAAACGTTTGTTCTGTTTCTATTTAGAGAGCTCTTTAAAGACACGGCTCTTTACTTTCTGCTAATTAAAAACAGCAACTTTGGCTAGAATTGTTCCTTCAATGCAAGAGCTTTCATATTCAGGCTCAGGAAAACAGCAAAGGGTAGGAGTATAAAAAAACATTGATTTTGCGTGCTTGGAGCTCCTTGCCCTCACCTCACAGTAATTCCTAACTGTTCTATAAGTAGTTTCCATCCGTTCTTCTCAAAGCAGGTCAAAGCTGCCCATGGCCTTTAAGGCCAGCACAGACAGATACAAACCAATTTTGCTAAGGGATCAGAACCATGGTTTGTTGACTTCCAGGCCAGCACTCAACTACTTAGGCCCTGGAAAGGAAGGACAAGGATTAGAGTTGCTATTCTACACAGATCACAAAGGGCACTGGATAAGTCCCTTCACTGTACTGCTAAACATCATTTTTTGTTGTGACTAATCCAGAAAACAGAAAGTTCAATAGAAAATTCAAAGTCCTTGAAACAAAGGACAGTTCATTCAGACTGGACCAGATCCATGCAACTTTGTGACAAGCCATCACCTGAGCTTCTCTGGAACATTCCTGTCCCTACTCAGCTCACTATGGGCCAAACAGTGACAGCAGCTTCCCCAGGACACTGCTCAGTATTTCTCACTGCCCAAATTTAGGCTGACCAAGGCCTTAGCTGTGAACCCCAAGGACTAGGGATTCTGTTTTTAAACTCTGAAGAACATGCACAAGGTAAGAGAGAGTCAGAGTCTATTTCAGGAAGGTGTTTGTGGCTGTCAGGCTAAAATTAGACCATTTGTTCCTAAAAAGACTGCACAGAACAGCCAAGATTTGGCAAGAGGCTCTTCAGCGAGGAATGTGACACAGGAAGCGCCTACATGGCTGTCCGTCCGTAGTGATGTCACCCGCTGCCCGCCGGAGCCGTGCGGAGGGTCTTGGGAAGCTCCGGGAGAGAGCACTGGAACTTGTTCAAGCCACTCTGTATCTGCAGGCGGCTGAGCGCCGCGCAGGGCGCGAGGCAGAGGTGTCGACAGGCTCCACCGCTTAGCGCGCCCGGATAAGGGAATCTGCAGCGGCGACAGAGAACCGTCATTCTTGCACTATTTGTGATGGGCTCTTCAGTGAAATCTCACTCCTTTCTTCCTGTCATACCTCCTGCTCTCGTTGCTCCAAGAATGCCTGACTTTCTGCCTCCCAGAAATGACTCACAAATACTTGTGCTTAGCAGCCCAAAGCTGGCAGAATCAGTAGGAAACAAATTGGTGGGCACTGGGCCTAGAATGTCAGCCAGGAGGGACATTTTGTTGTCTTAGTGAAGGTACTTGCTTTGAGTCTAAGTTAAGAGGCATCAAATCAAGCTCTCAAACCTGTATAAGAAGGGATCCATTTTGAGGTTTACAGTAGTATAAAGCTCTTGTGATTAAGGACTGTGTGAAACATAGTTCTGTAAAGTCATGCAGTGTTAAAGTTAAGAGGTAGAGAAACTTTAAATATAGCCTTTCACCTCCAACAGAAGTTTCCTGGTCATCGGGCTATTACTGAGTCTTGGTAAAAGTTCACATTCTTTCTTGTCTCCACAGTCTCAAAACTGGACAGGCAATAACTCAGTCTCACCCTCATGAGGCTGGGGAGCATCGTACATGCTTCATGCAGAGAGAACAAGGACAAAAATCTGCTTAGATCACAGAAATGATGTTTCCAGTTTTCAAAGCAATGCTTTAATCGCTGGCTAAACCTGCATCTCATCCAATTACAGAGTAGCAGTCCCCAAAGCAGCTAAGTCCTAGGAGATACTCCTCCCTACCCTCAAGGTTTAACAACAAGAATAAAGGAGAGAGACCAACAAATAAATGTGCTGTGGCAATCTGGAGAGTGGATTTATTTACAAAGCATACTAGCAGCAAGACAGCAGGAGATCTGTGTGGGAATCGGGTTTAAGGAAGGACTACTGCACTGTGGGCAAAGTGAGACTGATGTGACCCAGTCCGAAGGTTTGGCTTGGCTCTGACTTCAGGGGTAAGCCTTGGATACAAACAAACTCCGGGCTTCCTAACCCACTGAGCAAGGCTTAAGAGATAGTTCACCCTACAAGCCTTTTTTTGTTGTTGTTTTTGTTATACTGACTAATCCCCTTCTGTTTGCATCAGTTCAGAAATAGTTGAAATTCTTCACTTTCTGAAGCAATACTTACAACAGAGAAAGGTCAGATTCAGATGAGTTTTTCAGGATCATTTCTCATTTGCTTCTTATGGTCTAAGGGCAGCTATGCTTCATTAGCATGTCAGTTAGTAGATTTGCACCCTAATTCACCTCCAGCTCCCAAAGCCATCCCTCTGCATGAAAATATCATCATGTACTAAAGTGTCAAAGATCTCCTAGTCCCATTACACTCGTCATGTGCATCTGACCTATCTAGGCTACATAATGTTGCTGTATCACATCCCTTCTCTCCTCCATTCATTCTTCCCATGGCCAATATTTCATGCCTTCTTGGTCATTTCCTGGTCTACTTTGGCCTGCGATATGATGTCATTGTTCACGATGGTCTTCACACTTCAACACCAGGCAAAAAATGTACTGTTATCCTCAGGAAGGTGACATGGTGAAACAAATCCTCTTGGTCAAACAATGCAGTAGGTATGTCAGGAATCTGCAGTGAACAAGGGAAGCTAAAAATCATTCTCTGCCCCTGAAGATTTCTGGTTTTGTGGCATCTAACAGCTGTGCAAAGAGGGGCTGTGTTGGTTTTAACTAAACACAATCAAGGTTTAGAGCATAGACATCTGTTCATAGGTTTCCATAGTCTGAATGTAAGTAAATGTTTATAACAGTCTGCCGTCTCTGGTAGGGGGAAGACCCCTATCATTAAGGAACCCTCTTAGTATGACAGAGGTGAATGACAGCAGCAGGCTTTGGTTTAGAGAGGAGTTCAGAGAGCTTTGTCCTGAAGCTATTTTTAAACTCCATCTTGCATTGATTTAACAATTTTCTGTAGAAGAACAGTTTTTGTTTTTTCCTCCATCCACTAGCTCAGTATAATGTATTTCAGCTTTATAACAGTATTCATTTGCATTACACTAGTCTTTTTTGTGAATCAATTATACGAAATTCTGTATTTCTAGAATAATTCTGTCTAGCTCATTGCCATTGAACATGCTGACTTAAAAAAATGCAACTTTTACAGAGAGCAAAGAACAGTAAATCATTCCAAGTGAAGAGCAGAAGAAGAAATGAGGAGGTTACACATCCAGCCCACTTCTTCTGGCCACCTGAATGTCACCCCAAGGGCATAGGGAGCAACACAGCCCCTGGGTACTCTATAGACTACGGCACAGAGCTGACATCCATGTGCTGAGGGTTTGCAGCAAGTGACTAGTGGGAAAGGCAGGACCATTGGGTGCCAAAAGTGACAGGAGAGGTGTGAATGTGGCACTGACAGCAGAGTTTATCTCAAGCATGAACACAGGCCCCAGCTCTGTAGCCTGAGCACTTTATCATAGCTTTAGAAGTGCTCGGTTTTGCAACACTACTCATCTGTCTCGCTGACAAGCAACAGCTAAAATATCCTGCCCCTCTGGCCCAGGGCCGTAGCACCCTCCACCACATAAGGATGTGGCTATTTCCAGAGGCTTGGCAAGGGCAGTGAGTATTTTCTGGGAAAACAAAGAAGTGTTGTCCAACCAAGAACACGGGATGATAACAATCGCCATGGCTACAGTCAGTTACTAAGAAAGAGCAGCTTCATTAGCCTTGTCTTCCAGTTCCACTCACAGCGCTGCTCTTGCACCCTGAACAAAGCCTGCACAGTGACAGTGGAGGACAAGCTTTATGTAACAGACTACATTTTTAGTTAGCCAAGTTATTCTTGGGTTCATCATCAGTCAGCCAGGGCAGGGAGGGGTGAAGTAAACAACCACATCAACTTCCAGGACAGATGCCATTTCATTCCTGTAGCTGTTTAGCCATTTCTAGAAATGGCTTCTCTTCTTGCACGCTCAATACTGACACACGGCATGCAGCAATAAATAGCATGAGGGGATGGCATGAACTCTTGCCCCTTTATTTGGCTTGTTTGCTAGCAAAGCTCTACATCAGTGGGCACCGCTGACACTGCTCAGCAATTCCAGGATGCGTTAGATGGGAAGAAAAAATTGGTTGAATATTACTCCAGCTAAAACATGTAAGAAATGTCCTCCCCAATCACATTTGGTCTAATGTGAACTTAAATTCTGCAAAATCCACCATAAGAGACTAGGCCAACACAGCTAGTGAAGGATCTAAATGTAAACACCCACCAGAGCACCCGACACCGCACTACACACCCAGAGTCCCGTGTCTCATCTTCACTCGTTCACGTATCACACACACAGCGTGTGCCTTCCCAAGGGTCCAATGTCTATGGAAGCATCACTCAGCCCCTTCTGGCACTCTAGGTACCATGTTCTTAGATTAAGGTTGTCATTTTATCCAACCCTCTCTGAGTATCTGACCTGTCTTCTTTTTCCACGAGGGCTCGTTCTATCCAAATTTTGAGGCATATTTTCTTTTCACCAGAAGAGGTCACCACATGCTTCATTAAGAACACAGGCAATTAGATGAGCTCTCATGGGAAGGATCTTCTGGCTTTGCTAGGGAAATCTTTCCCTCAGCTCGAAACAAGTGAGGACATGGAATCCCCATGGAGCAGACCTCGTTCTGCCTCATGTCAGAGGTTAGGGACTATGGACCTTCCTCTTTTAGCTGCTATTCAGTTGTATGCTTTGCAAACTGCAAATGTGATATTTCTGTTGTAAAGCATTAAGACATAGATCAATAAAGCCTGAATTTAAAATTCCGAAGGTATCTAAAATAATATATTGGGAAAAGTAGCTTTACTTTAGACATCAAGAGAATTCACAGAAAAGTGTTATAAACATCAGCAAGATGAACGCAGAGCAGAACCAGGGATCTTCAGTATCAATCCACACAGCGTGACTCCTGGACCGAAAAATACTCTTGAGCATGAAGAAAAACCTCCTTGAGGAGATGAATCATTGAAAGAGGGCCCAGAATACCCAGCTGTGAATCACTGTATATTGTTCTCCTTTCCCTAATGCCATGGAAGGGCCAACACGGAGCGGTAATGAAAGAAGTTGGACCAATCTCAGTTGCTACAGGCTAGACAGGGAGTTCTGATACAGCTTCTCTGTTTCCACCCCTGCTGTGCCAGAGACCAGATTTGGGTCCAAATACTCTCCCAGCAAGCAGTAGACAGACACAGAAGGGTTCAGAGACTGGTATTTAACTAGTGCTGAACACAGTCCCAAGCTATTTCATCCCCTCCCATCATGCTGTTTCCCTGCTAGGCTTCACTAGTGTCAGCAGAACATGATAAATGTACCTGACAAATGTAATATTAAAATTTTGCCATTGAACACTAATGCTCTAGGACCACCTATGACCTGCTACTAAATGCCAACCTACTGCTCTCCTTATGCTCAGGGAGCTCAGGTCCTTTTCCTTGTCCCAGGGTTCAAGGAAGGGTTCTGAAAGGAAACATGTCCCATCAGTGGGGAAAGGAAACATCTGCAGAGGGCCACACTGGGATGACCTGCCCACAGAGAAAGCTCTTTCTTAACCCCCTTCATGAGGGAAGTTAACTCATGTATGGGGAACAAACCAACTCAACTTATTACAGAGGTAGGGAATTCCTCCCACCATACAGTCCCAGGAATTCTCGAGATGGGGCACAATTCTACTCTGGATTACAGATACTAATCAGATACAAATCCAATAGACATGCTGGGCTTTACATCAGGGTAAGTGAGTTCCACAGTCTCTGTGCCTGTTCTGTTTTCTGTAGCAAAAATAAATAAATAAATAAATAAAATACAATGTTTTAGATTCCTCTGCCTCCCCCCAGCACGGCTTTGCTGTCAGCACATAATGAAAAGTGAAGGCAACAAAGTGCCAGAGGAGCAAGTCGGGCACCTGCAGCTGGGTAATTGCCAGCCAAAGTGGGCAAGCGATGCTGGCCACTGAACCCTGACGCAGTTCAGCCGCTAGACGACTCGGGAGAGAGCAAAGAAGGGGCTCGATGAAGCAAATGCTTGGATACCATAGCTAAATGTTAATGTCTCATAATGAGGGGCCCCCAGTGCCAGCTTCCATCAAGGGCTTGTGATCCCACTTCGACGAAAGTGCTGCAAACACGTCACTGCCCTTTCAATAGCTTCCGTGAGCCAGGAAACGCTGGCCCAAGAGATTGGGGCCATGGGGAGGCTGAGAAGGGTCACTGAGCTGGGAAAGGGGATGATGAGTAACTGCAGCAGTGCTCACATAGCAGCTAAGCATGCTGTGTGCTATCAACTTTAATGCTTGGCTTCTTCACCACAGTCTTTCTTTAAACTGAGGTTTTCTGTTAAAGGCTCTACTTTTTACCTGAATCAACCCAATAGCATTTTTTTGAAATTGTGAATATTCAGACACTGACTTAAGACCAGAGGAGATTTGGAAAGGCAGGTCAAGATTTTTGCTGAACAGCTTTTTGTTTTAACTGCTTTTGTCCACTGCATTAGATGCAATTTGAACTAAGCTGTTGACTAGATGGAGCTAAATTGTCCCTCCCCTAGATTCTAAACATGTGAAATGCACTCACAAGGAGGATCTCTTTTGGGAGATGCAGCATCCTTTTGTTCTGCTTAGGGACATCATCTCACTGCACAGCATTAGAGTGATAGGAACTGGCACAACTTGCAACAGGGGAAATTTCAGTTAGATATTGGGCAAACACTTGGTCCCAGATAGGCTGTATAAATTATTTTGTGATTTTTATGTACACAGTCACTGATAATGACTCCACAGTGCCAGTGTTTATATTTTCACCAGTTTACCAGACAAACAACTCAAAAGTCATAGGAAATAGTTACAAATTCTGAGCTCGAGCAAGAAAAAAATAAAAGCTCAAAGAACTTGAGCCCAAGAAGATTCATTATCAAGTGTGTGCTCACCTATGTGGACAGGTGACAAGTCACCAGAATCACAAGACATTATATGTATTTAGAAGAGACAAGAGGAGTCTGAAACCACCCTGACCATCTGTTACCATCTTGTGATATTGCAAAGTACACGCCTCAAACCTGAGAAATGACTTTTGACTTTCTCTTGAAGAGAAAACAATCATGTACCAATGAAAGCTGTACTTCGATGATTTCCTTTCTTCGCAAGATTCAGATTCAACATGATTTTAATTAACATCAGCAATAAAAATCCAATGATGCAAAAAGATCAGACCTACCTTTCTGCCAAAATGGGATGTTTATAAGCCATCTCCTTAGAATAACCTTTTCTAGAGACATGCAGCCATTGTGCCTTAAATTGATCTTGCATATCACAGAGTTAGTTGTGTTTTTTTTTTTCCTCCCCCCCAAGCTTTTAGAACCAACAAGAATATTAACTTCAAAGAAATTATGACAGAGTGCCAGATGGTCCCTCATTGCCTTTCCTCCATACAGATACAGCTTAATGGCCTTTGGCTTTCTACACCACATGCGGGGAAGAGATCACTGAAAGATCAAGATGAAGTATTTTGCATTCAGGAAGATATCTGCTTTCCAGTGGGGCCAGATTTCAAGGTCTCCTACTGCCCCAATCATGCAACTTATAGATTTTACTGCTGATCTTTCCCCCTGCCCCCAGAGTGGCAAAACAGGCCTCTTCTAGGTGCAGAACCTAATGAAGAAGTCAGAAGTGTGGTGTTGAAGGATCACTTATCTACATGCCTCTTGATCAGAGCACTCACATCTAGCTGGTGCTCTTGAGATAGAGGAAGGCTGAACATATAGTAATGACTTTAAATATCCTCAAAGCTCTGGCTAGAAACAGAATCATTTTTTTCCCCCAATCCTTCCACATTTCATAAAACCCTTTTTCTTTGAACCTGGTACTTGGATTCACTCCATTAAAAAAGAGAAAGAGAGCAACTGTACAAACACACCACATGCACATTCTGGTCTAACTTTTTTTTTGTCCGTAAATATACATAGACATAATGTTTTACACAGACATAATGTTTTAAGCTGGATCCGGGGGAAAAGAGATATCTAAGTCACATAAGGGTTTTATCTACAGGAAATCATGGTTTCAGTCATACTGTCTGTCACTCAGGCCAGTAAGATTTTACACTTGAACTATGCAAATTACTTGTCATACTTTCACAATGTGGATTTTCCTTCTTTCCCAAACTACACTTGTCCCTCCCAGAGGGCACCAATGCCTTATTATCACATTGATCAATAACCCTTAGTTCTTGGCATGCTTTAAGAAACCCCCTGTGCTTTTGATTTTGCTTTTCACCATGACCAAGGCACCAGACAAATGAATAAGGGATATAATTTACCTCTTATCTCACCCTGTACTGTTTTTCTTCAGAGGTAAAGGGAAGGTTTAGCAATCAACCCAATGAACACTGAGCAAAGGTACATGTATAGGAAGCACCAAGACAGCAGGCTGCTGAGACCTTTGAATTTCACAGCAACGAAATGATGCTGCAATGTGCAAGCGTAAAATACTCCTTTGACTCCCAGCCAGAAAAGAGAACTGTTTCCTCCCTCCTCCTCCGGGGAGAATGAAAGCAGATCAGAACCTTAAACCAATCCTTGCTCTGGCAGGAGCTCAAAAGGTAGATTTGGGAGGAGTTGGAGGAAAATATAAAGGCTGGTAGCTGGAGGCAGAGCAACACTGAACTGGAGAGACTCAAGGGGAAGAAGAATCAGACATCACAACACAAAGATGAACCCGAAACTTCTTTTCTCCCCTGGATTTCTCCTGCTGCTTGTTGTCAGTCAGAACCAAGTCAGAACCAGGCCCATTTCCAATCTGCAGGTAAGTGACCAGCAGCTCAATAGAACTGAAAGAAACTGATGCTTCTTTAGGGCTTAAATACCTCAGATTAGTTACATTTCTTCCAAGCTCAGCTAGTATAGCAGGAGACACTCAAGAGACCAAAATGGAGATCTTGAAGTGGGAAGAGAGTGTTAAACTTGAGAAAAACTGAAATAACTGATTGCTGGATTTAAATCTCTGATCACCTTATGTAGCTGAAAGGAAGTTTTTTTTTATTTTAGTTTTTTTTCTCCTTGTGGGGTCAGTTTTGGGGCTTGCAGGTTTAGGGTCACTCTGTGACTGAACGAAGCAATAAACTTTTGGAGTAAAAGGAATTTGCCCAGAAGGATTGCCATCTACAGCCCTACAGAGATCAGCTTCACCTGCATGCTCCTTCCCTGGGCCCCTCTCTTACCCTACCCATGGAATTGGACCATCCTCCTCTCAGCTCAGTGGTGCAGAAGGGAACGCAGTCCCTGCTTGGGAGCCCCAGCAGCAGAACATGAGAAGCAGTGTATGCCTGCACGTGTGTGCATCTGTGTGTGTGGTGTGCGGAGGAATTCCAAACTATTGGGGAAAAAGCTTCAGCTACCCAACCAGTGATGGAGTATTCTTATACATTATATAACCTTCCAGTCTGTAAAGCATCACCTAATATTGCCAGCACCAACTTTAATATATTTTTTGTCGTTGCGTAACTGCTCTTATTATGCCCAAGGTATCAACAATTTGTTGTTGCTCCTTATTCACTCTAAGCCTCTTCCATTGTCCTTCCTGATTTATCCCATACTGCAGACTCTGAGCTGCAGGAGAGACTTAGCCCAGCAATTTGTCTGCATTAAACTATAGAGTACAGTAACTCTACGCAGACTCAGAGCATTTGGAGAGATCAACCAGAGTGAGTTCTGAGGAGCTTGGTTGGCCAGAGGCTAAACATGATCATTTCAGTACCTTCACCTTTTGATGCAAGAACAAAATATGTTTATAAAACAAAACAGCACTGACCATGTTTCATACGAAAATAAAGAGTATCCAGGAACCCACCCATTTTTCCACTCTTTCTGCCCTTTCCCCCATCCTTTTCTTTCTTTCAGAGTCTGTCCAAATTATTAGATGAAGATCTGGAGCATCCACTGGTCTCAGAAGTGACAGGCCATGAGCAAGATGACATGATTCCACCAGGTGCCTTTGACCAACAAGAGTCTGAGTTCCAGTGGACCCGAAACATCAGGGACCAGCCTGAGGACATGTCCACTAGTGACAATGCTGTCCAGAGGTTTTTCAGTGACCTCGTGGGTTTACCCTGGAGGTACCGAGGCAGAAGGAGCATCCACTGGTCTCAGAAGTGACAGGCCATGAGCAAGATGACATGATTCCACCAGGTGCCTTTGACCAACAAGAGTCTGAGTTCCAGTGGACCCGAAACATCAGGGACCAGCCTGAGGACATGTCCACTAGTGACAATGCTGTCCAGAGGTTTTTCAGTGACCTCGTGGGTTTACCCTGGAGGTACCGAGGCAGAAGCAAGAAGGGTCTATCCAGGGGCTGTTTGGAGTCAAGCTGGACAGAATTGGGTCACTGAGTGGACTAGGATGCTAACTGCTCACTATGGTAAGAGAAAGCCAGAGGCCAGTGGCCTGTGTATTCCGATATAACTTCTGTAAATACGTAGAAGAAATTATTTAATTCAGCTTTATGGAAAACGTTCCTTAAAGTAACTTCTACCCTCCTATCCCAAACATGGTTAACTATTTTTACCCTCCTCAGAAATTGCTGGCATGCTTAGAACCCAAGAATGCTACGTCCGCTTTACCTGCACTTCCCTGCTTCGCCAAGTCAGTTGTAAACATTTCACCTTGCCACAGAAGCCAGACCAGAGAGCTTTCCACCCCAGGGATGCTTGTGTGAACAGAAAACGTCCCCCCCCCCCCCCCCCCAACCCTCCCTGGAATTACTTGGCCAATAGAATACACCAATATTGCTTATTTGTATCAGAATAATAATTTGTGAGCAACTATCTGAAATGTAGTAATGAAGACATTTGCACCTTTTGTGTTATAAGTGTATAAATGAACAGTTCTCATTATGTCATGGACAATAAACTGTTTTTCATAATTGGGTGAATTTGCTTCAAGCTTTTGCTGTGATTCTCTTTCATGTATCCTTAGTGAAAATAAAGTAATACTCCAGTTCAGTCAGACACAGTCCCATGGAACTGAGAAGCATTTCAGAGAGCAGGTTGCTTCTGAAAATAAATTTTTGAGCTGTTGCTAGAAAGAAAGAAAGAAAAACAAACACAACACACACACCCCCTTTCTCCCTTTGTTGGAGGCTTAGTAGATACACATCAAGCTTTTGCTGTGATTCTCTTTCATGTATCCTTAGTGAAAATAAAGTAATACTCCAGTTCAGTCAGACACAGTCCCATGGAACTGAGAAGCATTTCAGAGAGCAGGTTGCTTCTGAAAATAAATTTTGAGCTGTTGCTAGAAAGACAAACACACACAACACACGCACCCCCTTCCTCCCTTTGTTGGAGGCTTGGTAGATACACGGGTAGAACATAAGTGGGACATCATCAAAGCTAAAAGGCAGCTCAATCTAACTATGGCCAGCAGAGAAGCTGTTGTCAGAGAACAGCTACTAGTCTAAACCCTCAGCAAAAGCAATTCTGGATATAGGCTGGTTTGCAAATATCCTGGCTCAGCCCCGTAGTTAGGAAGCTATCACCAAAGCAATAGTGCCACAACTCCTAAGCAGAAAATCCAGCAACATATCCGGAAAGCCTTTCTAGCTACCACTCTTTATTAGTCTTACTCTATTTGCCACTTGCGAGCTAATTAGTGAGTGCTGAATACACAAATAAAATACAATAAAAATTTCACGGTAAGCAAATCTGAAGGTTAAGTTCTACAAGAGTTTCCTTTCCCAACATCCTCAGCACATCTCCAAAGTTAATCACACCAACATAAAGTGAGGGCCAGTGATACTATTTGAGATAGCAACAGATAAGAGAAGGCTGAGCACTGAGCTGCCCGTTTTTGTACAAAGTCCCATGGAGTACAAATAAGAGCTCCAATTCCACAAAGGTTGTACACAGCATCCTCTCACTTGGCATTTTGTGCAAACATTTTTAAAGGACACTTTTCAAAAAGAACACTTCATTTCACATAAAAGGCTCCATAATTAGATCAGCAAGACTGTTGCCAGGTGTGTTTGTACTTTAAGCAATTCCCTTAGTTCTATTAGCATTTAAAGAATCAAAGCCAACCTTTGAAGTCAGCATGCCAGTCAGATGGGAGGAAGCTCATCTCTAGCTGTGTCATTTCCATCTCCACTAAACAGCAGCACACAAATTTACAGACTTTGGTTACAAAATTAGCTAAGGAAACGAGTCTACAGTAAAATGACTCCTACAGATGAAGAAAAAACATACAAGTATACTTGCCTGCTTTTAGGGTACCTGCTCATTAGTGATGTTAGGCAGCAATTAAGTTTTAGCCTCTCCTAAGACTCCAGCCTCCCTCATTTATTGCAAGAAGGCTAAACTTTCCCTTTAGCCATTGCTGAGGTTATATACTCCTCCCTCTCCAGTACAAACAAAATCAAGGATGAAGCACATCCTCATGTTAAACACCTGCTCTCATTTTGCATCAAGAAAACAATTCCCACCTGATGCTAGCCTTCTTCCTTCATGCACTGGGCACTCAAAACATGTCTCATTTTTTTCTCTTGGATTATTCCTTGATTTTTTCTTTCCTATGATGGTTTGAACGAAATAACTTGTGAACTGTTGACTGCTGGTACAGAAATACTGCATAATATTGGCTAGTTTGCTTCCAGTCTAAGACAAATGGTATCAGCTGGAGGAAGATTTGTAGAGCACAAAGACAGCAACAGGGGGCAAGGAGATGTAAAAGCATAATGTATCTTGCTGCTTGGTAATAAAGCATCATGACAGCTACTTTCAAAACTCTCTGAGCTCAGAGGAAAAAAAAAAAAACTTTCTTAGGCTTTGCTGAGCCAAAGTTCAGACTCTGGGATAGACAGCAGAAATCAGCGCATATCTAGCGAAAACAGAGATTTATAGGTGTACTGGCTAGCAAACTAGGAAGACAGAGAGCGGAGACAGAGTGTAATTGCTCTAATCCTGTGATTGAAAGGACCTTGTCTGCTGCTCTGCCTTTCATTCCGTAAGGTCTAACAGGGCTATCTTGATTTGCACCCCAGGACGAGTGGAAATTGTACTCATTTATACTTGAAATTGGTCATTCACAGAAGAGAAGCCAACATTTTACCTGAAAGTTGATGAGATAGAACTGTAGAGCTCTGAGGCAAAATAGGAGAAAGTTTCATACAAATAGGTTGCCTGTTACAGAAGCAGATTGGTAATTCAAACACTCCTGTCTGGGATGCCAAAATCCAAATATCTATAAAGTCTCTTCCTTTAAGCAAGATCCCTGGCTTTTCTGGGCAGAACATTTTTTTTTCCATAAGAATTCATAGGAATTTCTAATTCCAACTATCATTTGAATCATTATTATGCATAATATAAATGAACATGGCTATGATTGCAGAACATTCACTCCCTCCTGTAGCCAAGGAATGGCAGAGGAGCAAGTAACGTTTATACAAACCTGTCAGCTGAGGAATATCATCGTGCAAGGCACACTTAGGCCACTGAAAGGTTAGAATTCTTTAAGGGAAGGGTGTGCAGAAAACTTCAGAAGACAAGAACTACCATCACCTGAATTTGGAAAGAAGGAAAATCTCCTAAAACCAAATCTTAGGGCTTGGTCCTTACCCTCCCAGGGACGGAGAGTGCTGGGGTGGCAGGAAATCACTGGGGAAATGAGTGTTGCAGGACAGGAGGAGATCACCTGGGGCAGGTTCCTCCCCAGAGGAGCTGTTGTGTTCAGTGGACCCCCCCTCTCCTGCAACGTTCCCTGTGGGGCCAGTTGTAACCAGTTCCCTTATCAGAGCTGAGGCCGGAGCGGGTGCTCCGGCTCCTGGGGGAATCTGGCTGGAGGCAGCCAGGTCCCCGTGGGGCGGAGAGCGGGGATATAAGGAGAGGTGTCTGTGAGCAGAGCGGTGATGTGGGGACACACGGGTTAGGCTAGGATCGGATAAGATGGGATTGAACAGGATGCAGCTCCCAGCTCTGTGCTGCGGGGTTTCCCTGCTGCTGCTCGTCCTGCCACACGCGGGGGCACAGGCGGCCGGCGGCGAGCGCAGCGCGGAGCTGCAGTCCCTGCAGGTACCAGGGCTGGGGCGCTGGGGCTGGGCCACCCACACCCAGGCCCATGGGGACAACAGGGAGGCTCCCGGGGCCGCGGCGCGGCCCCGGCTCCCCTCTCCTTCCCTCTGCAGGAGCTCCTGGAGGCGCTGGAGCAGCTCCTGGGTGAGGAGGGCGGGCTCCCCGGCCTGGAAGCGGAGCCGGAGGCCGGGGCTGAGGCCGGCGGGGCTGAGTGGGACGAGCTGGCGGCAGAGAGCAGCTCGCAGGCTGCCCCGCTGCCGGGCCCCAGCGCCCCGCAGGCGGAGGGGCAGAGCCGGTGGAGGAGCCTCCTCTCCTCCTACAGGAGGAGGCCCTTCTCGGGCTGCTTTGGCACCAGGATGGAGAGGATCGGCGCTCAAACAGGACTCGGATGCAACCACTACAAAGCCCGTAGGTCCTGGCCAGACCTGGCGGCGCAGGGCAGCAGTGGGAGGCTGGGGCAGGTGCTGGACTTCTGTCCACCAAGGCATGGGGACCAGGAAAGCACAGGAGCAGCTGCCGTCCCCGTCTGAAAGCAGCTCTGCAGCTCCTCTCTGTGCTTTTCCCCCAGGTTTCTGGAGGAAAGGGAGAAGCTGAACCTGATGCCAGCCCTGAAGCACCTTCTGTGGCCAGAGCGGGCAGCGGTGTCCGGCCACCAGGCAGCTGGGCTGCTGCTGCAGGAAGAACTGGGATACCCCGTAACCTCCGTGGACATTGGATATGCATCAATAAACTCTTTGTACAAAGCCTGCTTTTCTTTTTTAAGTCTTTTCTGGCCAGCAACACAGCGTGAGCACACGGTTACATTACACAGCGCTTCTCCAGAGCTCTCCTCCTGGTCCTGACACAGGCCAAAGCATCCTGACAGGTCTAGCCAAGCTGTAGCTGCAGCAAGGATAGAGCATCCCTCTGTGATAGGGATCAGCCTGTATCAAGGAGAGGAGAGGGGGCACTGCCAGGTGCTGATGCAGCTCTGCGGCTGTGGCAGAGAGCTGGGATGCCTTCCTGGCAGGGCTCACCCCTGCTAGCTGTGATTTCTCCTGGTAAATGGGCATTGGGCAGCTCTGAGTCCAGTAATGGGTTCTGAAGAAATACTGGGTTGGTGAATGGCCCACGGTTGTGTCCTACACACGGGCTAAGTCACTGGAATCAGTGTCTTGGGACTGGCACGAAGGACAGAAGTGCTACATGGTTTTAAAAATAAATTTGGCACCAACCACTGCAAAGGTTCCCGCTGCGGGTGAAGGGCCGAGAGGCGGTTCAGGACCCGGGACAGACGCCAGTGAGCGCTGGGCACCGGCAGCCCGGGCACCGCTGCAGTCCTGCTGCCACCACCGCTTACGTGGCCGGGCGCCTTGGCCCCGAACAGGAGCGGGGTGGTCTCCTCCCCGTGCCCGCTGCCGTGGAGCACAGCCAGGCCCCACTCGCCCTGCCCAGCTCAACTTGCACGAGCACTTTTTAGTGAAGGAGGCAGCTCGTGCCAGCTGGCTTCAGTGACCCCTCTCTTCTGCATGCGTTTTGTGGCGAGTCAGTCCTTGCCTCTGTGTCACAGCGCACTGTGGAGCAGGCAGTGGTGCAAAGCCCTCTCCAGCGTCTCAAGACAGCACTGTGAAGCACCAAGAGTCCTAAGCAGACAGAAAGGCACAAGGTATTTTCAAACACTTCGCTCCCAAGGGCCTTGGAGAGGCAGAGCCTGCACTGCTGGGGAGGGTACATACTGTATCCCAGTGCTTTCATGTTCCTTTTGTCTCCCACACAGCTCACACTCCCGCAGCCTCCAGTTACAGAATGGCAATAGGAGAAGGAATATCACTGGTGAGATGTGCGGCTGGTGGGGACATCAGTTCGGGCAGCTGTATCAGCAAATGCTCAGCAGAGTACAGGCAATGCGTGCGTCTTGTCCCTGCAGAGCTGGGTCTTTAAGCCTGAAACCCACATCAGAGGACGAACAAGAAAGCAAGTCTTACAGTTGTAATGATGACAAGCTGCGTTGTGCCATTTTACACTCCACTTGGTTAGCAGGGCTGCGAGGTGGGTAATAGAGAGCAGGATTTGGCTTTGTAAATACAACAGCTACTGCAGCAGTCTGCCCTTATAGCCCATCTAGGTACTCCCACACATATCATAAGAAATAGTGCATAGAAATCCCTCCACTGTAGAAAAGTCTTACACCTCATATATGTGCTGTGGAACACAGAAGCTGCAAAGTGAACAAAGCAATAAAAAAAAGGAGTGACCCTGGGTCAAAGCTGCTGAATGCTGTCGCGGAGCACTGGGTTGTGTCGCAGGGCCAGACTGAGGGGAGAGACAGAGCGCAGGTCTCCGATAGCTATATTTGTCACAGCGGTCAATATACGTTGTGTTCCTCAGTTTCTTTGTGCAGGATTTCAGCCTGGGCGTTTGAGATCAGATCAAGAGACAGAGCGATTTTGCAGAGGCAGCACTGGAGAAAACACGGCAGGCTGGATAGGAGTTGAGAGGAAAGAAACGAAAGCTAAAACAAAAGCAGATCTCAGTTATCTTAAATTGGGGCATTCAGCGTGAATAAGTGCTTCCAGATTCTCTTCTCACTCTTTCTCATTTTACAAAATGAACATAATTCCCTGAGCAAACAGACACATAGACACCTAAGGAGAGCAGTAAGAAAATATTCATAATGAAGAAGTGAATTTTTCAAACACTGAAAGAAAGGAAAAGGAAAGGAAAATATAGTATTTTGGCTTGACTTCACAACCTTGAGAATGTCCTTTCTAGTATAATTTTGGTAGGTTGATCATGTGAACAGTGAGTGCACATCTGTACACAAACACCATGTTAAGACAGTGAGGACAGGAAAAATATTTTATAGTTCTATTCATATTTAGAAATCGTGCTCATGAGATTCTTTTCAAGATCTACACTCAGGTTAAAGACAATAATTTACTATCTGACATACTCAGCTTCCTCATGTATTCATTCATTTCAATTCCAAATAACACAAAGTCCATCAAAAATACAGAATAAATAATATGCTTCATAATTCAGAACTCTTGCAGTTCTGGAAAAAGGAGGAAATTTTAGTTGCATAAAGACAATGCTAGAAAAATAATTTGCAACACAACTGCTTTTTTTTTTTTTTGTAATTTCTCATTCAAACCCAGACAATTTTTAGCAAAGATGATAGGAAGCAAAGAAACAAATAAACACTTTTAGACAAAATATCAACTAAACATTTCATTTAACACCTCCCAGAAAGCACATACCCACAAACTCACACGTTCTTCCTTGGGGTGAAATTCTGACTCCTTTGCTCAGTAAAGCTGTAAGTCATCTATCTAAAACTGTGTAAGTTCTCACTGAGCAAGCTGTGTCCTGGTACGACAGTAGTAGAATCTAGTATAGAAACTACTCCTGAATCTGCCCTTCTCTTTTTTTTATATTGTATTAATGGAGCATTAAGTGTTACCATCAATATTAACAAACGAACAAACAAAAACCCACTAATGAGGAAATTGAGCTGTTAATAAAGGCTGGTGTTGTTCTTTGGTGTTGAAGTCAGTTGTCATGGGGGGCTGGCGGCGCTTGATGTCCCCACAGAATCGGTCTAGAAGTTATCATCTGCAACGAGGTGCAGCTCGGGGCCCCTCTGTTGTTGGCAACATGCAAATACCACGTTGCAATGGTGAGATCACCTCTACAGCGACTAGTGAAGTGGCCCAAATCTGGGATTTTCAGCACACTCCATGGTATGTGGTGGCTATGTGTATTCCATATATAGAAGAAAGGGTGCACAGTACTTTAGGTGTCCTAAAAGCAGATTTATCCTTGCCCTTTATCCTTTCCCAAATGCTCATCTGAAAGCCTCTTGCTTTCCCTATAAAAGGTAATTTCCCAATGGAAATCTTTTCCTTGAGCAGAGTTTAGAGCAGTTTCGGGGTTATTTCCCATCTCCGTGAATCTTACCATAGGGGTCTCTTGAAACAAAATTGCTAAGAATTTCCAACTGGACTATGTAATCACAGCGCCTGGTATCAAGAGAAGGGGGAGTGACATGAAATCACTGACTTGTGACATACATTCCTCAGCAACAGCAGCTGCTGCCTAATGACAGCTAATAAAGGGAATCTTCCCTTGACAGAGCTGCATGCCTCCAGTGGGACTGGAATGTGTCCCAGATAAATCCACTGATAACGTAGGAAGCAGAGATCACACCCAAAGAGTATAAAAGACAAGCTTCGGGAGAGGAGAGGACAAGGAAGAGAGAGACCTGAAGAGACATCTAAGAAGGAGCAGCCTGAACTTCCCCGATTCCCAACGAGCTCAGCGCCATGGACACTAAAGGCTCCTTCTCCTGCGGCTTCCTCTTGCTGCTTCTCATCCAGTTCCAGGCCAGCAGAGCTCACCCTCTCTACAGCCTTAGCCCTGCCAAAGAACTGGCCAGCATGGAGGTGAGGACTCTTTGCTTTTGCAATTAAACTTTCATGGGGCTTAGCAGGGTGTGAGGTGGTGACTTTGCCTTTCTCTGTACCATCACATAACCAGATCAGTGATCAGAGATGCCTAGGGGACAAAGTGACGCAGCCATCTCTGTTAATCAACGGGGCTCTAAGAATGTTTAGTAAGAACCTCCAACGCGAGACTCACCTGAGGTCCTGGGTGGCAGCGAGAAACATAATTCTGATGCTGTTGTTGCATGTGTGCTTGGGTTAGTTGCTATTATAAAGGAGAAAAAGAAGTAATCCATAAGGTTTATTGTAGAATTGGAGCAAAGTCTCGAGGAAGACACAATCCAATGGAAGACAATAGCTCTGTAAGACTAAATAAATAAAAAACTTTTAGGTCGGCTCCCTCTGTTTATCCTGCTGA
>NW_010586450.1:0-32498 GCF_000705375.1 Tinamus guttatus | reverse complement strand
TGAGAGGCCCTGGCTCCCTTGGGGCTGCTGCGCCGCGGGGACGGGGCAGTGTGGCGGGGGGTGCCGAGGTCTCTGAGCGCCCGGAGGGGGCGTTTTCGGTCGGTAGTTCAAGAAGGTGGATGGCAGTAGCTGTCTCCAGCTCCTTCGCTCTTCAGCTACCTAACGCCGGGCTGAACATGGTGCAAGGCCCTCCTTGGAGGTGCACAGATAAGAGCACCGTATCGATCGAAGGAGCTGTGCTCCCCTGGAGAAGCAAAGGGCTTCCATTCCAGCAGGAAGATGTGCTGGCCTCCGGCAGGGAGTGCCTTCCTGCCTAACGGCTTCCTTAGGGCTAGCTTGCTCAAACGGCTAAGATCTTTATTTGCCTCCCTCTTTGGCACTTGGCAGAGTTTCTCTGGATTGCAGTGTTGGCTTTGGGTTTTCCTCGCCACCAAGATGCCTGACAGACTGGCGGAGCCCAGCACAGGGCCACAGAGGTGCTCAGGTGCTGCAGCACCTCAACACGAGGAAATGGCAGTCTCACAGAGTACTCCCACAGTTTCCTTAAAGGTTTTAACTGTCTTTAGAGCTACCAACAATATAAGGAATCTTTTTCTTTCTGCTGCAAGGAAAATCACTTTTAAATTAAATTTAAAATGCTTTAAAAATATTTGATTTCTGGTTAATAGGACTGATGGAAATTTGATGGTAGAGCTAGAGAAGGTGCGATGTTCAGTCCAATTGACGGCAGAAGTAGAGCACAGCAGAACTCCGTGGTTGAGGCTCATGCTCAGAGGGACATGCTCCCATGTTTTGTTTGTTCATTTTCACTTGTGCTTTTGTATGTGCTATAGAATTCCAAAATAAAATGCAGGGTCTTTTTTGGTATGTTCATTTTGGATTTCAGGCAGAATGCATTATCCAAACTTGCCGAAATTCTGTAAAGCAGTCTTTGTGGGATCCATGCGTTGAGGTGTATAAAAGGCTGTATATTCCTCACATCATCACTGTACCAGGAAGCACTTTGTGCCTAGAAAAGGTTTGCTTATTTATTCAGCAAAAGTGGCCCTTAAGCAATGTCAGCTCTGCACAGCAATATCTAACTGCAGGTTCTAATAGTGTCAGATAATCCTTTTAATAGACCTATTGCTACATTCTCCAGTAAAAAAATATGCTTTTAAGACAAAGCCTCTTCCCAGAAGCAAAAAAAAAGTGTTTGCTTGTATGCTACAGTGACAGACATTGCCTTGAAAGCAATGTCCTGAATATAGTGATACATATGGCTGTGAATAGGCCTCAAGGAAAGCTTGCTTTCATCTCTGAGGACTCTCATTCTTGTATGTTTTATTGAAAAGTTAGGCTCAGAGATTTCAGCCTTTGGTGAAAAAAGAGGGATTCTCCAAGTTTTATAAGCAAGTGGCTGAAGAGACTATTTTCAGTTCATTTTATTTGAAGGAAAAACTCTGAAGTAATCGGTTATGTCCTGTAAGGTTATGCTACTGAATTAATATTAAGAATCTGAACAAGAATTTGATTGGAAGTATGTTAGTTTTGTGTTTAGTATATAAGTTCCTCTCTGTTTAACTGGAACTCCGTGTGCTAGGAAAAAAAAGCTTTTTTTTGACGTTTTTCTAGCAGACTTTTCATTTTTAGCTCATTTGGAAGAAGACAGTAGGTTTGTAGCAATTCAGATTTAAATTTGCCTATAGCACATGACAATATTATGTAGTCTGCTCTTGTTTAAGAGTTCTAGCTAGGTGGCACCATATGCCAACAAATCCTGCGTTAAGTACCATCAGTTTGAATTTGTGCTTCTGGTGATGCTGTGGAAAACAGAGTTGGATTTTCCAGGAGGTTTTAAAACTCAGACCAGGATTTGTGTCGCAAACTGAGAAAATGCATTTGTTCTAAAATGCACCAAAAGATTTTAAAAAATATTGAAGACTGATTTGCTTTTTTTATTCTCTTGTAAGAATTGCCGTATCAAAAGTTGTGTTGAAACAAAAAGGTGAGGCACAGCAAGAGAAATCAATTTAGTTCTGTTCTTCCAAAAGTTTATAATTGCCTAAATAACTAGGGAATCTTTTTTTTTTGGACACCTGTAATCCATACCATACTTCAGCATAGCCCTCCGTGATGGCCACAGAGATCTGAAATTGTGTTCCTGTTCACATCTTCAAGAAACTTATTGCAACTGCATCTTTGTAAACATGGGGTTACCCTCCCACACAGTCTATTTTGGCTTGTACATAGGAACAGAATTTGCAATAAAATATCAGAAAGCCATTGAAAAAAAATAGCCCATGCAGTGTCCCTGCTTTGCTCTTTGTTAAGAACATACTGAAATGAAAAAGCACAGGGGCATTTTTAACACAGCATATGAGATCTTTGCTTTCTTGCAGATAAATTTCTATAATAAGTGATTTACTCAACAAGTCTAGCAGCTGACCAGCAGAAATAACCTGGTTTCTCCTCCTGTATCTGCCTGGCTACAGTAGGATTTGAACTGTGCATCCTGTTACTGCCAAGTGGGCAGTCCTAGGAAATCCCAGGAAAAAACCTCCTGTGGAGAAAATGCTGCTATGAAAGGCCTCTCCAGATCAGGGTGAAAGACGTTTAATGAGCAGCAGTGTCTGGAAGCTGGCTGAAGACAAATACAATTTGAAGGGGTACTCTAGTCATGTTTTATTGTTGTTGCTACTTGTTTTTGTTTGTTTGTTTGTTTGTTTTTGTTTGTTTGTTTTTTAATACTATGAGTCTTTAAGATCCTGGAAAAAAATATCTGTTAGGAGGAAAGTGTTCCTCCGAAGGAATTAAAAATGTGTTCTTTTCTGTGCAAACCCTGCAGCTTTGGAACTGGTCCCACTACAGTGCGGAAGCAGCAAAACAGCAGCATTGCCACCTCGACAGCTCAGCCAGCAGCGCAGGGAAGCAGGGAGATTGTCCCAGGGCATGGCGCTGCCTTGCTGCTGCTCGCTGAGAATTGGTAAGAAGGCAGGACAGAATCAAGTCCCTTGTCCATGGGGCCGGTAAGGGAAGCAAACACAAAACAGAACTAAAATGGGAAGCTTGTTTGCATCCCCGTGAGTGTCTGCGCTCGTCCAGGTCACTGCACTCACGAACACCACAATATACTATGGCAGCACCACAAGGAGGGTCCTGTGCTTCCTGTGCTTCCATGATCCCCTTGGAATGCATTCACCAGGACACTACTGCTGCTGCTGGGGACTTTTTATTGGGAATGGAACATCTGATGAAACATCCTTCATATCTGGTCTTTTGACTTGCACAGAATTTGAATGATAAGGTTGAGTAGTGTTCTTTAAGGGAAAAGAAACCCCCGGGGCAGCCCTATGACATGCAGAACGCCCATCTCTGCTTGCCTGTGTGACACTGTTCATTGCAGGGCTACAGTCCAGTGAATTGGCAGGGAATTTATGAACGAACATTTTATTTTTAGAGGAGTAATCTTGGTTGAAAGAGGTGAACCACCTCTAATCTAGTTGCTTATTCTCTGGTAATTGAGGTTATTGCAGAGAAATGTCTGAAGTTCTGCAATATGTTCCCATAAGACTCTTTTCCTTTTAAAAAGGAGAAGGGGAAAAGTTTAGTGGTGCAATGAGAAAGAAAACACTGATAGGTGGCATTTTATCCACTCCTTATGTACAAAACATAGATTGTTGCTAGGAAATGATGTAGTGTCAATGGATCATTCTTATGACAGCACAATATTTCTTGTTGAAACAAACTGAGGAGCCAGCACAGTAGCAGATCTTATGTTCAAGTGTTTTTGCTCTGTGTGTGAGAAAATAGTCTATTAATTGTCCTTACTTCTTAAAAAAAAAAGAAAGTTAAAGTACCTTAGGAAAAACAGGATGCTGATGCATATCATGTGTGTACATCTGTGTAATTAATAGATTGCACTTAATTGCTTCTCAGAGCGCTTGCTGAAACCCTGACCTGCCTGCAGTCTTGTTCTTTAACCATATGGATCCTGTCTGTTGAGGACTTGACTTTTAAACATGCCATGTTCCACAGCCTATTAGTCTTTATGTCGAGCACAGCCACGGTCTCCTGTATCATGTATGATAATCAATGTGTCATGTAAATGGAGGTGGACAATCTAAAATCAGTATAAATTAATCAGCTTGTGTTTTAAAATTGAAGTTGTCCTAAAAATCTGCACTTACACCTTTACTTTATTCCTGCAATGTTGCTTTTGGGTCCTGTGAGGATGGATGTCAGTGACTGTGAGTTGTGTGTGTTGGTACAGCTGCTGCTGCATTTGCAAGGCAGGACAGAGCCCTCGGAAAGGGAGCTGTGGGTCTGCAGTCCTGGGAACATGTTGCATTCCTGGTTCAGGATTTTTTGAATGAGAAGGTGGATCAGGTCCCCCACTCAGGGTTCCTCCCTCTTCCTTCTCTGGAGGAGGAGAAGGGTGCAAGCTAGGAAGACTTTAAGACTCCTACTAAGTGCTGTGAAACTGTTTCTTTCTGTAAAGGAGATTTTCAGAAGAATGTTGTTACACACCAAAGTTGGAGTAAGAGGTTTTGATTCAAAAACTGGAGGTTTAAGAGAAAATATAATAAAACCTGGTATTTAGCACCTGTTTGGAAAGGTGTTTTTATATCTGACGGGAGAATTTATATATATTTAAAAAATGAGATTTTTTTTCTTATTGTTTTGGCTTTTTGAACAGACCTTGAAGAGGCAAGGTCCTAAAACTGATGCCTCTCTGCCTCTTGTTTCTTCCTGAATGAGACTTTTTACACCAGATTAGCTGCTGCTTTGTTTCTGATGAAGAATAACTTTACCCTAAACACCATAAGAAATAATTGCATTTGGGCATACAATGAGACTTCCTGGACTGGTAAAGGAAACACACCTTCCTATTGTCCCTTTTTGTTGTGTTAGTGAGCAGTCCTTCTCTTCAAAATATTGGTAATTGCTGTCATGGTTACAAAACAAAAACATGGTGTGGCAGCTATTTTCAGCGTTGCACATGTGATATCTCCTCTGATAGTAAATCACTGTAGCTTTTAACCAGGGCTGGGGGTGTCCTCTGGTTTAAACCTTGCACAGGCAGATCGATGTTTTCCAAGCAGTTCCCTAGGTGTGCCATGCATATGGATTTGGGTGTGTGGGAATGTTTTCCCATACCTGGGTTACAGATGGGGAATGACAGGCCAACCAGTACAAAGTCACAAACTTGCTCCTAGCTATTTGCACAGTCCTGAAGGCCTGTGCAAGGAATTAACAGGGAAGTGGTTAACTCTGAAATGCCAGGGGCTCTGCCAACACCTGAACTGGTCCTTCTGGTGTGGAGCACAAGAAGAATCAAACAGCAGGCTGAGGCAGGGCCTTGTCCGGAAGCAGTGGCCACCATGCAGTGTCACGGTACCAATTGTGGACAAGATGTTCCTCACATAACTGTAGCAAAACAGTCAGGAAAGCGGGGGGAATACAGAGGCAGGGAAGGAACAACTGTGTGAAGAGTGTGGTGTGGGGGAAACTCCAGCTGGAGACTGGACTGTTCTGTGTCATTTTTCACTTGGACTTCAGCAATAGGAATTTAATGATAATGCTTCCTTGTTGCTCTGCCTTCTCTACCAGCCAAAGTTGACTTATAAAAGTCTCTCTCAAGCATCCAACAATCAAATCTGTAGGAAGCAGTTTGTACATGTCTGGACACTAGAAAACATTTCATTATAAATTTTTGTCATATATTGTAATTCTACTGAGCTGGGGAATTAAAATGGGAAGGAGAGGTTTTTCTCAGGCTGCAGAATGACTCCTGCTCTGAGGAAGGTGGGCTGACCTTGGATCTTTTGGACTTGATGGAATGGAGAAGGCTTCAAAGGGGTAAAAGAGAAGATTGTAGTGGGGATTGAATTAAAATCTAATAAATAGTTCTTCTGCAATTCCTAAAATCTAAATGGTAGAGAAAAATATTCAGCTTTCATTAAGTAGAAAAAAAAATCAGAAACAGTATTTTATCCCTTCATAATATTGAAAATATACTCTTGCAAATTGAGAAAGAAGATGGAAAAGGAGCAGAGATGTCACTTCCATAGCTTTTCTTCCCTTTGGGCTAGTTGGTGTTTATATATATATACATATATATATATTTGTACTACCAATAAAACAAATGTTATAAAGTGTATGATAGAAAGCTGTTAGAAGGGTTTGTTCACATTTAAATTTTCTCTGTGGGATGTCTTGCCTTTAAAACAGCTGATGCTTTCCCAACTTATTGTAACACAGGTTGTTGGTGTACTTTTTCTTCATCACGTCCTTTCTCACCTTGATGCCACTACTACTGACCCAGCAGAACCAAATGTGCTGCCTAAGAAAGACAGCAGTAACCCTGGGGCAGTATTTCCGTAGGCCGTCCAGAACCGGCACTGTGATCTCTGTGAGGCTGGTGCGTGAGATGTTACATCAAGGAAACGGGTTTGGGGGGTTTCCCTGGGGGATGGGGTAGGCTAATTTTGTTTGTTGAGTGTTTTCTCTCTGCTGCCTGGATTAGGAAAACTCATTGATCTTGCCCTACATGTACTGTGATCATACATCCAAAAAATCCATGATGTTCCTGATAAAGCAACCTGTTACTGGTGTATTACAAGGGCCTAGCAGGAGACATTCCACTGCTTTCTGCCCCTACTGCTGCCAAAGCCGTAAAGGGAAGAACAGATAAATCTCTTGACTGACACGTAGAAGGGTAACGAACCCGAGCGGAGGTGGCCCGGCCTCTGTCCCCGCTATGAAGCTGGTTGGTAAAAAATTACACAGCCAGTTTTTAGTCTGTGAGATGCTTATTTATTTTATTAAATAAAATATTTTAAAAGTGTGGTTTTTCCCTCCCCTTTCCCAAGAGCCGAAAGGCAGGCACTGCAGTGCTTGTCACAAGTGCGTTGCAGACTTTGATCGCCCCTGTAAGTAGCTCAATAGCTGCATGGGAGGCAGAAATTACTAGCGAACCAGTGTGGGTTAGGTCTAAAAATATTTGCTGCCTGGGGAGAATTAGTGAGAGCTAAGTGTGTTTCACAATGAGTAGGATGCTTTCTTTTTCTTTTTAGTGCTCTTCCGGGTAATATCTTATGGCTTGGCACTGTTAAGCCCATTTGCTGCAAATCAAAAGGCATCATCTGCCTTTATTCAGTAGATTAAAAAGAAATCAGCTTAGAAATTTTCCCTCCCACATGCCAGTAATTTTCAATTTTTATTGTGCTTGCAGTTTGTTTCGAGTCATCCTATAAATATCCAAATTATTTTGATTTCCATTTGTTTCAGAATAATTATTAACTCATCATCAGTTTTTGGAGTTAGTTATTGTGAAAAATAGGTCCTGATCTTTAAGTTTTATTTCAAGTACCACGGTTAGCATAATTCTTTGTATTACCAACTGTTAAAATAGCATGTTATTTTAAGACTTTTAAAATAATACCTATTTTATTGACATTTAATCTCTACTCAAATTTTTAGTATCAAGCTAAAAAGAATATTGGGTAAAGAAATTAAATACCTGTAAAATGTAACTATACTATATAGAATAAAATGAATAATGCTACTGTATAAAATATTAGTTGGTGTTTCATGTACCTAAATTAGATCCAACAATAGAGATAAAACGGATGCAAAGTCTCTTGCATTTAGTACTTGTTCTGCTACACCTCTCAGCATTTTGAACTGTGTCCTTACCTTTCAGTTCAAAAAATCAGTAAAGGTTGGTTTGGCAGCAAGAGTTCTGATACTAAACACAATGGAAGAAAATGGAAAAACAGAGAAAATGGAGAAACAGAATTTCAGATTCTTGCAACATCATTCCTAGAATTAGCATTTGTTTATTTTTCTCTAGGTCTATCAGAAATGCAAAGAAAGGGTAGAAGAACCAGATTTTAGTTAAACAGGAGTGGCCAGTTTTCACCTACTACTTCTTAATTACTTTCACAGCTGACATCCTAGAAATGGAGACTGCACAGAGAATGGGAAAGCAATCAGTACTTAGCGCTTAGTGTATTTAATCCATCGGTATATTCAGAAAGAAAATCAGCAGGCAGGAGGTGTTTATCATGACCTTCATTTTTAAAATTTAAGTTAAAAGCTTTGTAGTTATGATGATCATAGCATTTGAGGTTGAACAGGCTGCTTATCTGAATGCCTTCCAGCATCATTTCCAAGCTTTTAGGTCAAGTGGAAGTTTCGGTTATGATGAACACTGACATAGTGATTCACAACTCATTATTTTGACTTGGAGCTTTTTGCGGGGGGAGGGTAAGGGGAAATAATATAGAACTATTGTATTTGTCTAGGCACAGATTGGTGATTTTCAAAATATTTTGAAGAAGATTCTGCAATATTAGAGCCCATGAGCCCTGTGTTCCATAGAGTGATTCTCTGCTGAGTTGGGTCCAGAGAACAGGCAATGTTTGCATACAGAGAGACCTTGTGATACATGTGAAAGAGAAACAGGCTGCTCCTTGCAGAAGCAATGGACCAGGTTCAATCACTTTATAGTCTGGGTAATGCCTGTAAATGGAGAAAATCCTTCCCCCATCTCCTTTATCAAGCCTACTGATATCCCTTTCGATCCTGATTTATCCGGATACGGCATCAGTTCAGGGCGTTCACGTCTTAAGTGTCAGGTCCTATGTAGTTCACATCCACTTTCTCTACATAGAAGACAGGCAGATGCACTGTGTCTTCACCCATTACTTTCTGAATGCAGCAGAGCCTTGTGCAGATTCTCCATTTGAAAGTATATCTCTTCTAACTTAGTGAGTTTTTACATGTATATTTACTACACAATTTGTAAAACTATATGCTCCTAGATAAAACTTTTTTCCTGCCTTGTGCATTCAAAATTTCTGAAAGTGTATGCTGCTGAGATTCTTTTAGAAGTTATAGTGGTGTAGTATTGGGCAAAATGGGCTATGACAGTGATCATGAGGAGCAATAAATGAGGTTTTCTTCCAGGTAGCTCTCAGGATGGAAGATAGTTCCTGTTCCTAGAACTGTTGTCTTCAGCTGCTTTTTAGTTACTTCACCTCAAATGTGTTCCCTGAAGGGTTTTATGCCTGCTTTTGCACTGTCAAGGTGGTTGGGGTTGTTGTTGTGTTCTCACCTCCTAGATACCACCTGTAGATAGTTGCTCCTTCGCTCAGGACTTGCTGCTGATTCCTTGTTGCCTGGCCCTGCACAGGATTAGTAGGGGGTTGTGAGAGTTAATTTATTTGGGTTTAATTTCTTTTTCATCAGTCAGACCAACTTCTTCGCTTTTAGCTTACTCTGTTCCTGTCATTGTTCATTTAATAATAGATTTTAATGGCAGTGGGACTTCTGGTGACTACAGATCTATAGGGTCACCTTCCAATTTTTGAAGACATACAGATTGAACTCTGAAATCTTGTAAATGGAGCACTTTTTGACAGACTTCCCTAAAGCATGTTTTGACAGACTTTCCTGAGCACGCAGATTTTTGGATCATGTTGATCCAGAGTTTTGTTTTGAAGAGTGGGGTTTGATCTTCTTAGCCAAGATACTTCTGAGCTGATTCAGGACATTAATCTATATTTCAGAAGTTGTTGGGCTCTGGGATAAATATTTCAAAAGCATGGAAAATCATTGCTCATGAAAAGCTCATGAAAATATCCTGGGGTGCATTAAGTCAATGCTAGGAAAACACTCCAGGCTGCCAGCAGGCAGGTGTTGCCTGCAGGCCCATGGAGATCATCATTCCTCCTCTACTCAGCACTGATGAAGCCCTGTTTGGATAATGTGTCCATTAGTGAACTCCCAGTACAGGATGACATGGTTTTCCTGGAGCAAGTGCCTCAGTGGCCACAAAGATGGCTGAGGGTCTGGAGCAGTCCTCATGTGGGGAGCTGCTGAGACCACTCAGACTATTTAGCCTGGAGAAGAGAACGTGCAAGGATCTCTCCAATGTGTATAGAAATCTCATGGCTAAAGAAGTGGAGCCAGACTTTTCTCAGTGATGCCAAGCATCAGGAGAAGTGGCAATAGGCTGCCCTGGGAGGAGAGGTTGTGGAGTATCCACCCATGGAGATAATCAAACCCTGACTGGAGGCAGTTCTGGGCAAGCTGCTCTGGCTAACCCTGACTGAGCAGGGCATTTGGACTAGATGGTCTCCAGGGGTTCCTTCCAATCTCAACTGTTCTGCCAGTTGGTGATTCTACTGTATCAATTTACTTTAAAAATATTGAAAAACAATAGGATTTCGCCTTGAAGAAGGTCAATGACTTTTTGAAGCAAAGAGAGAACAGAAACAAAAGTAAATATGATTTTTTTATAGACTTACTTGGAATACGATGGGAGTCATGAGCTTCTTGTTTTTGCTACTGGAATGATAAAACATTCTGGTGGTTTTCCCCTTATGCTGCCTCAACAGGAATCAGTGGAAACAATAATTTATTTTGATTGACTTTTCTTCCATTTATTCAAGTAGAGGTTCAAGTTGGAGTCCTGGTTGTTATGGTGGTCATGATGCTCCTCGGAAGCCCATTGCTGCTCTGTCTAGGACACTTACTAGCATTTAATTGTTATCTCCATATGTATTTACTTTAGGTGGCTGACCACTGTGATTTTCCCCTCAAAATATATGTGTATCTTTTTCCTTCATTGGAATTAAATTTTTAAAAAGCCATATTCCTGTGTTCTTCACTGCCAACCCTGCTCTTTCTCTTGGCTTGAATTGTTTTTGGATTGTGCCCCTGTGCACTGGTACTTCTCTGACTGTCGATTCTGGAGCACATCTATGAGACATCTATTTGGTTGGGCTGCCTCTTCTGGTTTACTAACACAAAAAGAAGACCAGAGAACAGGGATAGACGCTTCTTTAGAGCAGACCTTCCTTATGAGACAGCTCCATGAAACAGTTCCTTGACTGTTCAAAGAACTTCCAAGCAGGAGTTTTTATCATCTCTATTATCACTGTTTGCTTTCTAAGGAGGAAACTGGTAAATTATTGCTGCTAAGCAGATTTTTTTATTGCTGCAGTTTTACTTCCTTAAATAATGTCGTGAGTGGTACAGCTTTTTTTATATCTGTCTTCTTTTTTTATTCTTTTTTATGTATGTAAAAGAAGAAAGAAAAGCATTTGAGGTGATAATATTGATTTTTTTTTTTATTACTGTGTTTTTAAAATATTGTTCTTCCTGGTCTTTAAGTGTACTTATGCTACATATTAACAAACTGGACTTTTTGGACTTCATCCATTTAATTGGTCTTTGAGTACTTTTGGCATGATTAAGTTAGCAACTAGCCAGACCTACAGCAACTGATTTGCATAGCTTTTAAAAACAAACTCTGTAAACCGTATGTGTAGACTGTGATTAAACCCGTCTTATGTAGACAACTATCACAAATGTATTTTAAGCTTCACAGAAAGATATGATGAAGGCCCTCCTTCATACGCCATTTATTTTAATGACTATGTTTATTTTTAAATTCTATTTTGAAAAGCCTAGTCAAAACTTTCAACACCGTGAGACCATAGCAATAGTTTTATAATTGCATTTGCAGTTGCTAAATTGCCCTTCTCATCAAGTAGTGCACTGTGGTTTTCCCATGCCCACTTCTTCTCACTTTCATGGGGAAAAAAAAAAAAAAAACAACTGACTCACTGTATCAGAGTTAAACTCCCAGGAAATTGGTCTGGTCTTCAGAGATCACTTTTCAGCTCCCATCAAGTTTTTCAAACACTGCAGCCTGCCTGTTTTAGGGCAGTTCAATTCTCAGCTACTGTCTGAAGTTTTACCTTAGCTGCTTTTCAGAAGAAATCTTTGGGTGCTTGTAGAAACCTTGTCTTTTAATCAAGAGTTTCTATACAACAGATTGAATGTAAGCAAAACCAACCAATTTAGAACTTTCTTGAAAAAGCATTTTAACAGGAAAAAATCCTTTAAAAGTAAGCCTTTTGTGGTAGCTGGTACTTTGTCACAGGTGTCCACTGTCGTGTGGGCACAGCAATGCTGACTTAAAAAAAAAACAGCTTCCCAGCTATGTGTTCTGCAGCATTTCTTTTTCTGAGGAGCATGATAAGTCATTGTCTTCTGCTGAGTTGCTGGCGTAATGCTGAGAGGAAACTAATAGCACAGTAAAATTGTAGTTAAGGTACAACTGTGGAGTAGTGGACCTGTAGCTAATACAATGTTTAGAGGGGAGTAGAATGTACTTCGCTACACTTCTGAAGGCAAGAGCTAGAATTCTGTAGTCAAGCTCTGGCGCTGATTTTTGTTGACTCTTCTATTTATTCATAAAGTGGATGCAAGGCTGGGGATACTAGAGAATACAAAATAAATTTCCTAACCTTTTTTCACCTCATAATATTAGGTATAGTATATTAAGTTGTGCCTGTCTACTTCATATATTTCTGGAGGCTCAGATCCTTTTTCTGAATCATTAATTTTTGTCATGTTACTGTCTTTCATTGGCATTGCAGGTGTACTGAACGTAGGAAAATTAAATTGGCTGTGTGCAGCATCTTCGACATTTCAGTTCCTAACCTGCAGTGCCCGGTTTTTGAACAGCATCAGTATCCTGATTTTTTTTTTTTTTCCCTATAGACAGACCTGATGTTTGCGGGATCTCATCAGTGTCTATAAGTACCTCAAGGGAGGATGGTGCTGGCCTCTTTTCACTGGTGGCCACTGGCAGAACTAGAGGTAATGGCCACAAACTGAAGCACCAAAAGTTCCACGGGAACTTAAGGAAATCCTAGGAATTATATTACTTAATTCCTCTTGAGAGCTAAACCATTGCACTGCAGGTCATGGTGGCCGTAGCAGAGCAAATGGGAAAATTCTCAGTTTTCCAGCTGCCAGTCAGAACCCCTAAATCGTGGCTGTAAAATGAAAATCTCTGCAAATGAAAGGCTTCCATGCTGATGGAGGAAATAACTGGCACCTTCGCAGGGCACAGGTCTAGTCCCTCGGCCCATGCAATGAGAATGTGTCTCTGTCTATGAACGGTGTGTCTGCAGTGGCTTGCAATGAATGTAAAGGCTGTCCTGCATTTTTTAATTTACACACTTGTTTTTTTTTTGTAGTCTACAACATAATTAATGCTCTGCTTCTTTCAGTTAAACCATATCTGTGACAATCAAATATTTGGCCTGCTGCTATAACACTTATTAGGTATTCAGTTACTTGAAAGCTCTGTATTGCTTTCCACTAGTATAAATTCCCATTTTCTTAAGTACTGTATTTACTGTAACTTACTTTAAGCATACTTTTCCCTCCCTCCCTATGCAAAGAATTTTTTGCACATTTACTCCCTTCACAATTGTTTTGGTATTCTTATAAGTTAATTTTATTTTTAATTGAATTCAGAATATTCTAATATTGTGGAGGTAGAGGTATGTATTTTAGACATAGGATGTTGGTCTGTTTGCAATGGATTGAGCATTGATAATATTTCATTTAAGCAGTTTCATTGACTGATGATTATTGATGGTGTAGGTTGAGATAAATTGATCCCAATGAAAACAAATGACTTGAATCCATTCAGTTTCTCATCTATGAACATGAAGTATTACCTTCCTTTAAAACATTGCTTATCTCAAAAAAACAAACACAAAAAGCACCCTTCTTCCTTCCACTGTTTCATAAATGAGAAGGAAGAGGAAGATATAAATTCAACATAGATTTATATCTGCCATTTCCCCCACACACTTGCAAAAAAATTCAACCTCAAGTAAATGATTTTATCAAAGTTCTAAATCAAATCAGAAGTGCCAAGTTACTATAGTAAAGCACTCAGCTGAAGACCTTTTTTTAATTCTATGATAAGAAAAACAAACTGAGAAACTGGAAAGGCATGGTATTTTCTTAACTATATACATTTGTTTTCAAAATTAAATTATAAATATCAATTTCATGTTTATTAATATGCTTGTTAAGATCTTCTGTGTTGTCAGGGTATCCTGCCATCATTTTCAGTTCTGGACTTTTTTTTTGATTGGTATGAAAAAGAAAAATACATTCTCTTGTCAGTTTGAATTCCTATCTGCCAATTAGATTTTCTTAAGGGAAAGCTAGCTTTCAATTAATCTGTATTTTGGGAAGTGGATATATTGGATCAGTTTTATTTAGAAGCCTATTATTGAACCCCATTCTGGTGTGCTGCCAGAACTAAGGAAGATTTTTAGCTGATCTTAATTTCTGTTGACTTTGTAGTGCAGGAGCATTTCAAGGCTAATTAAAACCTTCCTCGTAGCACTGCTAGCTGTACTGGGGGTAGTGCAGACAACTTCTAAGGAAAGTCCCCAGCTACAATATAGCAAAACACTAAAACCTGACACTCAAAGTACACGGCAAAAAAATCGCCATGGAAGATAAGAATCTCAGAAATGTGTGATTACAGATTTTAAAACAGTATTTTTACTGACAAAAGTTACAGGCGATAAAAGCATATATATGATGATTTATTGGCACAGTGCTTCATTTATCCTGACTGAAAGAGAGATTTTGACATTTGAAAATTAAAAGGCAAAAGGAAGTTCTCCTTTCTCATCATCCTGAAATTCGCAGCTGAGCCAAGGTTTGAGAAAACATTTAGTCTATTTATTGTCTAAAGCAATCAATGGAGAAAAGCATTATTTTTCTGATAGGAGAGGTAGATTTTTTTTTTAAGTGCTAAATCTTAAAATTTCTGCAGTCTGGCACCATATTTTTGTAGGTATGATTGACAGCAGATTTTACTAGGATAAGAATTGTTATTTTTCAACCCCCAAATACATTTGTGAAGCTTATTTTTTTGCTCTTTAGTATGCTTTTTTTGATGCACAGCATAGGGAAACTTTTTTTTTCTTTTTTTAATGAAAACTGATGCAGCAATTTGGAAAGAATCTAGCTGGAATCATGTGCATGATCTCATAGTAACTTCGTGGTACAAAACAATAAAGCAATGAGTATTTATAATAAAATCAGAAAGCCTAATTGTGCTAAGGTTTTTTCCGTTGCTATCGTGATTCTAAGAAAACTCGAAAGCAACAACTGAAGCAACTTCCTGCGGTGGAAGCAATCCAAAAATCAGAACAAAAGCCTCCTATGGCCCGGACATGACATCCTGGCTTGTTACCATCCCGCGTTCATGTTTCAATAACGTTCAATAATGTTTCGGCTTTTCTGGATCTAGTGGCAAGGATGCTTCAACCCCTTGTTGAAGGGCAAGAGAGCTGGGGAGCTGCTACAGCGGCGGGCGCAGGCGCTCAAGCCGCTTTACTCACTGCTTCCCTTTCAGTTTTACCGAGGGAGGAAGTTAGGGAAGCAACTTTGCCTTGGACAAATTAAATGCAAGGTGAGGGGGCGAGTCAGCAGTGCTGCTACTCAGCAGGTGACTCTTGGCCATGGTCAATCAGTGGTGGTCCTGTTGCTTGCTCTGCATCCTGGGCTGCTGCTGTGGGACTCCCTCTGCAGCTATGGTGAGGTCTGTGCCGTAGGAGCTCGTTACCTGTTCTTATTAAACAAAGGCCAATTAAATTGAGAAGTCTTTTGATTTCATGTTGCAACATGCACCCGTATTTTGGTCAAAAGAATGGATTTGCTTTCAGTAGGCTTTTGCATAACTTGGGGAAAAATCTCCAGAAACTTACAGCTGCAAAGACAGCTAGACAGATAGCACGTCCAGTAGTTCTCCACAATAAAAGTTAGGTTTGCAGCTGTCACACCATGCTCGTATCTCTAATTAAATACCTCTGTAAAGGGTAAAAGTCATATGGAAAAAGAACTAGGTATTTATAGATATGTTAGAAAGACAGAAATCTGTCATCAGAGACGGATTTAAAGCTAAAGCCGTCACTCACCATAGTGACAGTGCCTCGTGTACTGAAATGGGTTGACACTTTGTGCAGGCATAAATAAATATTCTTCTTGGCTGCCTTCTTAATGCAGAGCTCCGTCACTTGTGGGCAGAAGTATTTGTAAAGATGGTGCCTAAATAATTGCATAGAAAAAGGAGGAGGGGAAGAAAGGTTAAATACTGTACAAAAGTGTTCTTGTACCCCAAGTGAAACAGCGTATAAAAAAAAAAACAGAAAGGAGTGTTCAAGATTTAGCTTAAGTTTCTTATTATTGCCAGAAGAAAAAAAAAATGGCCACATTGCAGAAAACAAAACAAAACAAAACAAAGTTCATTTGGTTTTCCAGAAAAGATTTGGCTGCTCCTAGAATCCAGCAGAACACTTTTTGAGCCCATGCAACAGATGTCCTTGGGGTTTTCCTCTTAAAGAATCCCCTCTTGGAGCAGAAGAGTTAAGAGGCAATAGTGGTGGGCCATGGCAGGCGACTGAACTGCACGGGGGTCTGCTGAAGCTGCGAGCGGAGCTGGTGGCGTGCGTTTCAAACACATGTGTGCACGGGGCCATGTTTTCCCATGACAATCCTTCTGATCTTTGTTGCTCACATCATTGCACCATCCACTGAAGATCTGAGAGGCCCGAGTTTGTTTGCTAAATTCTTTATTCTGCCTGGGGCTATTGGCAACTGTTTGAAAGTTTCCTTGTTAAACTGAAGACATGTTTCATGAGTGAGCTGTTTTTTCTGAGAGCTCGATTGTGTGCCTTTTTCATTTTCTTGCTTTTCTTCTCCCCTCCATCATACCAAAGCCAGGGCAAATAGAAATGGACAATTATTTTGAAATGAAAAGTAAGCACCGTTACGGAGAGGCTTCCCATACAGACAGTATACAAACACTGGCAACATTAGGTGCTGAGTTTACATAATCCTCCTAGAAAAAAACTCATAAACTGTTAATATCCTGCGAAAATGCTGTACTTTCTTGCTACTATTAAAAAAAAGAAATATATGTATATACATATATATATAAATTTCTTAGTCTGTACATTTATTGCAGGGTCTATGCATTCTTTCAACAAACGGAGCTGAAAGAGCAGGTGCGTTCTTTCTTCTCCAGATATTTGATTCAAGATTATTTACGTGCCAAAGTTACTAATTCTGGGAGCTGCAAAAATGATATTATATGAATGCTCTTTCCTTCAATATGTGTTCTCTTAATCTGAGGACTGCAGAGTTTGAGGGCTTGTATAGATATTTTCAGAGGGGCTAACAAAAGCTTGAGACAGCTTTTGTGGTCATTCCTTTCTTCTAGAGCCCTGCACTGTGGCTCAACACAGTTTTGCTCTGCTAGAGCATGTGGCTTGCGAGGAGGGGACACTGTCTCCCCAGCAGATTGCAAGTGTCTAGGTAAAGATGTTGCCAAACATGTTTTTGCAACCTGGGTTACTGCACAAGATAAGAACTGTCTTGGCCTTCTCCATTTCTGTCCAGAGGGTGTTGTGACACGCTTTCCATGCATGCACCAACACATGCATTCCACCTGCACTTAAATGGATGGGTATTTTGCACTTAAATGGATGGGTATTTTGATCATTGATATTTAGCATGACAAGTTTAATCAAAATAGGTTTAAATGACCATAGCAAAATGTTACAGTACTTGTAAATACAATGGTCTTATGGAAACAAAAAGGCATCTTAAAAATCCTCACATGGTTCCGTTTTTCCTGCCACTATTTCTACCTGGCATGTGTATGGTGCTTGCTGCTTACTTCAGTTACAAAATCTGAGATCCATTTTCTAAGTTACGAGGATAGGTTCTGGGTTATGATGCTTGGCTTTTAGCTACCGGAACAGCCCTCCAATCACATGTGAGCTTCATTGAAACCTCAGATAAAACAGAGAGCCACGGAGCACTCTAGAAAAGTTGTCACTCTAGAAAAAAAAGAGGAACTCACTTTACTCATGCTAATGGAAAATTCATAGGATTGGAGGTAGATTTTTTGGTATTTTGTTTTTGTTAAGGGCTGTGAATTTCACCAAATCAAATGTTGTCAATGTTTGTTTAATTATGCAGGTGTTTGTTGCAAAAATGCATGGGATAGTTCACTACCTCAGCCATTAATGTGGTGTCTGGTGAGATTAGTCTAAAAGTTTTGGGGGGTTTAGCTGTGTCCTTTCTAGTTAAACATGAAACATATTGAAAAATAAGAGTCAAAATGGATTACGGGTATTCTGGCCGTACTTAAATTTCTATGGCAGGTATATGTAACATGGGACTAGTTGCCACCAGGGGTCTCAGTGACGCTTTTTATAGTCATTTAAGGCTTCGACTGAGAAAAGCACTTCAAGTACCTAATCCCAGATGGGCCCTTTGGTTTACACTGAGGCACTCGGAGTTAAGTAGTTTCCTGAATGGTGATGCTTTCAGGGGCTCAGGTCTGAATGTACATACTTCACATAAGAGTGCCGAAGTACATGTCTGAGTTCAGTGAGTTTGTTTTGTATTTGCAAAGACTCAGAAAACGTTTTACACATGAAAGAACTTAAAGGAATAAATAAACCAGTGTAACTTTCTTTGTTTCTGAACCTTTTTTTCCTTTTACTACGTTTTATAAGAATTCCCAATGTCTATCTTTTCAGCATCCAATTCAGAATGAGATTTTGTTTGAAGTTTTTGTTTTGGTGCATTTTTTTCTGATGTTGTGTTTAGGTTAGGGCTTTTTTCTTGCTTATTTGTTTTTCTCCAAGAACTGGGTGCCCTGCATTAGTGCAAGATCTGGGTTTCTCACAGCATCTCAAGTAAATACATCATTGAATCATCTGTTTGCTGTTCAACCCACTGCTGTTTAGTATGCACAGCTCACATGGCATCCAGATGGAGGCTGCGGGGCAGAATAACCATGAGAGATTTATTAGCAGAGTTCTTAAAAGTAGGCCCTTGCTTACTTGTACTCAGTGTAGACTGAGAAGGTGCTTAGAAGGAAGAATTAATGAAATAAAGAAGATGAAGAGAGTGAAATTAGTGAGCTCAGGAATAGAAAGCCAAGAGATTTTTCAAAAAATATCCAAAGTTGATCGGAGAATTAAGATAAAATTTCTTTTATGCACAAACCATCTATTGCTACTCTATGTTGTGACATACTGAGATCATAGTGTGTTTCTGTATTTTCACTGGCATCCTTGCTGGATCTTTCTATTAATTTTCTCTGATGTGTTCCCACGTATTGTCTCTCATCTCACAAAGTCATGCTGGGGATATTTGTCTGTGATGCCATCTCAGATGCTCCTTTGTGATGAGTGCTGGGGGTTAGCAGTGTCTGAAGTGGTTTGCTGTGAGATATATGTAGAGACAATTATGATTATGTGATGAAGAATTGTGATGGTGAAAGCAAGAGTCCAGCTGACTCCGACCATTCCCGCTTTCTATTTTCTCAACAAAAGCAATACAGATTTCATTTTCTAAAGACCTTTTCAAGAGTGTGAGCTTCTCTACAAGCCCTGATGGTGTACCTTTCACTTACTCAATTGTTTGGGTTATGTTTACTGGTCATTATTGACCTCTTTGTTAACATAGCTACTGTTGACATCATTCCTTATCCAAAAGAGATAAGGCCTTGTGTTCTGCTACATCTGTACAGGGCAGCTCTCCAAGACTAAATTCCCCATCTCTATCTGAAATTTTTTTTATGAGCTTTGTAATGAGAATTGTTTACCTGGGGAGAGGGAAGGAGAAAAAAAATTCCTGTAAATGAATGCAGTATTTTCCATGTAAAAACAAATAATTCAGTGAAATAATAAAGATAATATGTTTTCCAGCTGCTGTTTGAAGCTCTCAGTTGCTAGGGTGTTTGATATCACAGTATAACCCAGTCCCATGGTTACAGCTTGCATATCTTTGCTGTTCTTGACAACGAGGTTAAAGACTATGCCCTCATCAGTTATCTGATTAGAACTGGCTCTGAAAATGGAAGCTGGGAGAAAATATCTTATGCAGTTCATGTAACCATATCACAATTTATTTCATCTAGTTGGGATGCTGGAGTCTGTAACTCAGCTGTTTAACCTGTGAAGGTCTTACAGCAGGGGCCAGAAAGACCCACCTTTCTTACATCCACTTTATTGATTCCAAAGAAAAGAAACATCTTTCAATGTGGTGTCTTCTTACTTGCTACTGTAGGCTCAGTGTCTTCATAAGAAAGGCAAGTTTTTATACCTCAGAACAAGGCTGGCCCTTAAAGGAAACAGTCATTTAACCACCTAGTCACCAGACAAGCAGGTCATGCCTCTCATTTCTGTGCTTGGAGATTGCAGAAGACTGCCCTTTCTCAGCTAACTCAAAACATCTCTTCGGTACTGATTACCCAGTGTCGAAATATGTCTAGGACCCGCACAAAAGCAGAAAGTAGGATTTCCATGTTGAAAAAGCTTTATCCTCTGCTCTTCACAAAAGATGATTTTAATAATAATAATAATAATAATAATAATAATAATAATAATAAAGATAGCAGACTAACACATGGGACTTCACATTAAAAAAAAATTTGAAGGAAGGGCAAAAGTTTATTAATGTTTGTGAGTTACCTGAATCAATGCTTTCAAGAGCCCACTCACTCTTTTGCTATCAGCAGTCAGGACCAGAACAGCTCATCGGGCTTTAAACTCCCACGGAAATGTAGGTGATCAGTGGGGCCAGAATTTTAGTCTCAGAGAACCATTTCAATAGGATTTAACTGAAGAGTATGAAAGAATGCCAAATTCAGCGCCCTACCAGATCAATGTTCTAACCACTCTTAATTACAGAGCTCAAGAACTGCCATCAGAAATGAAGCATTTCTGCAAGAAGGGTATTGAAGATATAATTTCCTCGAGTTGCCTACCTTAAGATCATCCACTTCCTCCTGAGAGTCCCATATCTAATTTGAAGTAATAAAGGCAGCAGGTAGTGGAAATCAGTTTTAGAAGATCTCCTGTCTGCACTGGTGTGGCTGGAAACAGTTGACAGTGTTATCAGTTCTTAATATCATCAGGCATTTGTTTGTTTTTTGATATGAGAGAATCTGTGAGAGGACTCTGGTTTTGGACAGATCAGGATGTCATTGTGGGAGTTCTGTTGAAATTGTTTGGTTTGCCAGCAGGGTTTTCTCTTCCAGTGCCTGTACTCTACTTTTCTTCCTGTTTCCATTTTTGTTTGCAGCAGATTCCTATTTACATAGAATGATAGAACTGCTGAGTCTCTGGTCGTCAGCCAGTCTGGTCAGCAGACTTTGCTTAGACGAGTCTTGGAAACCTCCAAGGATGGAGATATCAAACGTCTCCATGCAACCTATTCCAATAATGCGCAACCCCTCCTAGGGGAAGCTTTCCCTAACATTTTCTCTTACATTAGCAAGAAGATGGCATTACAGTGTCTGTGTATTGGGTCTTGGAACAAATCTAAAGCCTGAAAATTGCAGGTAAAAGTCAAGAGGTAGGTTATTTTTTCAAATGGTGCTTAAAACTTCGTCTGGCTTTATTTTAAAGGAAAGAAGAAGTCGGAGTTATTTCACACCAACATTTAATCAGATAAACAAGGTGAGGATTTATATTAGGTTGAAAAGTGAGCATATTACATCCATTTTGCTGTTTTCTTGAAGTGAAAATCTAAACAATCCTGAAAATGGTAATTCAGTTTCTTTCCCCCCTCCCTTCCTACTCCCTCAACGCTATTTTTGAAAATATATTATAGGAACATTCATGGGCATCCTTCCAAACTTTGTTAGGAAGAATGGGAAGAGTTTTATAAGAACTACTTCTTCATTGACATCTACCAGTACGTGGATGCTCTCTAAGGAACTGTACAAACAGTGCAAGCATCCCAAGACCTAAAATGCTCTTAATTAAGTAAATATCTTCCTGAAAAAAACACAGCATTTTTTTTTCCAAATGTGAGACTTCTCTCTTCCTCTTTTTTCTTTCAGCCTGCACTCACACCGTCTTTGCCAGCAGTGTCCTGGACCTCTGCTGTGCTGCCCAGCACTCTGTTGGATTCTTTTGCTTTAAAATGATAGAAAACCTTGCTGAGCTCCCTGAACCCTCATTTAAACTATCAGGGGAAAGGAGAAGTATTGCTTTTTTCGATATTTTAGCTGAAGGTGGGTTCTGTGGGGAAGTAATGCATACATTTGTATGCTTTCTTTACTACTGACCATTAGTATGCGGAGCGCATGGTGCAGTAGATGATATTCTCTGCCCTGTCGCCTTTGGGAAGGACTCAGGCTGTCACCGCCTGGCAGCCAAACACAGCTTGTTGGAGCAGCAGTTTTACAGCATGACGTAATGCACTTGTGAACCATTTCTGGGCTGGGACGAAGGAAAGCCAGAGCGTTCCTTTGGGAGACGGGGATTTGCTTGTCTGTCAGGCTGTCAAGGGACTCTGGGGCCTACACACATTGCATAGGTGGGGCCTCACTTTTCGTTTTCCATTTAGTACAAATATATGAACACACAGATTGAGAGGATTCCCCTTGCTATTCGAGGTGCACTTCAATGCTAACTCCAGGACAGGCCCTTTCACTCTTGACTGTGAATGCTTTTAACTTTGTTTATAAGTTCAGCCTTGTGAGTAATTAGAATGTAGGAGAGTAACCAAGAACCTGTGCTAGAGAGAATTTAACTCTTTGGTGCATAACACAGCTCTCTCTTAATGTCTGTAAATAGATTTCCTGTGACTTTAAAAATGTAAGAGCTACAGAAACCTGTGAGAAAAGCCAGGGAAGTGCTTTGCATTTTGGTGCTTCTTCTGCAGAACAGCTTTATACTTTCTTGCTAAGTTTTGATTGCACGTTTTAACCCTTTGCTTGATAACTAAGCACAAAACTTCGTGCTTGCTAGCTCCAGTCTCCTTTTCTTTTCTCAAAGAGGAGGATCAGTTCTTGACCCTTGCAGCGGTGATAGCTACCTGCTTACTGAGGTGCATCAGCCAGACAAAAGCCAGCGAGGGAAATAATTGATTCCTTCCATATGATGCTTGTAAGGCCCGAGTACTTTGTCCAGCTTTGGAGCCTGCAAGTACAGGAAAGATGTTGGCTAACTGCACAGAGTCCAACTGCGGGTCACCAAGTTGGTAAGGGGACTTGGGATGCACATTTGTGCCTTGGAGCTCTTCCCATCCAGGCACAGTCCTCTGCAGTGCTGACATTTTGGTGTCTTTCACTGTGCTGGCCAAGCTGTAGGAAATGTGACAAGACTTGTCAGGAAGTATAATATATTTTCATTAGATCAGCTGCAGAGCTGAGGAACAGACTCAGCTCTGAGATCGTGTGTACCTTCTGTAAGTGAACCAAGTAATCTGATGAGATAGTATCTCTCCTCATGGGCTTTGCTTCTCTCATGTCCTTAGACTGTCACAGCTGAACAGCATTGCTGCTATAATATAAACAGGGCTGATTGTTGTGTGTTAATGGGAAAAGCTCTGAAAAAACTGATGCCTTCTGCATTACTTTTCTTTGATTCCAAATTCAGCAGCTGGGACTCTGTCTTGGATTCGTGTTTCTCCCTCATGTTCTTCCAACAATTAATCAAATATGATCATATTTCATTCTGGCCTATCTATGTATCTATGTAATACCAGTTTGGTATTACAATTTTCCTGGAACTCCATAAGAAACTGAGTAGTTTCAAAACAAAACAAGTTAGAAGATTTAGATGCTTCCTCATATGAATGTAGAATAATGTCGAAATCTCTCAGAATGCTTTGAACATCTCAACTGCATTTATATAACAATTATATAGCAGTTAAATATAGCTGAAGATTTAAAATAATGTCCAGTGGCCTTGAGTCAGTCAAAAGCATTGCAATCAACAGACTTCATCTGGAGAAGACCCCTGAAAACTCTGTTGTGAGAGGCGTGTATGAGGGCAGTGATGTTCTACATACTCAAGATGCTCCGCAGGCACGCAGGCCAGCATCCCAGCTCTGCAAATGCTCATGATTCACTACAAGATAAAACTGGATCTGAATAAATGATTCGAGTGGCAGTCGAGCTGGCTATAGTTCTTGTTTTGGCAGGCCAATAAATGTGCCTGTTAAATGAAAAATGTGGATACATATTCCTGATAAATGTTGGCACGTTCCACCTTAGCCACATCTGGTATGTGTGCTCGCAGAGCTAGGTGATATCTAAGGTAATAAGGCATAGGTCTTCTTTTTTGTTCTCCTGAAATCAATCTTTACAGTAAAGAAGCTGCCAGTAAAACTTTGTCTCCTTCTGTGAATAAAACTGAGACTCCCAAATTGTTTTGCTCTGCTATCGTATCATCTCTGGGAGTGTGTAAAAACAGTGCTAAAAGGAGTAGTTGTTGGACTTAGTTTGCTTAGTGAGCTATGACTATTACTGTAACCTTTCACTGCGTTTTGGTTGGTGTGTTGTCCATTCTGATGCAGCATGTGGACAGATCACAGGCACTGCTCCTCACCCTGGCCTACCCTCACTACCACAGGCTTTCTGTATTGAGCCAACTTGGAGTCCTTTGTCTAGTGAGCAATTGGAGTTGGTTGTCCTTGAGCTGCGAAAACTGCTTTTACTGTTATCGCTCCTTTTTGAGTGACCTCCTCTGTCAGACTGGTCATAGATCTGAGACTTTCAAGAACGATACTCCACTGTCATGTGTCTGTGAGGTTTCGAGCTGCGCTGAACTTCCTGGTCACTATCTTCCCTTCCTGGTAGAGCTTGGTATTTTTCTTTTCTATTATGCTCTTTGGATTGGTATTTGCCTTAACAGATCATATAAAGAGTTTGACATACTTGTCATCATGACTGATAAGTACAGTTTTTGACAGTCATGTATAAATGAAGGGAGGATTTTAAGACTGCTTTCATAGCATATCATCTTGAGTCTGCTTTGTCTGTGAGTATGCTGTGGGGGTTATAGGCTGTTTACAGATGGATGGAGCCACCTTCCCATGTTTTCTGGATAGCTTTGAGATAGAATAGGGCAGCTAGCTCTCTTCGTTGGCCTGTGAGCAATATGATGGTTGTGACTGTGGAAACTTCTTTGAGAGTCCTGTGCAGAGGCAGAAGACAGCGGTCTCTTACAGAGGTGAGTTGCTAAAAGTCAGAGGAATAGGCCTGGTTCTCCTGCCAGTTAAGTGAAAAGTTAGCACATGTTTACAGTTGGAACTGCTGTGGCTCTATAAAGAATACTGTGTTAGTGACAGGTACTGCTCAGGATGCTGGAAAAAGATCTGGTTTAAGTGGTCTTGGGGCTCCTAGAAGATAAATGCTTCCAAACGGACTAATGTTCTTGATGTTAAAGTGATCAGAAATAGATACTAGTTTCTCCCTGTCTGATACACTGGGCATTTCCCAAGACATAATTTCTCACTGTTGCTATTTTTCACTGTCAATCAACTTACAATCAATCTCACAGGGAAAGCAGCATCGATTTTCTGAAGGCAGATAGCACCGCATTACGAAACAGTGTTTTCAATAGTGGAGCTCTTGGCCATTCTATGTCCTCCTAAGAGGGAGGTGCCAATGTCCACAGCATCTTCCATTCTCATTTCAGACTGTGGTAACTGGTGTTGTGTGAACTTGCTGTGCTGATTTCAGTTTCAGTTTCCCTGAAAGATTCACCTCAAAGCTTCAGGGTTGTTTAGTACCTTGTTATATTCACAGCCCATCCAGAGGAGGGAGTGAGAGATGGTAAAGGAGGCTGACCAGTTCTGGCAAGAATAAAATTCAGTAGTAGTTGAGATGAGAGTAAGAATATGGCTGTACACACCAGGTAGGCTCTTGCCATGTCTAAGTGCTGTAAGTGCTGTGCTTTGTTGCCGTCAGAGGTTGTTTATGCATTTAAAAGAGAAATAAATTTGTCACATGAGACATGCAGGGGATTTATGCCAGTAGAACAGGGAACTGCTTGAGATTTCCAATCTGCCCTTTTCCCTAGGATCGCTGGACGTACTCCTGGCCAGCATGGTAATTATGTACATGTCACTGCTCTCTTTTGAACTAAGGATTCACTATAACTGAAATTTGGCCTCCATCTTCCTTTATGCATTTTCATTATTTGATAAAGTAACAGTTGTAACTGTAACTTTATGAATGCACTTGAGAGTGGCTAAGCCCCGTAGCGGGTTATTCTGCAAACCTACTTGACTGAGCCAAGCCATGAGCAACCTGATCTAACACTAAGCTTGGGCTTGCTTTTGGCATGAGAGTTAAGTGAGATGACCTCAAGAGGTCCCTTTCAGCCTAATTTATTTTATGACTGATATGAACACACCCTTTCTCAGGGGAAGTTTAATTTGTATTATTGGGAACAATAACTTTGGCAGGCTTCTCAATTGACCTTTGCCAACATTGCTGTTTAAAGATGCAAAGAATTAAAATGAGTGAGCTTGTATTGCAAAGTGAGGCATTGGTGAAATTGAATTCCTTTTACCACTGCTCGGAAGTTTTTTATTCACTGATGCAAAATGTTCATTAGTATTTAAGAGAACAAAGGGCCAGACTGATTTTTACACCTTTTTCATGTTACTATCTAATTAGCTTAAGTATCAGAAGTGGAGTATTGGCATTTTATATTTTTAAGTATTCCATTTATCACTCCTATACCAGTTGAGTTTTCTGTTTTAAAACATCTTTTGCTCCATTTGATCTTGCACAAGATTTCAGTGTCCTATTTTAGAATTTTTTACCAAGTAAAATTAAAAATGCTAATGGCAGCTATAGTAGATAGTAGATTTTCTTTTAAAAATTATCCTTATTGATGTATTCCTGTGTATGTCTTTATTATATCCTTGCTGCTTAATCAGGTTTTCATTTGTGCTTCTATGATTAGGGAATGGAAGAATGGCAGTACAAAACTGGAAAGATGGAAAATGCAATAATTCAGAGTTCCCTTTAAGCAGCAGGCTTTCTTCAAAGTTCACAAAATGTCACTGTACTATAGGATCAGAACTACCTCATCTAAATCTGCAATTTTTTCCATAACTTTAGGCCATTTTGTAGTAGGTCTTGAACAGTGATCATTTTTACTTTGCAATAGTTAATGGGACAGCCAGAGAAGGATAGATCTGGAAATGAACTTCTCCTTTCTCCAAAAGACCAAAAGCTTTTGAGGATCTCACTCATAGTGGCTTAATGAGGAAGAGCAAGTCACACATTGTCACCTTCCCCGTATAGCAGGAACTGCTTTCAAGGTCTCGTCTGCTCTGGCTCCTCTCCATGGCTGCAGCACCCAGACTCCAAACAGCCAATCTGAACGGAGCTTTGAGTTTGAGCCAACTCAGTGTGTGGAAATGGTTAATCAGTCATGTGCCCTGTGCACAGGGAATGAAAATACTGTTAACTTAGACACAGCAAGACAGGGATCTCTGTGGATAATCCCTTGGAAATTGCGAGACAGAGCATCTGAGAGAGGGAAGAAGTAGTGATTATGCTCTAAAGATTTGGGTAGATTTCTAAAGTAGCTTCATCGTTCATATGGCTGCCACTAAAGCTGAGCATGCGACTTCCTACCACTCGACTAATTGAGTTACTGCCTAAGCAGTTCAGTGGCAATGAGCATGACTCCATGAATCACTTTAACTGGAGGAGTAGAATTTTGAGCAATGGAAACATGCCTCGTTCACCCAAACCTTTAGGACAACTACACGTCAGCTCTTTATGGTTATACCTGTCCTAGAAATCAGCCTACTTACAGGAACATAGCCTTCTTACAGCACAGTTTCATTCTGTTATGGTTCTTGGAATGACAAAACTTCTCTTTATCCAGGATAGATGCACACCATTGGTTGTATCATGTAAATCTTCTGGTTTAGACCAATGTAATTACAGTGTATATGCTTGTTGCTAAGAGAAACACAATCAACCGATGGAAAAAGGTCACTAAAGGCAAAGTGTTTCCATGTTAATTATTTCTCAAAGAGCGTAGTTTAACCTTTAGACCTTTTTCCACCTTCTTTTTTATTTCTTTATTTACTTTATCATCTGTCCTTGGAAGAGGTTCTTTGCTAGACTTTGCTGAGTGAAGATTTTTAATTTCTTATGTAGGCTTTTTTTGCCTCAGGAATGAATTGGCATGGACACAATAAATAGATGCCCCCATTTGTCTTCCTGATCACTGTAAATAATTGAAGGTCCATATAAGAATCTGCATTTTTGTGGTGTCAAGGAAAGCATAATGTATTTTTTTTTTCCAGAGTTAATGTAATGCGTGTGTGTGGACAGCTAAGGAAATCAAAGGGATACAATTGTTAATCTTATATTGATCACACTTACTTCTTTCCTAGGGCAGCATGCATGGACTGTTTCTTCAGAGGACGACAATATGACCCATCAAGAACCTTCCAGTCAGGACATATAGTCTCTATTTCCAGTTCAGTTTTATGACAGTTAAACATACTTGGTTGTAACAAGCAGCAACCATAGTCTGCACAGCACTTTCTGTGGCAACACTGGGCTTTCAATAGTTCCTGGCTGTATAAAATCACACAGACTGAAATCTTATATGACATACATATTAGTTGCAGATACAAATCCTGCTCTAGGCAGAGTTCTGCAAAAGAGTTTGTGTGTTCCTAGAATTAAAGGAGAGATGTGACTTGACTATTCATTTTATAGTTCTTTTCCTTTGGAAAATTTTATTTGTCAATGCTTTCCTGTTCACGGAAATGAGAGAGAAGGGTATTTTCTTGACACTAGAGTAGTATATTTTGTTGATGCTAGAGGACTTTTCCTGATTGAAAACACATCTACACGCTTGGAAGACTTACTAAAGCTTCAATCTGAAGATTAAAAGGTGTTGCCAGACTATAGAGACCTCTCTCTGATCACCTGGAATCCTGCTGTGTCATGAGTAGACTTGATCTTATATTTTAAATTCTCTCTCCCCTCTTCTTGTTGGCACACTGGTGGTATGAGACAGAGATATTCAAGTCTTGTGACTTGAATAAAAGATGAAACTGGTAGAAAGACAATGAAACCTGGAAAAACTGAGGCTGAGGCACAGTGCAAATTCTGCAGGTAGGCTGCAGTTCTGAAGTGTGATGGGTTACATGCGTATGGAACTGTCTCCATGTGCCTGGCTCCATATGCCTCCATTCAGGAGTCAGAATCCAATTCCCTTTAGCATGAAGGACCAGGGTAGTAGGACAGTGTAGAGTAGTAAGCTGCTGCTGTAGAGTTCCCAGATTTTTGATGAGGTTATGTAATGACTTAGGAGAGCTCATGAGGGAAAGGAAAACCTTTCTCCCTTTTTTTTTTTTTTTTTGAGGGAAATATTAGCCAAAGCTGTTTGGCTCTAGAGCCGTCCTATGTCATGGATACAAACAAATAAACAATGACTTGATTTGTTCTCTGTGTACAAGCTGGCAGAGAGCACTTATTCTGCAGTTTGAATCCTTATCCGCTGGAGAAGGTAGTACCTAGTACAACAGAATAGGGGAGGGAATGGGGTTAAGCAGTGCTGCTCATAGCAGGCAGACTTCCTTTGCTGTGAACACTAGACCATAGGTGTTAGATTTTGCATGTTGTAGTAAGGTGTCAAGGAAGTGTAGGATGGTGCTGTGTTTTGGTGTCCACAAGAGCAGGTCTGTGGGTAAAGAGAAGGCAGATCTCTACCAGTGTTCTCTTTAAGCTGCTTTCTTTAATTCATTTTGTTGAAGTATTAAGTAGAACTACCCTTGGTGGCCTTGCAGAAAGAAGTGAAGGGAAAACAGCAGAGAGATGTATTAGATGTGCATATGCTCACCTGTTTACTCGCAACAAAATCCTGTATAGACTTCTTATAAATGTGCTCAGTTGTGCAGCCACTAACATGATGTAGGGAGCACAGGACCAGGGTGGCACATGGATTCCAGGCTCCTGCTCTTGGAGGCAGTGCGTCTCACAACCCCTGTGACAAACTGACTCAGCCCCATTTTAAAATTAGCTTTCAGTTATTGGAGCACAGTTTCTCTGAGCTACAGATTAAATGTGCTGTAAATACAGATATTCCCACGCTGTGTGACCCAGACTTGGCTGTGCTTCTGCTTGGGTCTGTAATAAAGACAGACGCCTTCACAAACTAAACCTTGTCAGATGTATGTAGAATCTGGGAAGGGCAAGCCCTCTGCTTCTCCACAAGGTATTCCTGTGGTCGGGGTGCTGGGTGCAGCACAGTGCAAAGACACCATGCAGGCTGCTCTCAGTCAGCTCTGCGCCATCCAGCTGCTGATGCTCTGCTCTATGCAAGCTCTGGCTCGATCCGCAGCCCGGCTGGGACTGCCTTTCCAGAGAAGTGCTGAGACATCTGCACGCTGCCACCCCAGCGCGTTGCAGCGTAGCAACAAGTACACGACCTTTTCCTAACATCTGCCTCAATTTTTTTCATGATCAATTTGTGCCTGGTCTTGTGCCAGTGCGTGACATTGAAGAGCTCTTCTCTACCTCAAATGCATTCCTCTGTGTTTGTGGAGGGGAAATATATTTTGTACTGTCCATACCCTGTTACCATAGTTCTCAGTCATCTGGTTTTATTGTTTTATATCTTCCTTCTCTAAACTGATGGTGTCTCCCAGCTTTGTGTTGCCATGCGAACACTCCCACTTTTTAGGCCTCAGTTACTAAGTATGGTAACCCGAAAACTCAGCTTACAGGAACACCCTCTGTAAGGGTCTAAATAATGAGAAGAGCAGGAAATAAAATGTTGTTGTTGTCATGTGATCTTGAAGAAACCTTTTTTTTTGAAAACTTGAAGTTTGTTGTTGTTGTTTCTTCTCTTTACTATCTATCCTTAAAAATAGATCCACCTTCCTCCTTAATGTACTTTGGGAACTTTTTGAAATAAATAAATAAGTAAAGCTACAGGGGTATGGAGAAGTTCGGGCATGGCAGTGTGGCAGCTAACATGGACACTCAGATACTTGTCACTGAAACAACATGGATGTGACTTGGTTGCACAATGCTGCCTTCATGTACAGCAGAGTTAGATGCTTTCCTTAACCCACGCCAGGATAGGACATAGGCATCTAGCTGAGGATATTTGCCACTCTTTGTTACAGACTGTTGCGTCTCCACTAGCAAAGTTCAGTGCGTGGCCAATTGGTGTTGCAACTAATACAAGAAAGCTCTATGAAAGAGCATTTAGGAAGGGGGAGTGATCCTTATTTTAAAACTCATTTCACTCATGCTCAGTCCCGTATATGTAACTCATTCTTTCATACCCCTTTTTCATATTTACATACTCAGAAGCACTCTCATGCTTTCATTCATGTTTAATTCATACCAGCCTTGATGTTTCTATTACAAATCCCTGTATAATCCTGTGTTCAGGTGCTGCTCCAGGGAAGACGTCATGAAATTCTCTCTCTTTCACACATTGCTTTTATACACATCAAGTCAGAAAAAAAAAAAGATAGGCAGTAATAAGGGTTTATCCTCTGAAAGGACTTATTTAAAATATGTAATTCTGAAGATGGAGCTCTGTCTGTTTAGTTAAAATATCACTAAAACCCAAAATACAGAGCTGCACCAGTCAGTGCATCACATCTTCCATTCTTGCCATCAGAAGTAGTACAAGACTGGATTTTCAGGCCGGTGGCCCTGAAACATAATGCTCTCTGATTTATTACTGTAAAAGACTGTATTAGACATGGGTAATTGGCAAAAGTGGTCTGAGGCAGTCTTTATGTAATCTTATTTTTTGAGATGCTTTTGAGTTTAGTGCACTGTATGAAGAATGCCTGTGCAAAATAGTGTGGCTTGAATCGCTCATATTGACTTTATTTTTAAAAAAAAACAAAGTGGTCTGTGTTGCACATTATAACCTTTGCCAAATACTTTTCACAGTAAATCTCTTCACAATGCATGATGCTCTTTTATAACCCTTATATTTAATTTGTTTTTTTTTTTGTTTAACATTTCTGCTATTCAGCTGGTGGATCAAGTAGTGCTCTTTTTTAGTGTTCTCCACTTGTACTTATTAAACCAAAGTAATATTGTATCAAGCCAATTATTTATGAATCACGGTCATAGACGACAGTGTAACAATCCACAGTGCCAGAGTTTTTTTAACTGCACAAGATAGCTTTGTGCTTGGGAAGACAACTGTATTAACTCACAGTTCGGAGTGCCTTGCATTCATCTCGCCCTAAGGACTGGGATGTCCTTGGAAACCTGAAGAAGTTGCTCTAACATTTCCAGTTATTCTCACACCTTCCTGCTTCATGAGACTAATCCCTTTTTCTGGCTCCCGTGAGAAGTTTGGCTGCTGTAAAAAAGGATCCCTCGTGTGATTGTGGGTGGTTATCACACGGATTTCCAGTGTTCAGACTTCTTTTGTTTCATAATTTAGTACTGCATTTTTTGGCAACACATCAAGTAATAAATCCAATAATTCCTAAATACAGTATTTATCCTTATAATGCTTAAATCCAGTTTAACCATTATCATTTAAATGTGATCTGAAACTATTTTAGGAAAAACCTGATCTCATGCTGAAGACAGCTAATGAAATCGGTCTAGCTTTATTCACTGTTTGTGAGACAGGGCTTGCCCAGCTGATCCAAGCACACATAAAAACACCAAAAAAAGAAAAAAGTAGGGACACAGATGACACATAGATTTGAGGCATTGGAGGTTCTTCGGGAATTCATGATGGGGACAGTTTAATATCTGATTTCTTTTCGTCCTTACAGCCACCTGCAACTTTCTACACCCTGTGGCAAGCCACAGT